>CM037854.1:23713700-24041376 GCA_021234595.1 Delia radicum | reverse complement strand
TTGAGCATTTAAAGCCATATCAATTAATTACGACTGGGTAAAGGATCTACGATATCCTTGCAATTGAAGTGAAAACTTAACTTATTTTTACTTTTTTGTGAATATAAAAAAAATCCCTTAATCGAATTTGTAAAACTTTTGCAGATGATATTAATTTGTAGTCCACTTAATTAACTGCTGCGAAAGAACTATCACTTTCGTATAAAAATTTTCCGTAAATTCCATCAGAAGATCAACATTTTTGACATTTTTTTAATAATTTATTTTGTATGTCTTTACTATGGGAAATATAAAAAAAAATATATATAATTTCAAACATGTAGAATTTAAAATCGATATTTTTAAGAAAACTCAATTCAATTAACTGGAACTTGTTTGATATTGATTACAAAAAATGTGTTTAAAATTACACTCAGTAAACTTTTGCTTTAAAAATGTGAAGTTGTTTGGATTGTAATACAATTTCTTTATTTTTAATGTAAATGTCAGTCATTTGTAGAACAATTAAAAAAAAAAAAACCACAACAAATGACTGTTTTATGATTTTACATTCATTTTTTATAGTAGTTTTTTATTATTTTAAATAAAAATAAATCTTTGTTTATTTTTTACTAACATATGTGGCTCATTTTTACTACAATTGTGGTTCATTTCTTGAGCATTAAAAAACAAATGGCAATGTCAGTTGAATTTACTGATATGTAAGTCGTCCTTTCTATGAGTGAAATGTCATTTGTTTTTAACTATATTTGCACTGGTCTTTACCTACATAGTATTCTAACTGTCTTTAAAAGTTTTATATGAATTTTGTTAGCGAGGATTTGTCTCAGACTCTATATTTGTAAGGCATAAAAATATATAAAATTTTTGTAGTTTAAGCAATTTTTTTCTTAAACTTAAAAAGAATGTACGCAAGTTTTTTCATAAATTAAGTAGCCTGTTATGGTCACTAAAGGTACGTATTAAAGTATTGTATCTTCTGTTCGTTATAGATATTTTATTGACACTTTGTCATGTAAAAAATGTAAAATTTTAACTTTAAATAGTTGTATACTCAGGTGAAAAAGTTCATACATTGTCATACATGGCCACATATATGAGTTCATATATAAATCCATATATGTTCGGATCCGAAATTTGGACATATATGCTCATATATGGACACATATGAATGTTCATATATGAATGTTCATATGTTGTCATATATTATTTTCCTATATTCTCGTATATAAAAAAGCGTTTTTAGTTTTTTTTTTTTAATTTTTCAAATTTGATGTTTTGTTTGACGATTTTATACAAAAGTTGTGAATGGATCTGCATCACTTAATCATTATCGGAAAGGCGTTTTAAATATCTTTCCAAAGAATAAAATGTCCCCATTTATTAACGCATTACAAGTCAGTTTAACATTTGAAGTTTTATAAATATTCCTATCTTTTTTATTTATTTTAAAAATTATCTGTATTATAGGTATGTTATGAGGCCAGTAATTTATAAACAAGATATTGAGATTTCATTTAAGGTATAATACGACCCTGTGAATCCATAAACTTGGTTAAACTTAAACTTGGAGGTTTTTGCGAATTTTTAATAAAAAAAGATGAAAAAATGCAAAATTTTAAGATAGCTTGTAATGGGTTAATTAATGGGGACATATTATACCTTTTCGATGGTGCATAAAGCGTTCCCACCCATTCTCAACTTTTAGATAAAATCGAAAACAAAATTCCAACTTTGAACCCCTTCCCCGGAAAAGGGGTGCGTTAGTCAACAAATTTTACCAATGGTATATTAAGCGTGGTAATATCAGTTGATGGACCAATTTCCATCAATTTTCAACTCAAATTTCGATTCAAAAATCATTCTCTGCAATCGCCTTTATATATCAGTAATACATTAAATAATGTATTTTTGTCAAGAATTCGTATACCGGCAGAATAAGGGTTAAAAATAAAAAATGTCATCCTCATATATGGTCATATCAGATCAATATATGCCAATATATGAACCAATATATGCAATATATTATCATATATGGTGTCATTCATATCCATATATGAACTTTTCATTTCAATGTATTTACCCATATATACTCCCATACATTACATTTATGTTCATATATGTCTATGTGTGGAACCATATAAGCTCATACATGAAACCATATATGGCAATATATGATCATATATGAACATTTTCACCTGGGTAGAGAATATTATTGCACCTTTCTAAAGGTGGGCTATATTAAATTAGAGAGCAAAGTTGATACTATTTAAATGTTACGTTATTATTTAAATTTTTGTATTATTTTATAAAAAGTTTATCCATAAAATGTAAATTTCCTAAAAAAAAAAAATGTTTTGCAAATATTACCTTAACTATAGCTAACTTTAAAAATCTAAGACCATATGCGTGATCTGCGCCCAAAGGTCTTTAAGAAATGATAGGTCACAACAACGAAACATGAAATTTTTCCGATTTTGTTGAACTGTGTAATTAGTAAAATTAAGGTGTTTGTAATAACTAGTTACTAGATTTAAGTAAAATTTCCGTAAACCCTTAATAGAAATCGATTTGCTGAAATCAGAAAATGTTTGTACTGAAAATAAATAATTGTTTTTATTAAAATTTACTTTCATTATCTTTAAAAAAACAAACCACATCAAATGACTGTTTTATGATTTTACATTAATATTTTACAGCAGTTTTTTGTTATTTAAAAAAGTAAATATAAAAAAAATTAATGTGTGTTTATTTTTTACTACCATGTGTTTCATTTTTACTCCAATTGTTAGTCATCTTTTGAACATTAAAGAACAACTGACAATGTTAGTTGAATTTAATGAAATGTAAGTCGTCCTATCTTTAAGTGATTTTTTTTCTGTTTTTTAACTACATTTGCAGTGGTCTTTACTTACATATTATTCTAAGTGTAAAATTAGTAAAAACATTTTTGCCACATTCAGAAATTCAGGTGTAATTTTTTAAATAAATTTATAAACTCAGCAACAAAAACTACATAAAAAAAATTCACTAAAGTCAGCAAATTTTTGCTAATTTTATAAACTTGGGATTTAACAAATTATAAAAAAATAACGATATACTCAACAACAAATATTATACCAGAAACAAAAAGTCAGCAAAAGTTTTGCTGAATTTAGCAACTTTTTTTTTTGCTAATGTTAACAATTTCGTTGCAATGATTCTCCCAGCAAAAATGTTGCTGACTTCATAAATTTTTTTTTTGAGTGCAGAAAAATATTGTTATTTGGAAATAGTGGGCGCTGTGGTGTAATGGTTAGCGCTTTGGACTGTTAGACAGATGGTCTCGGGTTCGATTCCCGGTGACGACAACATCAATTAGGAAAAATAATATGTATCAGTTTTCTATCACTTATATGTATTGCTGCTCCCACCTTCGGTGTTCCCATAGCACTTAACCCCACCGAAGTAAAATAATGAATCAGGGCTATGAAACAAAAGGCTTCAATAAATTCGCCAACTCTACATCAGGTGGCGACCAACAACTGTTCTAAGACTTATAATCTCGCGCAATTACAGTGTTGCTATGCTTGAAGCCCTGAATCTTTCACCACCTTTCATCTCTCCACTATCCTCTTTCAAAAGAAAGCAACACATTAATTAATAGGAAGAATTTCCTGAGTGTTGCTTCTATTAAAAAAAAAAAAAAAAAAAAAAAATGAGACACAAGACAGCCTCGATTTTTCACCTTTCATAAGTAGCGAGGACTTAAAACCCAGCATAGCTGGTACTCATATATGTTTTTGGAAATCGGATGGTACACGATTTGTATATTTTTTACTCAAAATTTTGAACTTTCAACAAAAGTTAACGAAATTAAAAAAACGATTATGAAATTAATATCTGCTAAATATTTTTTGTCGTGGATCATCCATTACTACATACTAATCATATTAATTAATTAATCATGTATATTAATATATGAGCAAAAATTGGACAACAATTCAAAATCCCCAAAACTTTAGTAAAATAAAGGAAAATTTGTTAATTTAACGAAAATATTTTCTGTTGACAATAACTTCGCCTTTTCATGAGTGTAGTTAAAAATTATCAACCTTTTAAGTTGTCGTTGATGTTAGTAAACATAAGCCAAAAAAATTACTATAAGTTTTCCACCCAACAAAATTAAGGTGACATTTTAATCAATAAGACACATTTTTTTAAAATTTAAAAGTTTGATTGGCAAAAATAACAAATATTTTGGATGAAAATTTGACATTTATAAAACTAATTATAAACGACACAAAATTGGAAAAAAAAAATTATAAACTCCAAAAAATGTTTCAGAATTGACCCAGAAATTTAATTGACTTTGACCATTTTGTAAACAATCCAAAATTTTATTTTATTAATTAATAATCATATAATTACAAATTATATACTATTACCCTAACCCAACACTAGCTACTATGGCCTTCGGCGCGTTGTAGCGAAAACAGACCAGTGCCTCTGGTGGGAATCGAACCCGCGATACCCGTACTGAGAAGCCAGCACGCTACCAGCTAGCCTATCGGGCGCACTAGAAAAATATAATTTTCTTTTTTTAATTATCGTTTTTCAGAAATTTTTGAATCAAAAAGATAGCTCCTTTGAGTGAAAAACCTTCATACAGAAATGTAAATTTTATTAATTTATGTTGAGCCCATTTCTATTACATTTAAAAGATGGTTTGCTGGCATTATTGGAAACATTCAGAAAACTAAACTCTAAACCCAGATCAGCCTCGATAGAAGCAACTTTATTTCTAAACAATCGAATTATTCTGTTGTAGCTATAGAATTTTTTGGTAGCTGTCACCGGATTTCTGTTTTCGTGCCAGAATATCTGTTCATTCAATCGAATAATTGTTATTACAACCGAAAAACTCGCAACATCCGAAGCATTCGATTGACAACATATACTACCGAATCTGTTTTCTGGGTGTATTTTATTTCGTTTTTATTGAAAACAGCCTAAGGAATAAATTAAAAAATTTATTTTCGTATATATCTGCCACTGTTACTACGAAAAATGAAGTATCAACAAACTATACATTTTTGTAGCGTGGAGAGTATGAGTTATATTAATATATGGAAGATATTACTCATACGCCATGTGGAACTTAAAATTATAAATTGCTATTTAAAATAATATGTTTCTAAAATTTGGAGTTTAAAAATATTAAATTATTTGTAAAAAATTTCCAGTCACATCGGGGTAAGGTAATTTAGTTGAATGAAGATTTATCTTTATTTGAGCTAGACTCCATTGCTGCAAAACTTGGTCTTTCACAACGCCATTTGGATGAATAGAGTTTTAAATTATAATCACCTCTTGGCTCTTGGTACCAAAATGTCTGCATATACTGTGGGGAGCTCTTCTGAGTACATGTACGTACTGTTTGAAGCTAAAGATGTATGCCGAAAAATATTTGACACTAGAACTAAACCATATTTTTCTAAAGGTATAAGGCAAGTCGAAAACAAATCTGGTCTCAGAATCACGGAAAAAAGACTCGATTTTGATAAAAACAAAATGCTAAGATCTTTGTATTTGACCACGCCTATCTCGCCTACTATTTGTTGACATATATGAAAAAAATATATTTTCTGGCATTGAGTTCAGTGGAACACTAAGTAGGGTAGAAGGAGGAACATTCGCCACTTTGTTTTTAAAGCACTGTCGTTACTCAACCAAATCATTTATATCTTAAATAATACACATCTTTACCTAAATTTGTATGTTTAAACATTAAATTATCTTTATTCCTTGAAAATTCCCGAATTTCAATTAATAAATTTGAAAACTAAAACTCTATAGATTATTTGTTAGGACAATATAATAGTAAAGAAATATAGAGTATGGCCTCGAACTTGAAAAATTTTAATTTTTATTGCACAAAAAAAACACAGTTTTTATTTTAAATAAAAATTATATCAAACATGAATAATAATGTTTAAATTATGTACTCCACTTTAAAAATTTTGCTGGCTAATATTTCAAAATTTTAATTAAAGTTGAAATAACAATAACATAATACTTTTCAAGTCGCGCGAAATAAATGCGTAAGTAAGGGAAAAATTAGAAAAAAAAAAAATTCAAAAATTTTTCTTTACTCTTGTAGTTACCTTTACTATATATTTTTTCTATCGGGATACCCTGTTATACATAGACAAATTACATACAAGTACATTTCTGTAGCAATACTTTTGTAATTATATTAATGAATTTTACTCATTACTAGAGGATTAATTTCAAATGAAAATTATATTTGAAACAATTTCAAAGTTGGGCTTATAAGCTGACCATACTAAAGCAATCATCACTAGGGAGTTGAGTTCAATTTTATATTACTAAACACACGCGGCTATTGTGTTAGTATTAAATATATTACATGTGAGTGTAAATACACATATAGCACGGTGCCCCTGAGCCAATTTAAATAAAATGTTGCGTTTTACTCCAATCTGAAAACGGATTCTGTTTCTAGATGGTCTAAAAACAATTTTCCAAGGAAAATGCAAAAAATCTAGGTGGCGCTTTTTTTAGCGGCCAATCAAAATTTTTAAAATTTGGCTTGTCTTTAGTTTATGATTTATTTGTTTATCATTTTGATAAAAAAAAATTAAAGAACGATTCAGATGCGTGAGCTGATTCGATCATTTTTATTTTTTTTATAAGACACGCCCACTTTGGAGGCGAAAAGACTTAAGAAAGATAATTTTTTAATTTTAAATTTTTTCAAAACTTACCTGTTCGGAAAAAACTACGTTTCATTAGAAAGCTTATAAAATCCTATGAGATATATACATTTCTATTCTCCAGGAATGGGAGCGTGTTATTTAATTTTTAGTTATTTTTGGTAAAGTTATATTTTTTAATCTTAAATTTTCTCAGAAATTACTTACCTGTTCGTGGCAAATTATCTTGCATTAGAAAGTTTATGAAATCTCTTTCCTATGAAATATATAGATTTCTATTTTCCAGGGATGGAATCGTTTCATTCAACTTTAAAGTTAGAAACGACCAAACAAACAGAATAAATTTGAATTAGAAAAATTTGAAAATTTGTCAATTTGAACCATTAATTTCACTTTTTATTTTGCATTTAATTTATTTTTATTTGACATAATAAAATTTACTTCAGTTTAAAGTAAGGAAATCTTGTTTTCAAGACTTGGAAGTTAAATTTTTTTTGTTTAAATTTTCCAAAAATATAACATATTAATTCGGCACAAATTATATGGCATTGGAAAGCTTATAAAATCCGCTTTTATATAATATCGATACATTTTAAATTTTCCAGGGATGGGAGAGTGATGGTTTGCTTTAAAATTAAAAATTAGCGAAAAACAAACAAGAAACTGTATTTTTACCATTTTGTACAATTACTTTCACTTTTTATTTTGCATTTAATTTATTTTTATATGGCATAGTAAGATTTATTTTTGTTTAAAGTAAGGAAAACTTATTTTCAGTTATTAGTAATGATAAAAACTATGATTGCAGAACTTCCAGTTAAAATATTTCAGTAATTTTTACTTTTAAAGTGAAATTACACGCTCCCATCCCTGGAAAATAAATATGCAATTATATCATACAAAGGAAGATTTTAAAAGCTTTATATAATGACTTATAATTTGCTCCGAACAGATAAGTAATTCTTGAGAAAATCTAAATTTATAAATTAAAATTGTAACCCTTGCCGCCTCCAATTGGGGCGTGTCTGTTAAAAAATATAAAATTCTCATCTCTGCTCTACTATCTGATTCGTTCTTAATTTGTTCTTAATTTTTTCTACCTGAATTTTTTTCGTTTTCGTTGAAAACTAGTTTTTAAACAATATAGAAACAGAATCCGCTTTCTGATAGTAGTAACACACAAATTTTATTTAAATCGACTCAGGCCCACCGTGTTAGCTAACTGTGTGTCTATGTGTGTAAAAATATTAGACTTTTATGTTGTTAATACTCGACGGATTCCGTTTTTTTTTTCATTTGTGCACAGCTTAAAACTTTTTCAATTTTCAGTTTTATGTTTACAAAATTCTTTTAGTATGGGTAAAATGAAAAATTTAAACAAAAAAAAACTGGAACGTAAAAAATTATATAAAATTTTTGTTTGCTTTATTGCACTGACCACTTTTATTAATTTCCCTAGAGTTGCCAAAAAAAAAAAAAAAATTGTTTTTTGTTTGTCTGTCGAGGAGTGAGTGAATTAAATGTGTATGTTGTATATCTTATTTATGTTTGTTATGCTCTCCAAAGAGTAACAATTTTTCAATATAATTTTTTCCACTTTGCTGTCCTTGTTAGTATTTTCTGTAATGAGTGTGAGTTGTAGAAGAAATTTAAACAAATTGAAAAATATTTTGTTTTTCATCTTTCACTCTTAATTTGGCAATGTGACCAAAATTTTTGTTTAGCTTAAATCACCCACGGGAAAAATCTTGATAAATAATGGTTAGATTTTACATAAAAATTAAAGATATTTGTGTAGAAAATTGTTCATCAATTGTGGATGAATGAACAAAACCACAATGACAGTTTAAAAGTAAAAAATGTCATACTTTAAATAAAATAGAATATTTTTATAATTATAAATGATACACAGTTTGGATTGGATTGGTTCTACATTAAAAAAAAACGTCCTTTAAGTTAGCAGAAAAGTTAGTTGAGTCAGCAAAATGTTTGCTGCTAGGATCTTTGGCGAATAATTGAAAATATCTGCAAAATTGATTATTACCAAAAAATTAGTAAATTCAGCAAAATGTTTTGCCAACACTACGAGGGCGATTCAATAAGTCCGTGGCTTTTTGAATGAAACACAGTTTTTTTGCAAAAAAAAAAAATGGTTTTTCAAAATAGTCTCCGTTTAGCTCAATGAACTTAGTCCAACGTTTCTCCAATTTTTGTGTTTGATTTCCATAAAATTGGCATTTCTTGGCCATATGGTGTCGTTTTTTTTTTAAGTCCTAGTTAAATTAGTCCAATAAGTTGGCATAATATTCGCCGTTTATTGTTTTTGCCTTTTAAAGAAAATCGATGTGGATTACCCCGCGTGCATCCCAAAAAATTGTTGCCATCACCTTATTGGCCACGATTACGTTTATGGTCAATTGAGAGCAAACGAGGCACCCATCTTGCAGACAGCTTTCTTAAACCCAACTGATCATTTAAAATCGAAACCACACTGCCATATGAAATGCCTATGGCATCAACAATCTCACGGACTTTTACTCTTCGATAGGCCAACACAATATCGTGGATTTTTACTACATTTTCGGGTGTATTGACCTCAATTGGCCGTCCAGACCGTTCAGCGTCATTTGTATTTGTGTTACCACAACGAAAGTCAGTAAACCACTTTTTTACAATTGAAATTCGTGATGCAGAGTCCCCATAGTATTTATCAAGCTTTTGCTTGGTTTGATTGACGTTTTTTTTTACAAAAATAATGTTTAAAGAGCACTCGAAATTAAATTTTTTCTATTTTTAAAAAAATCCACAAGGTTGTATGTTTTGAACAGCTGTTAAACGCAGAGCAAATGATGGAACTTGCTAAAGATTTGACAGTGGTCTATTAACAGGTGGTAATTGATGGGAGCGGTGTTGCATTTCATATAACTACGAGGGAAGTTCGAAAATTCACGGACTTATTGATCCGCCCTCGTAGTTTATTGCAAATCAAATGTGACATGTCGAAATCAACAAAATTTTTTTGCTGGAGCTTAGAAGATTGAAAAAAAAAACTAAAAAACTTAGTATAACATTTTATTTCAGTTAATTTGTTTTGCTGAAATGTAAATCATTTTTTTTTGTGATTATTTTAAGTATATATGAAAATGTCAGAACTTCCACATCGTTAAGATAATGCAATTGAACAAAAAATCTGGAAATGTATAAAATATTTTATTAATAACAATAAGAACAAAACAATATTACCCGATCTAGAAAAATTTAAACCTCAACCACAAAATCAGACCACATTTGATATAGATCGATATATATTCTTATCCAAGTTTATCTCAAAATTGGGGTAACCAGTAATATCCGATTATATCCTTCAAATGCATTGCTGTATTAAATAAGATCAAAATTGATCTCAAATTTGGGGTATCCAAAAATATCTTATTTCAGGATCTCAAATTAGATATTTATGAGGGTATTCAATCGGTTAACCGTTACTCGATTAATACATAAATTTTAATAATACAATTGTTTGAGCAAATTAAAATGGTCAATTTAGAGTAACAAATAACTCGAAAAATATTGGTCGATTAATCGTGTTAATCGAGTAAATCAAAATATGTTCTTCTTCAGTTTATATTTTGCAAAAAAAGCTTAAATTGTTACTTATTTTTTAAAAAGGGGTATAACTTTTATGTGGCACCACAATATGCCCAAAACTGTATTAATAACAAAATATATATTTTTTTTTATTTTAAAGAAACAAAATCGCAACAAACGCAAACTATTATGTTGTGCTAACATTTTTTTGCAAGAGTCGAATTGTAGTTAAATCATAATTTTTTGTGCTACAGCTTGGATTTACTCTTTCACTATTTTCTTTTCTTCGGAAATATATACAACTTAATCACATAAATTAAAAATTATCTATTTTCAAAAAAAGAAACAAAAACGAACAAAAATCTGTCTTCCAAACTTCAATGCATTTGCTGCGACAATTTTTTAACGACGGCGAAAAAATAATATAATTTTTCTATATTTTTTCAAGGCATACCAGTAGACTACTAAGTATGCCATATTATTCTTGATAATTGCAAAAATTGCTAGAAGCTATATCCATAATACTTTCTTAAAGTCGAACTAATAAAAGTAAAAGAAAATAAATTAAAATTGTATATTAACTCAGAAGATCCTTTTTCTTTTAACCTAACGTATATATTTATTTTTGATGAAATAAATTTCGGAACTAATGATTTTGCATTTATTTTGTGTTTTATTGTGCATTTTTCAGAAAAAATTAGTGAAATAACATTATTTATATTATAAGAGTTACTCGAGTAATTTTAAATTCTTATTCGATTAATCGAGTAAGTAAAAAACCTTAGAATTTTGTTACTCGTTTACTCGAACAAAACCAAACCCGAGTAATTTGAATACCCTAATATTTATGGATCACAAAATTTCCATCAGATTAATTTAATAACAATTTAATTTAATATACAAATTTCTTTAATTTCAACTGTTTATATATTTTATTATAAAAAGTCCTTTGAAATAAATGTTAAAACTCTCATCAATCTTTATCTGCTCTAATTTGTTACAATATTTATATTCATTTAATAATATTTATTAATTATTTTATTATAAAATGATATATGTATGTTCACATAATTCGATTATATTATCATTATGTGTATGTTGGTTAGTTACATCAACAGCATCCACAAAAAAAAGTTTTCAAATAAAAACAATTAAACTTTTTTTCTTTCCTCATGAACTTTTAACAAAAAAACAACAGCCTGAACATTAAAACTGAAGCATAAACTCGTTATACAAGCGAAGAGACATCAATGTAATGAAAGGCACAAATGTTGCCTGCTACGTATATTTAACGCTAATATTAGCATCATCCATCATTGTAATTCATCAGTATCACAGCCTTCCACCATCTCATACTGTTACTCTATATATAAACATCATATATTGTACTTAAATGAAAAAGGACTCATATACAAGAACATACACATTCCTTTACATTGTTCATCATGTATGTGTGTAGTATGTGTATGTGTATGCTTCATTCAAAGTTCTCATATAAGAGTAGCTGTTTATATTCAAGTGTCAACAAAATATGCTATTGTACTCCAATGTTGCTTATTTCTCTAGTTCGTATTATTTATACAATATGTTCAAAAGTTATAACAAATTTCCGAAGGTACACTAATTTCGATATACACACAGTCACAAAATCAGAAAGGGTCCATTTGGTTTTAACAGATTTTGTTTCGCTGATTCCAAATCTGTTTTCTAAATTTTTGCATCACGTCAAAATTTTGAGAAAACCGCGCTTAAAAATGAAAAAAATTGCATTTTTAACATGGTTGTCAGGCAGGCGATTCTTCTTTCAACTGACTGACTATCGTTAAACCCCTAAAATACCGATACCCTCAAACTAAGCGATTACAGCATCTATTGTTTCTTGTTTCCCACCATATTAACGACTTTAGGAGCTACAATATCAATAAATTGTCTGAAATAAGATTTCATTGAGGACAAATTGAGCGGTATTTGAATTAATGGTGTCGTCGATAATCAACGATTTCAAGAAAAAAATTTCTAAATAACCAACAAACAAACATAAAAAATATTTATATGATAAATTACTTAATTTATTTACAATTATTTATTAATAAATTTGATATAATTTTTATTAAAAATAAAAATTATGTTTTTTTTCCGACCTTAAATTGTTCAATGAAAATAAAAATTATTTAAAATGGAGGCCATACTCTATATTTCTAGAATATTATCCGAATAAATAATCTATAGAGTTTTTTTTCAAATTTATTAGTTTACCACTTTCAGGAATGTTTTGATAGATCTATTTAGGGAATTTTCTAGGTTCCCATTAACAGAACACAAATTCCCGAAATATATCTCACAACACATTCCTGAAAGTGTTGTTAGGACAATATCCTAATAAAGAAATATAGAGTATGGCCTCGAACTTGAATAATTTTCATTTTCATTGCACAATTAAAAGTCGAAAAAATCATAATTTTTATTTTTAATAAAAATTATATCAATCTTGTAAAAAAGACAAAGTACGGTCTTGTGTACTCCCCCTTTACATCTTGTTTTTAAACACAACAAAACAAGTGTAAAAATAAAAAGGAGAATAAAATCAAAAAGCTTGGGTTGTATATCTACCAAAGGTAGAGCTTGCACATAACGAACAAGTTTTCAATTTATTTTTGATCAATGGTGATAATCTTTAACTTCGAGCTCATATATTAGTTTTCATTTAGTGGGAAAACTAGGTTATATGAATGTTTGACGTTTTGCATGGGATTGTCACTTCTTTCAAAACGTGTTCTGATGATGGGAACTTAGAAAACTCCCGAAATAGATCTTTCAACACATTCCTGAAAGTGGTCAATTAATAAATTTTAAAACAAAACCTATATAGAGTATTTGTAGGGACAATAACCTGTAAAGACCATTGTAAACTTTACCCAACATTTTTAGTTATCCAAAAAATAGCTAAAATGTTTGAACACATTTTCAAAAATTGTGCAATCGTTTGACTATATTTCCCAGACTATTTGCGGAACATTTAAAAAAGAAATGTTGTGTGTTCAGGAAAAATTGCAAACAATGCAAAAGTTAGTACCAAAAATGAAATGTTATAGATTGTTTCATTTTTGATACACCATTTCTTTTCCACGACATTCGGGAAAACATTTTAAATATTTCTGTTAATTCGCACTCGCTTTTGATGAAGAGTTCGAATTAACAGAAATATTTAAAATGTTTTCCCGAATGTCGTGGCTTGCATATTAATTTGTGTTAAATGAGAATTTATTTAATACGAGTTCGTCTTAAACAAGTTTTAATGTAAAAAATACGATAAAAGTATACTTTCATATTTGGGTGCGTTTATCGTTGTTATGGTCGTCGACTCTCTTTGTTAGTTTTTTGTTGTATCCCAAAGAAAAAAATTATATTTTTAATGGTGTGGTGAAACAATTTTATAGACATAAACATTTGAGGTGAAAACAATTTTTGAGGTGAAATAAAAATTTGAGGAGAATTAAAAATATTATTAACCTTTAAACATTTTATGCAACTTATAAAAAATCTGAAATGAACTTGTTTTTTTTTGGGAAAAAAATATTTTGAGGTGAAGAAAAATTCGTTGAGATAAAAATTTGTGGTGAAAAACAAGTTTGGGGCGAAAAAAAAGTTTTTGAGGTGAAATAAAATTTTGAAGTAAATTAAAAATATGATACACTTTTAAGCATCCCGTGAAAAATATATGACAGCATTATATACACTTAAATAAAAACTCTGTAAAAGTTACAGAAATAGCTGTAACCATGGCTCGAATGAGGCAATTTTTATACGAAATAATTATTAAAGTTTGCGTTTTCTCTATATTCTAAATTATAGAGTTTTTTTTATATAAATAGATCATTTTTGTTCTTCAAAGTTTAGTAACGTAATGATGCTTGTTAGGAAAAGACCCTAACCACGTGCTTGATTACTAAGAAGACAAAGTTCTGCCTATTATGGAGGCTTTTCTAAAACTTCGGATTCTGATGAGATCTTTAGCCAGATCGAAACACTAGTATCAACCTAGCTAATATGTCTGATTTATTTTTTTATTTTTGTAAATATACGGAGGTTGGAAGCTCGTTATTAATTAAAAATAACATAAAAATAGTCTCGATGTAAAAAACAAAAACTTAACAAAACTGTAAAGAAAAATTCGTTTTATTTCGATTTTGTCCTATTTTTATAGAGCTACGAAAAGTTAAAGCGAAGTGATATAATTTTTTTGTCTACCGAATTAAGATATTCCATTTACTTTTTGAACATAGTCCATATTTTCTTGTTTTGCTTTTATTTGCAAAAAAGGATCCTTCGTTGTTGTATTGGTTACAATGCTAAGCTTTTAACTTTTGTTGTTATTTAGATTCGTTTTTTGTAGTCCTTTTGCAAAAAAAAAAAGATGGAGAGAAAAAAATCATCATTTATATATTTTGTAGTCAGGCTCTTGAATCTAACATCCTTAATTCTTTTTGTATGTTTGTAAGTAAGGAGATTAAAGTGGAACGAGTATTGGGGACAATTGTCAATTTCATCAATCACATCATTTGACATTTTAGCCATTATTATTTGTGCTGTCAGAAATTACGTATAGTACTCGAGGCAATTGATTCCTTGATAGATTTTGTTCTCTAACATCTGTACAAGGTTTTCTCTATGGAATGTACTTGAAAAAAATTAGAGTGGTGTATGGCGTAGGAAAAGGTAATGGAGGGAGGGGCGTGTGGCAATAAACAACAAAATGGCTATAAACAAAAAAAAAAGAAAGTGAGCTTCATGTATGTTTGCAAATATGTGAGAGTGATGACTAAAAAAAATATGATATATAATGTATGAATAGCATTTGAATATGAATATGATTGATTACCAACAAAAAAATAAAAATGAAACAAAAAATGAGTGGTAAGTAAATATTTGTATTAATGATGATGATTTGATTTTTATTTTTTTTCCAAACTTATACTTTAACTTAAAATTCAATTATAATGGAATGTTTTTGTTTATATGAATCCTAAGTTTACAAGAAATGTAATTAAGAATAGCAACGGACATTTGTCAACTGTCGATTTTTTTTTATTTAAAATCAGGATGCCAAATGGTTTCTGTATATTTTTCTTTGGTATTGGTGATTATTTTATAGTGTGCAAAATAGCTAATCAATTATTGACCAACCAATTAACTTTGGGCAACTAATAATATGAATTAAATACTTACAAGGAAAAATGCATAAGACATATTTTTTATCTCTTATAATAATATAAAATAATAAGTAAAAATTTTTGAAAAAACTGCTAAAAAAAATTTCAAATCTACATTGCAGAAAATACTGCTAAAATTAGCAGATTTTTTTGCATAATATTATTAAGATAAGAATAGCAAAAAAAAAATCTGCTGAACTTAGAGACAGTTACATTTCAACTAAATTTTAGTTAATTGAAAATTACAAATCTGTCTGCTAAAATCATCAAAAATTTTTTTAGAAGACAAAATTAATCTTAAAAAAATGTAAAACTTCTAAAGTATTTTTTAAATTTTATTAAAGCAAATAAAAATGTACCTTGTAAAATCAGCAATCTACTGTTTGTTAGTAAACATTTTAGTATATTTCAACAAAATATACTGTTATTTGCATTTTACTAAGTTTAAGGTAAATATATTAAGTTTTTGCTGATATTTCAGTATTTGGTTGCTCTTCTTAGTGAACAACTATTTAGTAAACATTTTTGCTTATTTAATCAGACTTAATTGAAAATTTTGTAATGTTACCACTTTTATTTTTGCTGCTCTTATTCTATTAATATTTAGCATTTTAAATAGCTTTTTCTTCTATTTTTACAGGTTTCTTTCTGTGAGTGTAGATATATATTTATTGTGCATAAACCGATATTTTTGTTTGTGGCAACAAATTGTACAAAGTGTTTGGTAACAGTCTAATTATGACCATAAAATTAACTTGTTATCACCTACACAGAAAAAACTAAAAACGGGTTCAAATTAAAAAATTTATTGAATCAATTAATATTTTAATTGATTTTGCACCTATCCCGGCAATGATACTATCAATTAAATAAATTAAACGCGAAATATGGATACAGTCAAACAAATAAGTTAGTAGAAAAATTAGTAAAAAGTCTTGTAAATCAAGTAAACTATTTCTCTTTTTGATGAAATTGTGTTTTCAGCTAAAATTTTAGTTATACTTATTCAGCACTTAACATTTTTGAACTAATTTTTTACCAATATTTTATTAATGTTCTACTAATGTATTTTGCTAAAAAAGTTATGCTAATAAGTACATCAATAGTGTGGACTTAAATTAGATTGAAAAATATACGCTGAATGAAGTAGAAAATGATACTAAAAAGTATAACTCTTGTATGATATATACAAAAATGTTTTTCATACAAAAGGACGTCAACAATGTGTATTCATATAAATTGTTTATCTAATAAAGCAAATATTGTGCTGATTCCGGCTTGTTAAAGAATTTGATTATTAATTAAATTAAAGACAAACTAAGATACTTATTTTTATTAAAATTGTATTTGTAAACAAAATTTTTATAGTGGTAATTTATGGAATGTGGAATAATACACACACAAGAACTTTTTCCATAAAAAATCAATAGTTATTTTAAAGTTTAATCGGTAAAGTTGTTTCAATGGAATATACAGTTAAATTACTAAAGAAATATATTTTTTAACGTTCTGTCTGTTATTCAACAAAAAAAAAAAAAAACAAAAAAGCGGACTTTCCGCAATAGTTCAAATATTCAGTTAAAATTTTCTATTCAAAACAAAAAGTTGTTATATTACATTGAGTATTGAAATAAACGAAAACAATCTATTATTTTCATGGATTTTGTCAATTAATATTCAACAGTTGAAAATAAACTAAAAAATACAATTGTTTTAAAAGAAAAGTAAGTAGTCCTGTTTTTAACTGATTTTCAGTTAATTTAATGTATATATTCAGTAGTATTTACGGGAAAAATATTGTGAGTGTAGCAAACAAATATAGTTTTAGTTAGACAGACTAAGCTGAAGGAGAAGGACACACATCTTAGGTAATTTTGTATATTTCCTTTCTCTATTTGCAAAAAAAGGGCTGTTTATGTGTATGTCATATTTTCTTATTTTTTTGTTTTGTTTCAAGAATTATCTACGGTATTTCGCTTCATTCTACATTGTCATCATTTAGACAACCATGGATGTAAGTAGCTGATATATATATATATATATATATATATATATATATATTAGAGTTAATTTTGAAAAATAGAGTTTTGGATATTATCACTTTTTAGAAGGTTTTTGTATCAATAAAAATAATGGCGTATTTTCTTTTTTTAATTCCAACTCCTTCCCGTGCCTATAGGCGACTCAAATCGCGGATTTTAGGTCCCATTTCCCATACAACAAAAACAAAAAAAACCAAAAACGCCTGAACAACTCGTGTTTAGTTAAAAATAAAGATAATTTAAATTGTTTAGCTTTATCTGCTGTGGAAAGGAATAGAATTAATTAGAATTGTTGTTAAATAGAAATTAAAAAACCAGTAAATTATTTTGTATTCACTAAAAAATTAAATTTTTAAACTTTAATAACTTTTGAACGGGTAACTACAAAATTAAAATTTTTGGACCATTTTTTTCAGATGTAAGTATTTTTTCATATATTATATTATATATTATTAACAAAAAAAAATATTTAAATTTTTTTTTTAAAAATTATTTTTTTGGACAACTCTAATTATACATTCCGGTGCATTCCAAAAACTAAAAAAAAAAGCTTATGGGCCTAAATTTTCCCGTAGAATCGAATACTGAAGTCAGATTTGACATATATTTAGATGTTTTTGTTGTATGGGAAAAGGTACCCAAAATCCGCGATTTGAGTCGCCTATAGGCACGGGAAGAAGTTGGAATAAAAAAAAAAAAAAATACGCCATTATTTTTATTCTAAAAAGTGATAATATCCAGAAATCAAAAACAAAAAAAAAATTGAAAACGAACTCTAATATATATATATATATACTCTGGAGACATTTATTCATTCCCCCGCATAGTTTAGGGACATTTGCTTACTTTGGGGACTGTCCCCAAAATTTTCGCGCCTTTTCATACATCTAGCGTTTAAGATGAGGACAATTTTTTCTATACACCGCATATTCCGGCGACAATTTTGGGCGTGTCCCTAAACTATGCGCTGTGCATACATATATATATGTATGCACAGCGCATAGTTTAGAGAGATTTATTCGTTCCCCCCGCATAGTTTAGAGACATTTGCTTACTTTGGGGACTGTCCCCAAAGTTTTCGCGCCTTTTCATACATCTAGCATTTAAGATGAGGACAACTTTTTCGATACACCGCATTTTTCGGGTACAATTTTGGCCATGTCCCTAAAGTATGTGCTACGCATACATATATATATATGTATGCACAGCGCATACTCTAGAGACATTTATTCGTTCCCCTGCATAGTTTAGGGACATTTGCTTACTTTGGGGACTGTCCCCAAAGTTTTCGCGCCTTTTCATACATCTAGCGTATTAGATGAGGACAATTTTTTCCATACACCGCATATTCCGGCGACAATTTTGGGCGTGTCCCTAAACTATGCGCTGTGCATACATATATATATATATGTATGCACAGCGCATAGTCTAGAGACATTTATTCATTCCCCCGCATAGTTTAGGGACATTTGCTTACTTTGGGGACTGTCCCCAAAGTTTTCGCGCCTTTTCATACATCTAGCGTTTAAGATGAGGACAATTTTTTCGATACACCGCATATTTCGGGTACAATTTTGGCCATGTATGCGCTACGCATACATATATATATATGTGTATGCGTAGCGCATACTTTAGGGACATGGCCAAAATTGTGCCCGAAATATGCGGTGTATCGAAAAAATTGTCTTCATCTTAAACGCTAGATGTATGAAAAGGCGCGAAAACTTTGGGGACAGTCCCCAAAGTAAGCAAATGTCCCTAAACTATGCGGGGGAACGAATAAATGTCTCTAAACTATGCGCTGTGCATACATATATATATATATATAGATCTATATATGTATGCACAGCGCATACATATATATGGACACGGCCAAAATTGTCCCCGAAATATGCGGTGTATCGAACCAACTGTCCTCATCTTATACGCTAGATGTATGAAAAGGCGCGAAAATTTTGGCGCGTAAGCAAATGTCCCTAAACTATGCGGGGGAACGAATAAATGTCTCTAGAGTATGCGCTGTGCATACATATTTTTGTTTATGTTATATATAATTATTATTAATATATATTTTCAGATATTAAATTAGTTAATAGGATTTTTACTATTTTTTGCAATATTACAAAATTTTTTTAGAACTTATAATTACTTTTAAGAGTATGATAACTGATATCATATTGCACAAAATTTAAGAGATTACTTAATTGATTTAAGAGAACAATTGTGTAATAATATTTTGTTAGTGTTTCATAACAACACTCAGGGAACTTCTGCTTTAAAAATATGTAGTTGTTTGGTTTGTAATACAGTTTCTTTATTTTTAATGTAAATGTCAGTCATTTGTAGATCAATTAGTTTTTTTACTAACCTTGTAGTTCATTTAAAATAAAAACAAACCACATCAAATGAGTGTTTTAGGATTTTACATTCATTTTTAACAGAACCCCAGCAAAACTTTGATAATATGTGCGATAGAGTAATGCCCTTAATTAGTAATAGTAGTCATAGTAATTACCTTGTAATGTGTACTCCTTACCTGTATCATTATTTTCCAACAAGAAGAAATGAGTTACCGATAGTTCAACCCTTATGGAATGCCTTGTATTCATACCTCATTACATATCACATTACCTCAAAACATAAAATAATGACTTACCGATCATCAATTACAAAATGCATGAATAATAAACGTAAAGTAATTATTAATATATATTTTTGAAAATTTACTTATGGGCACATTACTTTGAGATTTTTTGTAAGCATGAGGGTAAGGTATATATTTTTGATATCACGAACGAAAACACGAAGCACAACAACTAATTTACATTTTAAGCAATAAAATATTATATGTATCGTTAGCTCAGTTGGTAGAGTTCTCGCCTAACTAATTGCTAAATAGAGGCCCCAGATTCGAAACCCAGCATGACCACGTTATTTCTTTAATGACCAAAAAAAAAAGTTATTCATTTAATTAAAAAAAATGTCTGTAAAAAAATTTTTTTATGCATTTTTTTTTCATGAAAATCTATTTATAGACACATTACCTTTTATCCACCATGTAACCATATAAATAGCCAGTTACTTTACCCCCTACAAGGTAATGAGTCCACCCATTACTTTTAGGCTCATCGCCTGCAAAATTCATTAGTGAAGTAAAGTGTAATGTTATGCGTGAAGCCTTATGGCGATACATTACTTTACCCATTATTTGGTAATGTGTGGTTTTGCTGTTGGGTTTTTGTTATTAAAAAAAAAAAAAGTGTTTAATATTTACTACAATTGTTAGTCATTTTTTGAATATTAAATAATAAATGACAATGTAAGTGTTTTTATCTAAAAGAAGAAGTTATTGCTGCGTGGAGATCTATATCGGAAGATCTTCAAATAAATCTGGTAAAACGGACTAGGCATGCATTAATAAAACTGCTGCAAGTTTGTTATAATTTCTATTAAAACTAAAAACTATGTTTTTTCCGACCTTTAATTGTGCAATGAAAATGAAAATTAATCAAGTTCGAGGCCATACTCTATATTTCTTCATTAGGATATTGTCCTAACAAATAATCTATAGAGTTTTTTGTTTTCAAATTTATTATTTGACCCTTTCAGGAATGTGTTTATAGATCTATTTCGGGAATTTTCTAGGTTCCCATCATCAGAACACGTTTTGAAAGCGGTAACAATCCCATGCCAAACATCAAACATACATATGAACTAGTTTACTCACTACATGAGAACTAATATACATATGAGTTTGAAGTTAAAGATTATAACCATTGATCAAAAAATAAATTGAAAACTTGTTGGATGTGCAAGATCCACCTCTGGTGGATATTCAATACACGTTTTTTGTTTTTCTCTCCTTTTTATATTTTGTTTAGTTTGTAAACAAAACAGGGGAAGTAAACTAGGCGGTACTTTGCCTTTTTTACAAGTTTGTTATAATTTTTATTAAAAATATTTGTCATAATTTTTTTTTTTAAATTTTGATGTATAAAGTTTCTTAAAAAAAGTTCAATTTAAATTTTTCAGTAAATTGATGAAAGTTTTCTTTAAAAATTAAACGATTTCATTTTGAATTGTCAGGTTTGAAATCATAATTAAAATGTCACAATTACTACAAAGAGAAAACGCTAATCGTTAATATATATAAGAGAAGATGAAAAAAAAAAATCTTGTGGGGATCAGCGCTACAGGGACCTAAACGACTAGGTCATCTTCAGCCTCATTCTAATCCACCACCCACAAGAAACATAAGCTTTGATCAGGTATATATATACACACAGAAAAATAAGTTGCCAACCGAATTGGAAAGCGTATTTTAATAGTAACAACTAATAAATTCAGTTAGAACAACGCTATTTACGTTAGATTTCTGAATACTTTGGGGGTGTTGCAATTAAAATTCAGTTGAATTAACTGAACTTGGTGTGAAAACTAATGTTGAGTTCTACCAACCGACTGAAATTCATAATACCCAAATTTCAGTTGGCAAATAGCAAAATTTTTCTATGTGTGTATCAACCAACCACAGAAAATCGATGATGTTAATTGATTACCTGAACAACATGAGTTATTTTAGTCTTCTATAAATTTTCGTTTTTTCTTTTTTTTTTTTTTCTTTTTTGCATTTTAAAAATTTAATTAAATTATTATAAATAAAATATTAACCATGCTTGCTTTTCCAACTTTTTTGAAGAATTTAAAAAGTTGTGTCATATTCAAGGAGAGTCTGTCGACGGGTTCTCTCCGATCTTAATGAAATTGGCATATGCGATAGAGGAGAAAAAAATAATGGACACTTATTTATTTTTAGCAGTCGAGTCTCATTGACAGGGGTTTTTTTTTTTGGTTCTGTTGCAAACAAATTTTAGACAGATGGGGCACCAAAGAAAAGAGTTTTTGTTTTTAGCTTTATTTTGCAGAAACTCACTTAACTTATGCTGTCATATTACATACATATATTGATTCCTAAAGATGTATTCCTAAAGATTCCTTTTTAAAATTTTTTTTTTGACTTTTATCTAAAAACATTTCCAAATGCTGTAACTTTTTCTACAAGTATTTTTTATTTTTCTTTTATTGACGTTAAATATGTCTAAAACCTAGCCAATTCATGTGTGTCAGATGTCATGTGTGTCAATTCCTAGCAACATTAAGTGTGCTTTATAAAAAATATAAAAAAGTGATTTTTGTGTCTTAAAAAATTTATTTCACTGAAAGGTAACTAGTAATTTTAACTAGTAAATGAAAAAAATATGAAAATTTCAAAACACTGATACTTCTTCTACAAGTACCATTAAAGTTTCTCAATTTTATCTTAAATATGTCTATACTCCAATAAATTCACTGATTAAACTGATATTCCATCGCCTGAGTATAGCCGATAAATTGACACGAAAAAGTTTGATGGGTGCTCATCAGCACCGGTGCACCTTTTATGAGAGTCAAATTAAAAAATAAAAAACGTTTTATTTTTTAATTTGGTAAACAAATTAGTAAATTTGTTCATTGTTAAAAACTCTAAAAATGATTGTAAATTTACTACTATACAATGTGTAAAGTTTAATGTAATATTACTCAAATTCCGTAAATTTAAACGCAAAATATGTGAAATTATTTTTCACACATTTTTATTTACAATAATACACACTTACGGTATTTTTACCCATTATGTCTTTACAATTAAACGCATTGTATTTAAAATTATTATTATTTTGTTAAATAACATTTGTACGCACAAATTTTGTAAATATACTTATAATAGTAATAACTAACAGACTGTCTGATTTTGTTAAACGCCACAAATATCAGAATGAATACCAAGCCGGCTTTCGAAAACATTACTCAACGGTCGATAAAATATATAACCTTACAGCAATAGGTCATTTAAATCGCCAACGGAAGAAGAAAACGCATGCGTTCTTTGTGGACTTTAAAGCCGCATTTGACAAAGTCTCACGAAATGCTCTAATATATAAGTTACACACAATAGGCATCTCGTCCAAAACAGTAAAGTTTATTGAAAATATGTATAAAAACACAAAATCAGCGGTTTGGACAGGCCAAGAGCTATCTGACCCCTTTTCAACGGTATCAGGAAACAATGATGCCTTTTGTCCCCGTTACTGTATGCGTTATATTTGAACGACTTACATGACCACTTAGAAGGAGGGATAAACATTGAAAACTTGAATATTCGTCTACTGTGATATGCAGATGACATCGTTATTCTATCAGACGAAGTTAGTATATTGCAGAAAATGATTCATAAATTAGAAGAATATTGTAAAATGTGGGACGTTGAAGTAAATCTAAGCAAGTCAAAAATTATGGTATTTAGAAAAGGTGGAAAATTGTCACAAAAAGGAAAAATGGTATTTTAATGGAGAAGAGCTACAAATAGTTTCCGAGTATTGTTACCTAGGCGTCACACTGTCTCCCACAATGATTTTTAGAAAACATGTGGAAAATAGAACCATTACAGCGAAAAATAGCATAAATATTACTTGGAACAACTTTCTCAATAAATCTAATATATCACTAAGATCTAAGTGGAAACTCTTTTTGGCAGTCAGTAGAGCTGTTCAAAGTTATGGGGCTCAAGTATGGGGATTTTCACTTTTTGAAGAGGTTGATAAGCTGCAGCTGTTTTTTATAAAGAAAATTTTGAAACTACCCAGCTTCACACCAACATATACTTATGCTAGAAACTGGGATGGAAAACGGGCATCTGTACACACTAGACCTACACTTAAGGTATATTTCTAGGACTAAGTTTGAATACAACCAACATAGACTTCCAAATCAGTTCACTAAACTCCTAGAACAGCAGCAACTACTTTGGGTTAAGGTACTGAACAGAATAAGTGCAGATTATGGACTGTCATGGGCACAGAATCTTAACAAAACACAATGGAACTCAAATCGTGTAAATTTACTGAATGCGTTAAGAACTAAATATAAGCAAAATGAGCTGGCACAAGTAGACCAAACAAGCAGACTTTTTAAAAAACTTAATCCACTTGCAGGGGTCAAATATATGACCGATAACACAAAGATTGAAGATATAACATGGGTATTTAAGGCAAGAAGTGATATGATAAAGCTAAATGGTAATAATTTTAATAACAATACTTCAATTTTATGCTCACTTTGTAATTTAAGAGAAAAAAAAAGACATAGAACATTTTATTGGTCGTTGTTACGCTTTAAGGGACTTTAGGGCTTCAAATTTTGGAAAAACTGTACTAAGTGAAGAGGGAATAATAAATTTATTAGATGGTAAAACACACTCTTGGAAGTTATTGGCAAATTATATCAAAACATGTGTAATATATCGAAATTATTTAATAGCTGAATTTAATGTATAAAAATTAATCTATTCATGTGTAAAGTAATTATCAAATACTATACCGACTGACGACATAGAGTCAAAGTTGGATTTACAAATTATTCTAATAGTAATTAATATTTGGGTATTTTTAAATTGAAAAAAATAAAACAAATTATAAAGAATTATAAAATTTAAAAATTAATAATTAATAATTATTAAGAATTAAGAATTTTTGTAAAATATTAAACACTCTAAAATTTAATATTTGTGATAGTAAAACTAAAACCTGATAATATATCAAAAATAGTTATACATCCATAAATAGAAACGGAATTTCCAAGTGCTTGCAGGCTAACTGTCTAAAAATATTTTCAAACAATAATATATGTACAATTCTGATTAAAAATCGAACGGCTTCTCAATTGGTCGCATTCGAGTTAATTTCTAGAGACTTTAAAATTGTTTCATCATTTGATTTATTAAATCACTGGATTTGGAATTCAATCGTTGAGAATTCCATTGTTGGGAATTCAATCGTTGGGAATTTAAACGATTGAAAAAAATCGATAAAATGTAAAAATCGCCAAAATTAAAAAAAATCGTTAAAATTAAAAAAAAGTTAAGTAAAAACTTTATATATAAAAATAATTGCTACAAAATTTCACAAATTGAAAAATAGTTGTCCGTGTATATTTATCTCTAGACATTTAGTTTTCGAGTCACAGGCGATGTGCCAAATAAATGCTCTTTTTGCTCGGCGATGTTCAGTTTTCAAGGAAAACGTTATTGTTTATTCAATTGTGTTGATTTTTTTCAATATTAGCAATTTTTTCATTTTGGCGTTTTTTTTTTAATTTTGAAGGTTTTTATAATTGTTGCCAGATTTTATTTTTAAGGAATTCAATCAAAATAGAATTTTATCTTCAAGGCCCTGCACTGTGTCAGATTTTAGTAATTTAGAGGGACTAAATTCTATAATTCAAAAACGAGTAGAGATAATTCCATGATTTTTGGAACACTTTATTTTTATGACCAAACACAACTTTTGTGAAAATCTTGAGGTGGGCGTGGCAATATAACGCATACCTCTCATACAAATTTTAAAATAAATTTTTTTTTTTAACTTTTTACAATTGATATTTAATAAAATAAACTATTTTAGTAAGAAAAATGTTTTTAGTGGGCATGGTCAGCTTTATTTCAAAAAATAGCAAGATATTTTGTTTTTTTTATATTAATTAACTTAATTCATATATTAACACATATTGATATATTAAAGTAAAATACTGTTTCATTCTTCATCAGAATTAGTGAAATATATTTCTGGATCTTTCAATAGTATTAAAATTTGGGTCGCTTGCGCAAACTGCATATAACTGGATCTGATGATGTTAAAAGTCTATGTAGTAAATCAGTATTTGTATGAATTCTTGATGTTTTTTTGGTAAACTTTTCACGATAATTTCTATTGTCCTTATTTCTAGCTTCCTGAGCTTCTTCAGACAACTGTCCAATAGGAGGTATACTACTATCTATTATTTCCTTTCCATGGAGGAGAACCTTATGAACTTCTACTTGCATATTGTGCCATGAAAAGTTTTTTAAATATATATATTACTTATAATAATATATATATTATTATATATTATATATATTAATATTACATATTACAATGAATTACAATGAAGTGAACCGCATTAAATTTTTTCAGAAATTAATAAAAAAACGTCTTCTAGAGTTAAACATAATCTTAATACAGTATGATCCAACAGCACAAACGCATTGATTTGTTGACTAAATCATAGCATGGTAATATCTTAGGACTAAAATATTTTAAATGTTGTCTTAACATACGGTAATTATGAGTTGATAAATCACAATCGATCATAAGAGCTAGAGCAGCGTCAGGAGAAAGCCCTACTTGATTATCTTGAATACCCCTGATTTTTTTAAGGGCAGTACCGCTTTTTGCAGAAGCTGTAATTAGTCCGTTAACGATTGCAGCCGACTAACGCTTTAACGATGACCGAATTTTAATTTCAGCTGCCATTAATACTTTTTCATGGTCTGACATATTAAAATATTTCTTTGCTTTCCTTTTTTTTTGTTCTTTCGCAACAAACTTCAAATGTTTTTTTTTGGCCACTTGTTGTTTGAGTGTTGGCATCACAAACAAATCTTGTTAAATCAATTATAGTCCCAAGCTTATCAGCATTCCATTCCAAAAATCTCAACTTCTTTCTGTGTGCTTTCTGCCATTTTAACTTTAATTGATGGCAAAACGTACTTACAAAATTATGTAATGTAGTTAAATCTACAATTTTTTCGGTCCCAGTACTTATGTATATATACATATAAAATCAAAAACACGGTCATGTCTTTCATTTTTCTCTGTCGACAACCAGACTTCGAAAATTTCACTTTGAAAAATTTGATTGGGCATGATAAGTTTTTGGGTCCGCTTTATCCGGGCGCAAATTGGCGCAGGTTTTTTTTCTGTTCCTACAAAAACAAATGTATCTTAATAGTGTAGTCTTAAAATTTTCACTAAATGCGACTAAATACTATATTTTCTTTTCCATTTAATATTTCGTAATTAGAAAAAATCTTTCCTTAAATGGATGTAAACCATTTATTTTAAAACACTTATCAACTATTGTTAATTAACAGTATTGTTTTTTTTATATTCAAAACGAATTGTAAAAAAAATAACATGAAACACCAAAAATACAAACTTTCAAAGTTTACATACTTTCAACAACCACTATAATGAGTTTTTAAGTCTTCAAAACATTCAACTTTGTGATACCGTTATATTTTTGTTGTTTACAATATTTACTTTAAACGTTGTTTTTATTAATACCAGCGTTGTTATTAATCGTATTCAATAAACTTTTTTGAAAAAGGAGACAAATTTTTTTTTTAATTAAATCCCGCTAAAATATCTAAATCTGACACTGTGCCCTGTATAGAAATATTGATTGTTAAATTTATAATTATATAACACATTAATAAAACTCATTTAAAAAATTGTTTTATTTAAAACATTTTTGTGTTGCTTTTCTTTCTTTCCGCAAGGTGATTTTTACGCATATAAAACTATATTTTTGCGCATTGTAAAACATATTTTTTTTATATGAAAATTCGGTAAAATTATTCATTTATTTCTAAATTTAATTATATTTTTACGCACTTGCGTAGTAAATTCACACACTTTTTTTCGTCAATTTACACGTAATGTGTGTATATTTTTATTATTTACACACATATAGTAAATTTACCCAACGTAGTAAGAGTAGTTAGCTACTATAAGTTGGGCAAATTTCAATAGAAATTAGAGTGTAACTAATAGTAGAGAAAATGTGGGTTTAAAAAATAATATATACTAATAAACATTCTATCATTAGCTGAAATGGTGAAAACCAAAAATATCAAAACATATTAAATGTTGTTATTTTATTTACTTGATTTGTTTTGATAAAGTTAGCCGGTACGAATGCATTAATCAATATTTTGGATTTCAGCTACCGATATACGGACTTAAATGACGAAATAATACCTATGAAAATACCTACATTTTGACACATTTGAAAAAATATGAGCTTTATCTTTATATAATTAGCATTTTTTTTCTTGAAAGATTGCTCATTTTTTTATTTTTTGAGAACCAGCGATTTCTCAAGCTAATCGAAAAATAATAATAATTTTTAAATAAAAACTAAAAAAAATTAAAATTCATAAAAAAATATATTTCTTAGTATTTTTTTTTTTATTTCAACTATTTGGAAAAAACGGAAAACGGTTTTCGAAAAATGTCGAATAATCGACCACCCTACTACTAGAAATTGATGAAGATGTGATAATCTAGATAATTTAAATTAAATTTGATTTTTTCTTCAGTGTAGTGTTGTTGATATCGTAGTCCATGCGCTGCTCCAGCAACTAATTTACTTGGAATTTTAATACGCCATGATTTATAATTCCATGTGTTTGTTGTACACTGAGGCGAATGAAATTTATCTTCATATTAATTGCTGGAGTCCCGCATGGGCATACTTGTTAGGAAAATACACTAAGCATGAGTTTGATTGCTAAGAAGGCAAGACTGGAGCAAAATGGATATTTAATAGGTTTGTTTTGAAGCTCTGCCTATTCGGGAGGCTCTAGCTTTTCTAAAACTTCAGGTTCTGGTGAGATCTTTAGCCAGATCGAAATGCATGCTAATATATATACTTTGCTTAATTTTTATATATATACGGAGGTTGAAAGCTCGTTATAAATAAATAAAAATAACATAAAAATTTTCATCGATGTATATAAAAACAACAAAATAACAAAAAAAAAACTTTTATTTTTATTGTTTGAATGTGTACAACATAGATTACATAGATTTTAAACTCTTCTTCTTTTTTTATTAACAAACACATTTTTTCATACACATTCAAATATTTTTTATATACGAGTAGGTATACGCCGAATGTCAAAGAGTATGAGATCTGTGTCGTCTATGTTGTTCAATTTTCAATTTATTTTTGTTTATTTGAAGTTTTTTTTATTTATTTTTTAATTTATTATTCAATTGGTGCAGCCGAATTCAAATAAAATTCGAATCCATATAAAATTTGGTTAAAGCAGCCGAATTTATAAAATAGTCGGTTTTGAGTTTTATTCTGTTGCTGCATCCGTTAAATTCGGATATTACAAAACATATCGTTATCCAATACATAATTCTGTAGCAACAACCGAATTGAAACTTAATTCGGTTACTACAACCGCGAAATTCAGCAGAGACAACCAAATTCGCTTGCAGCAACCGAATATTCAGTTGAGACTACTTCGTTTCAACCGAATCGTTCCGTGAGTTAATTAATTTATATCACTTGTCATATTGTTTGAAAAATATAAGAGCTACATACACTATCAACTGTCCAGATCGTATATGGTCATTAAGTTACTTTTGTATCTCATATTGTTTATAAACCATTCAAACAAATTTTGCATAATTCCAAAAATGAATTGCAAACAAGCATAAGAATATAATTACTAGACACCACGAACCCCTATATATTTACACATACCTACACCCAAAAAACCCCTCCATAACTTACATTACTGCCATCAAAATAGCAACAAAAAACATCTTTTTCTAAATTTATGCAGTCAGCCTGCCTGTCTGTCTGGATGTTTGGTTGGGTGGCTAGCAGTCCGACTAAATGTCTGTATGTGTTTGTTTGACTGTCTGGCTATTTTAACTTTAGGTACTAAATATTGGTATGCATATTCTAACGACAACAACCACCAAAACCATCAACATCATCACCAGCATCAAATAACTACCGCCACTAACGCGTGTCTGCAATTTCCTGTATTTTACATTTGTGGCTTAAATATTTTTCAAGCATTTAACATCAAATGCCAACAAAAAATAAAATACATATTTATTATAAATACTTAAAGGGGAGAAGGGGGAGGTTCTTTCAATGGGGCACATATGCCACCCCCGATTTTCGTTGTATTTAAAAGAGTTATTAATATGTTCCGTTTCGTAATTTGTGCAGTTATTGATCATCTTTCATGTCACAAAATTTTACACTTGTACTTCACAGGTGGTCGAGGATAGACAATTTTTTGTGTTTTTTGGGTTGCATAAAAAATCATATACACCTAATTCTATTTTTACGCGACCTTATTGCGCGCGAATTTGATTTAACGCTATTTCAAAAAAATATTGCATTCTGTTTTTACGCGATTTGATTTGATTTAACGCGGTCTAAAAATGTTGGAGAATTTTAAATTAAATACCTAGTTGGCCACACTGCAAATCATGTGGTACGAAAATTAACTACAATCAAAAAAGGGGATTTCCCTTGTATGTTTCTAATAAGATCTGGTGAATGTACAATGCAAGTAGGGTTGCCATTCGTACTGTTTTAAACAGTACATGTACTGTTTTTTGAAAAATGTACTGTTTTATTCACAACACCTAAAACAGTACGCAAAAGTACTGTTTTTTTTTTTGGATTTGTACTGTTTTTGTACTGTTTTTTTTTTGTATATTTTACATATTTTTATATAAACAAGTTTTTTTGCGTGTACAAAGAATATATATTTTTTTAACCATGTTTTTTTTCGTGTGTACAATAGTTTTTTTATATAAATTTTTTGAATCTTCCTGTATTAATTCCACTTCGTTTCTTTCTACATATATAATTTTGGTTTGTTTACTTTTCAAGCAATGGATGTTTGTAAATACAATTTTTTTTCATGACACTGCCCAAAGCAAAAAGTAATAGCGTCCAAACTAATAATTTTAGCCAATTTGACGAAATTTAGTCAATTTAATGAAATTTAGTCAATTTTACTTCTTTAGAGGTTGTAAACTTGACGAAATTTTGTTGATTTGAATGAAATTTGCTAAATCTTAAAAAAAAAATTGACAAAATTTCATTAAAGATCTACAAAATTTTTTTTGTTGATTTTACCTACGCTATTTGGTTCGGTGTATTAACTTATTTTAAGTAAATATGTGGTGTATTGAAGTAAAAGTTATGTTAACAATAAATACAAAAATGTACTGTTTTTTTTTTTGAAAACTACTGTTTTTTTTTCATCAATGTACTTTTTTCACTTTTCAAATATGGCAACCCTAAATGCAAGAGTGCAGTCAATTTAAAGTATTAAAGGTGAAAACAGGTTTTCTGCAAACACACGCGCTTCATAATATTAAAATTAAAGGGCGAAATAGCATCTACTGATGAGCCGGCAGCTAACGGCTTTCACGCAAAACTGGCTAAAATAATTAAAGATGGTGGCTGCACTCCGGATTTGGAATGCAATGCGGATGAAACAGGCCTTTTCTGGAAACGAATGCCGAATCAAACATATGTTGCTAAAACCCAGAAAACCGCTAGTGGGTTTAAAGTAGCTAAAGATCGCGGGGTCTTTTTATTCTGATCCAACGCTTCAGGAAATCGGATGTTAAAACCCTTACTTGTAAATCGAGTTCTCAAACCACGGTAGATGAAAGGCGTAAATATGGACTGGGTTACAACTGAGCTTTTTAGCGGATGGTTTCTTAAATATTTTATACCGGAAGTTCGGTGCTATATGAGCGATAAGGACCTGGATTTTAAAGTTCTGTTGATTGTAGACAATGTGCCAGGTTATCCACATTAAGAGAATCCAAATGTCCAATTTTGTTTTCTGCCTCCAAATACAACATCGTTAATACAGCCGTTTTAATATCTGGAACCGATCCCCTCGTTATATATGGATACACTATCTTTTTTTACGCGTTTTTTTTATGCGAGTTTTCGAGGAACGTATCTATCGCGTAAAAACAGTATATTTAAGATAACTTTTTTCATTTCAAGTATTAAAACAAAATACAATTTAAAATTGATATGGCGCACATACGCCTGACCACTACCGGGTGTGGTAGTTTCGTTAGAACAAATTGGTAGCACTGTAAAAGACGTATACGTAATATTAATTCCTTACATGGTTATATGTATGTCACGGGTCAGACGCAGTTTACGTTCAACATATTTCAAGAAAATAATCTGTTTTTAAATTTGTTTGCTGAAATTACAGCTATTCTCACCAACATTATTTTCTTTTCTAATTTGACATTTTCAGCGATGAATCATTGGCTTGTCATAGAAGGGAAGCATTCCAAATATGATTCTTTGAAAGATTTACTGCCTAAACAACTCTTGGAAGTTATTTATGCATTAAATATTCCTACACTCATAAAAAAAAGTTTGTAAAGTCAGCAAAAAATTTTGCTGAGTCAGCAAAATTTTAGTCAGGAGGATGCTAGCAAAAAAGTTGCTAATGTCAGCAAAATCTTTTGCTGAAAATCAGCGAGCTGATTTTTAGCAACAAAATTTGTAGATTCAGCAAAAGTTTTGCTAACACTTAGTAGATTAGAAATAAAAAAGCGTTGGTAAAAATTAATAAATTTTTTGCTGAATTTTAGTAGACTGAAAAAAACGCAAAAAAATTGTAGAAAAATTGTAATTTAGTTAATTTATTTGCTGAAAATCATAAAACATATTTTTGTGATTCTTTTAAAAATAATTTGCTATAATAACGAAATATAACAATTTTAATTTTCCCACATTGACGACATGAATTAATTTAATATCTGAAAATATATAGAAATAAATATATATAACATAACAAAAATTTTCTTGTAACTACTTACATCAATGGTTGTCTTAATGATGCTATGACGAAACTGCCGAAGATAATTCTAGAAACGAAACGAAAAAATAAACAAAACAAACGAAACGAAAAAAACAACCCTTTTTTTGCAATAAGAAAAAGAAACCATACAAATCTACCTAAGATGTGTGTTTTTGTCTTTCTCTTTACTCTGTCTACATGTCTGTATATGTTTTTTCATGGTTGATTTTTTTACTTGTCTTGTTAGAGTTGTACTTTTTAATATCATTTTCCTCTTCTCTACTACATCTTGACATGCCGCGACATCTGCTTATCAGCACAATTTTTTTTAGCAAAATTAATTAGTAAAACATTAGTATATTAGTAAAGCATTAGTATAAAACAGTTAAGTGCTGAATAAGTACAACAAAAATTTTAGCTGAAAACACGATTTTAGCAAAAATATTTGCTAAAAAATAGTATACCTGATTTACAAGACGTTTTACTAACTTTTCTACTAACTTATTTTTTTGAGTGTAGGAAGCTGTGTTGCAGCATTAAAAGAATGATTCCATCGTACGTCAATAATTAAAAGAATGATTCCTTTTTATGACAAGCCAATGTTAAATTCATAATTCAATAAAATGATCGATTACTTTGCGGAACAGTTTTTGCTGGGTTGGTATCCATTTTTATGATTATTTAATATAAAATATAAATTTTGAGCCGTTTTTTATAACAGATAAATGTGCAATATTAACTTGGCGAATTTAAACCATAGGTTGAGCAGTTAAGCCGATTTGAGTTACATTGGAAATCGTAGAAAAGGAAATATAAGGAAGAGTTACAACAGCGCTTTAAAAAAAATGGCGAATGCTCTCCCTTCTGCCCTACACTAAAATTTGTTTCCTTTTTTTCTCAACGGATTTGGTTTACCACCACCATAGCCAACATCATCTAAACGGTAAAAAAAACCTCCCCCAATTAGAATTGAGGCTTTTTTGTGAAATTTTGCTATAAATTTGGTATAGTTGGTTTATTTTTGTACTGTAGGCTCAATACTAAATAACTCATCAAATGCAACTGTTGATCATGTTTTTTTATATTTTTATAGTGGAATAAACTACTAGGACTATAGAAGGAATACAAAATAGAACAGTTTGTAAAAGGCTTAGGAAATTGTAAAGATGTTGTGTTTTTTGTCAGGTCTTTATGAAGATTTTACTTTTGGTGCATTATAAAGATTTTATTAAATTTATGATAACGCTCATTTACTAAAAGACTGTCTGTCATAAGTCAAAAAATACGATTTTTGAGTTAATGATGCAGATTTATTAGTGATATCATGCTTCATATTGTGTAAAAACTTCATATTAATATCTTGTATGTTGCTCGAGTAAGAAGAGAATATATTATATTTTTTCTAGAAAGTACCCAGCCAGCAAAATACGAAGGGCAAAGCATTGGCTCAGTGCAACGGTGGTATGAGCATTGGCAGAGCATTGGATATCTAAAGATTTAAGTGCTTTGCCAACCCCAAAATGATAACACCGGGCAGGACTTGGCCGTTCCTTTTGCAAAACGTCGGCAAAGCACTGGCAATGAGCGCTTTGCCCGTACCAAAACCATACTTTTAAAACGTTGGCAAAGCATTGGTAGAACAACCAATAAATAATAATATAATAAATGCTTTGCCAACCCGAAAATGATAACACCGGGCAGGGCTTAGCCGTTTCTTTTTTAAAACGTTGGCAAAGCACTGGCAATAAGCGCTTTGCCAGTACCAAAACCAAAAACGACCAATAAAGTCCTATTTAGTAATTCACTTCAGTAAACAGTTGTATTATTTCTTATTGAATGATTTTGGTAATTTGAATAGAAATAACAATAGGCTTGCTTCAGCTAAGTTAATTACAAAATAACTGAATATTTTTTTTATCAAATTATTTTTGTGATAAGTTAGCACGATTTCTTTACTACAATTTTACTAAAGAAAGAAATTAGAAAATAAATTTCTTAAGTAAAATTTTAGTACAAAAACTATACTTTGTTTTTTCCACTCTTGTTGTGAACAAGGGATGTGGCACTGTTTTTATTAAGTTAACGGTTGTAAATTTTGTAAATAAGTACTGGCAATACACTTTTTGCCAATGTTGGGAAAGCGTTCTAAGTCAGTACTCTGCCAGTGCTTTTTTACTTTTACGGTTGTAAATTTTGTAAGTCAAGTACTGGCAAAGCAATTTTTACGAACGTTGGCAGAGCGTTCTAAGCCAGAACTGTGCCAGTGCTTTTATTATATTTACTGTTGTAAATTTTGTTAATTAAGCACTGGCAAAGCACTTTTACTAACGTTGGAAGAACGTTGTAGATCAGTTCTTTGCCAGCGCTTTATTTGTTGGATCATTGCTTTGCCAGCACTTTATTTGTTGAATCATTGGCAAATAGTGCTCTGCCAGTGCTTGATTTTTCAGACCATTGGCAATTTCTGGCTGTGTTGGTTTAAAGAGTACACTCAGTGAACTTCTGCTTTAAAAATGTGTAGTTGTTTGGGTTGTAATACAGTTTCTTTTTTTTTTTATTTAATGTAACTGTCAGTCATTTGTAGAACAAATTAAATTTTTTACTTACCTTATAGTTAATTTAAAAAACAAACCACATTAAATGACTGTTTTATGATTTAACATTCATTTTTAAATTAGCTTTTTGTTATTTAAAAAAAAAATAATATATATATGTTTGTTAATTTTTTACTGAAATATGTGGTTTATTTTTACTACAATTGTGGTTCATTTTTTGAACTCTAAACAACAAATGGCAATGTTAGTTGAATTTACTGATATGTAAGTCGTCCTTTCTTTAAGTGAAATTTCTTTTGTTTTTAACTACATTTGCAGTGGGCTTACCTACATAGTTTTCTAAGTGCAGCGCTTACAACATCACGACGCGTCAGTGATAGGAAAAAATGCATTTTCTTATTTTGTTGTTTAAGTATTTAAAAATTTTATATTAATTGATTTTTTCAGCTAATAAGGAAAAAGGCGTTTAGAGTAAATGAAATAAGGTTTTTTTTACGTATTTTTCGAACGTTTCGTACATATTTGTAGACTTTTTCAAGTAAGTCGTCTATTTAATAAATAAAACAATACAATTTAATAAATAAAACAATACACAAAAATTCAATAAAACTTTCAATATGAAACAGTTTTACCCCAGATTTGAAAAGAATTGTACATAAAACAAAACATTTTATTTAGTATAAAAAAGCTTATATAGTATTTTTCTCTAAAACCACTAGTTTAAGAGTTATACCACAAAAAAGATTTCAACTAATTTCAGTACATTTTTTTAAAGGAGTAAAAGTCGATTCTGAATGGCCTGGTTGCATCCGAGAGAAAATAAATTGGCAAGATAATTATTGTTTATTCCCAATGTACCGGAAAAGGCATGGGGAGCGGTAAAAATGAAACTTTTGCACATACCAAATACTTTAGGTGTGCTCTTTTATAAAGGGTCCGCCAAATAACTTTTTTTTTTTGAAAATGCTATAAAAAAAAACTACTGAATATTTTCTCAAACTTCTTTTTTTATTTGAAAGTACAATCCTTCCGGTTAATAATGGAAAATAATTTCATTCAAATGGCTGCCTCGGCTGGCCATGCAGTAGCCTACGCGATCGGTCCAATTTTTAAGCACATTATCGATTGTGTGCAGCTGTATTTCACCAATGGCTTCACGAATATTGTCCTTTCAAGCGTCAAGCGTCAATTGTCTCTGTCTTGTTGGCGTAACACTTATATTTGAAGGCACCCCACAAATAATAGTCCAACTGTGTCAAATCGCAGTTCCGAGGTGGCTGATAATGCGATCTTTAAAAACAGGGCGCAAAACATCGAGTGTAGCTTCAGCTGTGTGGCACGTAGCGCCGTCCTGTTGAAACCAAATGTTGCCAATATCCTCCTCTTCAATTTTTGTGAACAAAAATTCGTTCAACATGGCGAAATGTTCAATTGTTGAGAACGACGGTGAATTGATGTTGATTGCGATTTACGCACACTTTCTGCTACAGCAGCAATATTCTCGCGTGTACGCACTGTTTTTGGCTTTTCACGCTTTGGTTTATCGATGAGGATGCCAGTTTCTTTCACTGTTTTCACAAGATAACGAACATACGGAGCTGGCGGTGCGTCTCTTCTTCCAAAATCCGTACGCAATTACCATGATTTTCAAAGTAATGTCGCAATATTTCCCAGCGTTGTTCAAGCGTATACACAACCATATTCGTTCAGCGGAAGGATAAAACTAATTTTCTGTCAAATCAGACATTAGCTAAGTGTTACCATTCACGAAATAAGCACTAGTTGAAAAAAAAAACGTTATATGGCGGACCCTTTACATATATTGAAGAATTAAACGAATTTTGTGTGTAAATTAAGTCGTTTTGTGCAAAATAACTCTCACTTTGTTTTAACACTCTTGTCGATATTTTGGTTCAAATTGTTGTGAATATACCCAAAAGATTTAACTTTTTAGATTTTCGCCGCATGTTTAAATTTTTATAGAGCAAAACGGCTGCTATTGGTGGAAACGTTTTATCAATATTGAAGATGGTAGGGTATTAAAATGTTGGCTATTACTACCAACACATACAGACTTTTAAATTTTTGTTTATTTCATTGTGCCTTTTTTCATTTATTTCATTTCAAATTTGTTATTCCTTAATAACAACAGCTTAACTCAATTAATTGTAATTTCTGATTGAAGTAAATTGTTACAGATTCACATTAAAAAAGAAAAATACATACATTTGAAAATAACCCTCCTTTTTCAAAACATTTTTTCATCCATCCATATACAAATAATCAAAATAATGTATAAATTTCATACGCGTGTATCTTGTTGTAGTGAATTGTATGCGGAGTTAGCGCAGCTTGGTTGCAGGGAGTGGAAGTATCTCTTGTTTCCACCATACAATATTATGCATGGGTCATTGACAGTCTACTGTTTTTTACATCGCTGGCAGTTTTTGCGTTCGTGGGTACCATGTATGTGTGGGTGTTGCAGATACAATCTAAAATTTGATTATTATTTTTCCAGCGAACAACGTATAAAGTTATTATGAACAAATTTTAATGATGTCGTTATACGATTATTGTGCATAGTATTATTTTGGAATTATGGGAACTTAATACATTTGAATTTGCTAAGAGAATTATGCATTGTTATTTGTGAGAAACAAATTGTGGGTATGCAATTGAATTAGTCAGTTGGAAGCAACTTTATTAATTAGGAATGAGGGAGTTATAATTGGAACTTTAAAGGAACATACACGCAGGGAAATAAATTTCATTATATTGATGATATTGTTTCATAAATTGTCTATCTTCAATTTTGATTCATTTATTTATTAATAATCATATAAAAAAAAATTATACCGTATCCTAACCGAGCAATAGCTACTATAGCTTTCGGCGCGTTGTAGCGAAAACTGACTAGTGCCTCTGGTGTGAAACGAACCCACGACCCCGCACTCATAAGCCAGCACGCTACCAACTAGTCTTCCTGGGCACCCTTCTATCTTTAATTATTCATCATATTAAGGAATTTTTCATTAATTTGATGAAAACTTTCATTAAAATGTATGACCAATGTTTCATAGACCTTCAGCATTTCATAAAGCAATTTTATAAACTTTGTGAAAATAAATATTGGCTCTTTGATGATATTTTTTTATTAATTTCGAAAACATGATTTTCAATTTAGACTTTTTAAGACTCAAGAACTACTGGAAGTGATTAGAAATTCTGAAACATCAATTAACCTTCAAACCGGCCTAAGCTTTTTTGCAATGAAATGTATACCAGTTGTTCGACACAAGTTTAGGCATAAATGATTCCAATTGTTCTAGTAAATTAAAATGGCCAACTTCGAGTAATGAATATCTCGAAAAATTTTGGTCGTTTAATCGATTCAATCGAGTAAATCAAAATATATGCTATTTCAGTTCATATTTAATAAAAAAATGTAATTTTTTTTTTTTTTAATATTTTTTTATAATGTTTTAATTTACATACCCATTTTAGAGGCGAAACCGATTGTGACTATAGTTAAGACTGTATTCCACATGTGTTTGTTGTTGCAAGAGTCAGAACAAATTTTATTTATTTGAAAATTTGTTCAAAAAGTACAGTCACAAGTAGGAATAGGCCTGTTAATTTTCATATCGCACTTGACCAACCAAAGGGTCCTTTCTCAAAATTCATTTTGTGCAAGAAAACTATATACAGCGGTATCTCCACCCAACTGTAAACATAATAGATCTGGGCCTTTTTTTGCTGAAGAGTGCAAGTAGGTGAAGACTGCAAGTAGGTGAACAAGAGTCTAAGTAGGTGAACACAGTGTAAGTGTTGTCCGGAACCTGATGCTTCAAATGCTCCAGATAAATCAGATTGTTGTTATCATCCCACGACCTCTGCCGAGACCTCGGAGCATTTGAAGGATCAGGTTCCGGACAACACTTACACTGTGTTTTCCAGGATGTATACTGGCCCTCTTAGGCCACTGACCCTGGGGGAGCTTCGGCTGGTGGATGTGATCGTGTCATATACCAAATGTCAAGATCGCTATCATCTGAATCCAGGGATGAACTCCTTTTCGCTTTTAATGATTATTACAGTGGGTAGAGATGACCACTCAACTCTGGGTAAAGATGATTACTCTACGTTGTTTTCTTTGAAAAAATGGATTTTGAGTTATGAACAAGTTCATAGTAGCGATATAACTTATTTAAGTGGTACTACGACATGCGAGGCTCTAGCAATAAATATAAAGAGAAATTTCATACGCCTCAGTGTACAAAAAACAACAAACACGTGGAATTATACATCACGACGTATTAATAGCTGGTGCCGCTCATGGACTGGACAGAAGATATAACGTTCTGCACCAAGACCAATGCCAAATATATCACATTTTCATCAATTTCTAAAAATGTTTTTAAAATATCTTTGTGCAGATAACAGACATTGTTATACTTATTCAAATGAGGATAGAAACTATAAAAAAACTACTACCAAAAGTTCCGATATATTGAAATTCATCATGAAATTTTTAAACATCTAAATATTCAACAAAAAAATAAAAAATTTCAAAATTATAAGATAGTGTTTTTTTTTACAAAATTCGAAACACAAGAATATAAAATAGAACACTCCATTATCGAGTAAGTTAAGAACCTCAATATCGAGTTAGCCGTTTACTCGAAGTATATCAAACCCGAGTAATTTAAATACCCTAATAATGACATTGTAAAAATTTAAATTTTTGTGGTATTACTTAAAAGGATATGGCGACTTTTGTTTTTCTAAAAACTCAAATTGACCGAAAACGCATGTAAGCTTCAACATATTATTGATTAAACTTAAAGGCTTTCATAAAATTTTTTGAAATAGCTTCATTCAATTTATTAAATAATTTAAACTTTATTATTTACAAATTCGTTTAAAACTGTGGGCTGTATGCACATTATTTAAAACAAAAAGTCCAATTTTCCTCACTTTGCCCCTCCACAAAACTGCTCGACTGGAATTTGCAAACATGAACTGGAGAAAGTTAAGCCAATAATCGCAGTTGTTGGTAGGACTGTTTAAACATAACTTCTTGTAAATGTGATTTTTTCTGATAAGAAAAAGTTAATTCTTGATGCTCCAGATGTTTTAAACAGCTATTGGAAAGACCAACGTAAAGCTCCACGATATTACTCAAAAATAAATTTCGGAGGAGGATCCTTAATGGTTTAGGATGCTTTTTGTTTCGAAGTTATGGTTCATTAGACATTCCAAGCATCAGATTGAATTCTTCTGAGTACATTGGAGTTTTAGAAGAGAAATTTGTGCCGTTTATTGAGAATAGTAACGAAAAAGTAAAAAAGTTTTTCATATAGAGCAAATTATCAATATAAAATACTTTGTTCAATTGACACATAAATTAACCACTGACGAGTCCCAGGAGGGGGGACGAAACTGCGGCAGTCTGGTGTATCCCTTCTGTCCGTAAAATGTTTCAATAAAAATGTTTTCTTGTTCTTCTTCCTGTAAAGAGACTAACTAAAAGAAAAAGAATTCATTTTCCAACAAGACAATGTCCAGTACATATAAGTCGTCAGACAATGGAATAGCTATCATCATTTAGCATGTATTGAAATGGCCAGCGTGTTATCCGGATCAAATCCACATTGAGAATATATGAGGGTATTAACCCTTCGAGTTTACGCAGAAAACCTCCAATATGAAAGCGTTTACATATACACACAAAAAAATAAAACCCATCACCAAAACCACCGATTCAATAACTTTAATTGCTGAATTCCGCCAACAACGAAAATCGTTAATTCAATTACAAATTGATAGATTTCTAATTGAATTATTTTTCCAATAGCTACGAAGTAACGAAAGGGTAAGCAGTAGGATGCCCCGAATTCAGCGATTTTTGGAATTCAGCTTCGCTTTAGGTCTAAAACGGCGCGTAATTAAAAAATAATTACAGAAAAAAAACAAATGTTTTTGTACAGTTTTTATAACAGTTTTTCATTAAAAAAGTGACTAGTTTTCAACTTTTAAATGCTGTGGTGGACCAAAATGAGTCTACAGAAATTTAAAAAATATTTTTTTCCGTTATCTACTCCACATAACGCAACTTTTGAGACCAATTTTGTGAAAATGTTCAATTTGTTAACCAAATACACTATGAGAGCCAACTTTAAACGCTTGTAACAGATGAAAGATAAAATCCAAAAAATTATTTAAATTTATTTTTTCTTGAATTATAGAAAATACTTAACAACGTGTAACGGATTTTCATAAAAAAAATTACTTCTTTCAAACTTTAAATTACTGTGGTGGACCAAAATTACTCTACAAACAATTTTAGTAGTTTTCTTTTCTTTATCTACTCCACATTGCGCAACTTTTGACACCTCTTTTGCGAAAAAATTCAAACTTTTTTTGGACAAAAAACACTTCGATCGTCAAATTCAAATGCTGGTTGGGGATGGAAGATGACCTCCAAAAAAAAAATGTTTTCGTAATTTGCGTCGGTTGAGACCTAACGTCAACAAATTCATAATTAGGGAAATCCTAGTAAGCAGTTGAATTTATTAACAGGTTACATATTCAGTAATACCAACCTATTACAGAGGTTTTGCTGGAAATCCTTAATTTTTCGCATTAAGTGTGTTCCTTAAAAGAAGAATATGAGCTAAAATTTTGTTAAAAAAAAAAAAAAAACATTAATCAATTTTAATTTACGAGTAATTTGTTAAAAATCTTTTGAAAGAAATATGTTAATTAAATGTTTTTTTCTTTATTTTCGTTTTTTTTTTATTAAAAGCATCACTGATTCATTTATTTGCCATTTAATTTTTATTCCTTAACATTTTAAATATCTGACTTAATTCCACCCCTAATATAACTCATATAACATGTAAAATATTTTTGAAATGAACAAATGTGGGTGCTTTTTAACATGTTTATATATTTCCAACATAAAAATGTTATACAAGCGATGTTTTGAAAACAAAAAAATCAACCCTTAGCATTTGTTAAAATAGTGGTAAATCTTAACATAAAGAAAAAGATAGAATTTTATTAGCATAGAGTTCTAACAGAAACCAGTATTTTATTTAACAGCGCTAATACAGAACATATTAAATGCTGTTAAAAAAGTATGAAAATGTTATGTTAAAGAAATTCTAATTTATAACAGTGATATAGAAATTAACATTTTTTAATACAATTAATGTTTGACAACTAATCTTACAGCTTTGCAACGAGCAGTACGTTTTAAGAAATATTAAAAATATACATATCAGTACAGTTTGTGACATAGATGAATTTTAAAAAGTATAAAAGTGGCAATCCTAGTGTTTCTGACTATCCAAATTTTAAATTGCTCTTGTCAACAAATTTTATTATCATGTGGCATTTAATTTAAATAACTTTAAATAGCTGACGACTAAAGTCAGCCTCAGTGGTTCCAATGTGAAATGAAAACTGACTATGGGATAAACAAAACCCAATAAAAGGTTTTTAAAGTTAGTTCGAATTTATTTTTTATGGCTTCTTGAAGTTTTGTTTTTTTTTTTTTGATCATTTTACCAATATGAGCGAAAATTATAATAAAATAATAAAAATATATATTTTTATAAATTTTGCAAAATATTAGAATCCGTTTAACATTTTTTTTTGTTTTTTACTTTTTTTAAGAAATAGTTTTATTAAAAATATATTTGTTTTAAAACATTTATTGCAATAAAAAAAAAATCAGATTTTCCCTTCTGTTTAAATGTAGCAAATAAAACATAATTTAAAGTATTAACCACAAGATCTTTTCGAAGTTGATGGGAGCTGTAAATTTTAGAAAATGGCGTCATTATTGTGTTTATAGCCATCATATTTATTTTCACCAAAAATCTTCTTTAATTGAGCGCCAATCTGTCAATTCAAAATAATTTGAAATTAATTGAATTTGTACCAGATTTATTATGCCTTCATCATTCAAAACGCTTGAAATGAATAAAGTTAAGCGGTTTACTAACTTTAGAAATCAATAAAAAAGATAATCGCCCATGTCCCTACTTTAGAACGTTTTGCAAATAGAACGAATTTTTGAAATCACACGAAATTGAAATTTGGTGTTCTCAAATCCTAAAAGCTTTCGAAAACTCGATTTTTTTTTAAATTATTATCGAAATGCCAAAAACATATGGTTTTATGGAAAATAAAAAACATATGGAAAGTAAAATGCTTTTAAGAAATGCTTCTAACATTGTTGTCAATTTGTTTGAGTGTTTTCTAGAATATCAAAACAAACAAATGTTTTTTTTTAAACAGTTTTTTAGAGTATAAACAATACAACCAAAAATACAATAAAAACAAAAATAAGTAAAAAAAAGTAAAAAAAGTTCGAAAATTTTTAATATTAAGCAACATTTTTGACGCTAAATTGTAATTTATTAGAAAAAAGGGCATTCATTTTACTTTCGACCAGGCTTTTTTACACGAATTAGAACGAATAAAAAATAGCGAAAAGCGTTCTGATTAAATCGCGAGATCACCGAAAAATTCCAAAATTTTCACTTTCGCTTTGATTTAAAAGCCGTAACAGGGGTGAATATGTTATGGTTTATTCAAAAAATTCATTTTGTGGCAAAAAAAACACAGACTACAATGGCAACCCTGGTAACCAGTTCATTTTAAACCGTTTTTTTAAAGGCTAAAAAGGATGCAGTCACACAGTGGGATATATCACAAAATTTTTGGAATTGTAATGAAATTTGGAACAGTCATAGGCGACGTAATATCGAGTTTAAGTTTTAATGTAGAAACTCTCAGACCACCGGGGCTGCAATATGGCTTACCAAATTGCAGCCCCGGGGGCTTACCAAATTGCAGCCCAGACTACAATGGCAACCCTGGTAACCAGTTCATTTTAAACCCTTTTTTAAAGGCTAAAAAGGGTGCAGTCACACAGTGGGACATATCACAAAATTTTTGGAATTGCAATGAAATTTGGAACTGTCATAGGCGACGTAATATCGAGTTTAAGTTTTAATGTAGAAACTCTCAGACCCCCGGGGCTGCAATATGGCTTACCAAAACAGGGTAGCTTCTGCATACAAAATTTTGAGTGCTCGCCATTATTTTTATTCTCATCCGATTTTCACATATTTGTAAATTGCATGTGTAGCTTATCTCCAATAGTTATTTCCATTTGAAAATGTGAAGTTCCAATTGTGGTTTGACTCAGGTCCAGTATTTTGAGAATAGCGTCACCAAATCGGGACTACTTTAAAATATTGGTTATTTAGCTAAATAAATTTTTGACTAAAAAAAAAAAAAATATATATTGTTCCACTCAAAAACTACATTCGTTAAAGTAGAAATTAAAATATATTTATGTGAGCAAGATTATTCAAGTTCAATATCATTGAATAATCTTGCTCACATCATAATTTAGGATAAAAGATCGAAAAATAAACTTTTAGTTTTAATTTTTTAAAATGTATATATAATGATATTTTTTGCCATATATAAAAACGCTTAAATTGTTTTGGATTCACTGTACCATATCCAAATGATCGTATATGTATGGTGGAATATATGATCATATATAGATCTATATATATATATACAAGATATGCTATATATATAATATAATTTCATAAACTAAGTATAAGATATGAACATATATCGTAATATATTGCCACACATATGAGTATATAGTAACATTTTTCATCGGGAAAATACAATTATTTTATTTGATGAATAATTTTTAAAATTATGACAAAAACAATATTTTTACAAAAACAATATATTTATGAGATCTACTGTATATTGGTTAATAACTAACTAAACTTTGTTTAGAAATATTTAAGTTATTTTTTTATTATATTTTTTTTTGGAATTTGTTCAAACCTCCAAAAACTATGACTTTTTATTGATTTTTATTTTCATTAAATTTTAATTCAAGAAATTTTTTATGATCTCATTAGTCGGGTGTTACATGAATGTTTATGTCTTACGAAATATGGGACACAATAACAAATGTTCGCTATTTTAACGAAATTTTCTTTTCATTCGTAGTTGTGTAATACAAAATCCCTCACTTTTTTGTTTCTCGGGAAAACGGGACAATTTTTTAGAAATTTCCTGGATACTGCTCTAAAAATAAATTATAAAATTTTTCATATAAAATGATGCTTTTACTTCAGTCTTCGTGAGTATTTCAAACTTATTTCAATTGTATGAAAACAATTTATTATACAATTAAAGTGACAACGAATCATTTTTCAGTGAGTAACCGTGACTGAATTAATAACAATAATAATAGTAATAGTAAGATGGAAATAAAAAAGGAAGGAAAAGCAATATATTCTTTTTACAACAATTTTAAGCCACTAGAGTTTTTCCATAAAATCTGAAATATACGAAAAAGGCAGTAACGCTTAATGTTTTTCTAAAATATGTTAAGTTTTCTTTGATCTTCTTTTATTTGATTCTTCTTATTTTAAACGAGCTTAAGATCATTTATTTATTAATAATAATTGTTTATTTTCAATATTTCGTCTATACATTGGGTGACTTCTTCAGGGAACAATTATTACAATTTGATTAAAAAACTTGTTTTTTTCAATCAAATTGTAATAATTGTAAAACTTGTTTTTTCTCAATCAAATTGCAATAATTTTTCCCTGAAGAAGTCACCCAATGTGGAGATAAAATATTGGAAATAAACAATTATAATTAATAAATAAATGATCTTATCTGACAACAGAGATAAGGAAAAAAGGCTCTCCGTTGCACAGTAGGTTGTCCCGTCTTTGAATTAGAAAAATGTTTTTTCGAGCTACACTTTCGCAAGAGGTATCAAAATTTGCGTAATTTTACACAGATTACGGTAAAAGAAATAAAAATCGAATTACGTGCCATCTTGAGGGCTCTACTTTTGAAAACGTTTTTACAAACCTAAACCGTATGCTTAAAATAATAAAAAAAAACGAGATGCAAATTTATTTTATTAATATATTTTATACTTGCAATTAATGTAGAAGAAAATAAATCTTATAATAAATGACTAAAACTTAAAATTTAAACATATTTTTTTGACCAAAATTTGGCATTTCTTCTCGTGATTTCAACCTGGTTCTAATAAGGCCATCTCTAGAAGCAGTGTTAGTTACACTTTGAGAGGCCTCTGTTACCAGTTTAACACATCTTTCCACAGCTTGTGTGTGACAAGGAAAGTCAACAATTTCCAAGCAGTTATCTTTTGCCATGATTTGAAGGTCCTCATTAGAAATATGCCGAAGAACGGGATGTGCTGTAACCCTACACTCGTGCCATATAATAATTTCGGTGTAATCTCCAGCAGAGAAGTTAATTTTTGGTGGTTTAAATATTCTGTGTTTAATGCTACTTTCAGTTTCTCTAGCTTTGATTATTTTTTGCAATGCCAGCTCCCGAATGTGGTCTCTATCATCAAACAGCATACTGATAAGTAGATTTTCCGGGTGAGCAAAAAAAGCATTTCTTTCGATAACAGAATCCACAACTGATAACATACTTTCGGGTAAAAAACGAGAGTACATAATTAGATGAAAAATATGTTTGGCTCCTTCTTTAAAAGATGTTTTTTGTTTGATTAGGAACCAAATCGGAGCGTATACTTTAACAACGTAACTGACAAGCAATTGCAAATTTTCCGATGGATTAAGACTACTTACGTAAACTCTGAGTAGACGATTAGCAGAAGTAAGCCATCTCGAGTGCGCAATTTTTCCAGGTTTACGGTTTGCCAGCTCAGGACTACAATCACCTGTTTCTACAGCTTTACATATCTCATAAAGATATTTTTGATCCGTACTTAGTTGATCGACCACATTTTTCGGCAAGTCAGGCAAATTACCAGCCACCGCACAAAAAGACACCGTAGTTTCATTATCACAAGTAGCTAATTGTTTTCCAATAAGTCCAGAATATTCTCTAGGTCCCGAAGTGCAACCATCTAAAGTCAAAAATAAATGACGAAGGGGCAACTCATTGGCATGGAGCATACAAACACACCATTGTAGCGGTCTCTTCAAATACTCCTCCAAATATTGAATAACGCCACCCTTCCAACCGGTATTAGTAGCAGTTCCGTCACATCCAATGCAAATCACGTCATCTAAATTCCAACCTTTATCTTCTAATAAAGTTGTGATCGAAGTTAGAATGCCCTTTGCAGTGCCACGACTTGGCGTTGTGTGACCTAAATAAATTGATTCAGGTTCTGCTAAAATTGAGATATGTTCTTCTAAAATTTCTTTGCGATGGTAACGATCCCCTATTTTCTCACTTATCAGAGTCTTGTCTTTTCGTCCATCAAAGTAAATGCTTTTAATAACAATACCTCCAATGTCTTTGGAATTTTCTTTCCGGACTTTAGATACAGCTCTGTGTATTTTGTTTTTATCGATTACCAGAGTTAAATTTTCTGGAGAAACTAAACCGAAGTCAGTCAAAACCGCAAAAGCAACAGCAGCAGCAGAACGAGTCGATAAACCGTATCTATCACAGACCTTAGCAACTGTTGGCAACGGCAATGTATTCCGATTCGTCGTTGAAGTGGAAGGTGTATCTGTCGAAAGTGTGTTAGTGGGAGATGCCTCCGTTGTCGAATACGTTTCTAGGGAATATTCACACAGCGAAACTTCATCACAATTTTCTGGGATAGAATCGATTTCTAGAGTAGAACGCGCCTTTTTTGCTGCTCTTATGGAATGTTCAGTTTGTCTCTGCTTTCGTTTTATTAATCGATCTGTTTCTTTTTTATCAACTCCACATATAACCATTTTTCTGTAATTTCTTTGATCCAACAAAAAACTTCTTTCATTGATTGGAACTTTCTTAGGTTTTAAACAAGAACAAAATTCAAATGAAGTGCATTTGCAAGCAGCAACGTCGAAAAGCTTCCCAGATGACTCCAAGAAACACTTTAGTTTGTTTTCGAAACCATTTTTTCGTTTGATTTTGGGGTATCTTTTCAAATGGAGGTACTTTTCGAAATAGGATTTGAGTAACTGAATAACTCGTTAATTTGTTACGATTGGAATCGAAGCTTTGGTCCAAATATTGTCAATCTCTTCAAAAACAATCGCATATATATTTGAATTTGATGGATCTTTGCCATTATACTTCAATTTCATGTTATATTTGATAAATAAAATATATTTAAGGACGTCTCTTATAGTTTGTAACTGCCGATCACCAAGTTCCTTATATGGTCCCAATATAACACAAATTGTCTCACTACGCCTCGAACTCATTTTTTTTAAATCACAAACACCGCTCTTAATACTGTAACTATCGCAACTGACTTATGTATTAAAAATTAGTTTAGTTTTTGTTTTTTTAGTTTTCTTTTTTGGGGAAACCCCGATTTACGTATTTTGGTATTATAACAGGTGATTTTGAAGTGTTGCCAGATTTTTTTTTTTATAATTTTTTATTTCATGTTCAAGGGTTTATATATTTTAGGGAGTACGCTGTACCTATAAAAGGAACTTAAAAACTGGTTCGCAATAAACAAGTGTTCGCTATAACCGTAATAATTGCGTTAGGGAAATCCAAAAAAAAAAATTTCGGAACAACCTATTGCACAGTGGTAAAATATGGTCATAATTGTAAAATTAGTTTGTTAAATAATTTAAATAGCAGAAATTTGGTGCATGAATAAAGGATATACTTTATCATCTGCGAACTTCATTTGGGTGCAATAAACACAGGGGTTGGCCAAGATTGTATAGACAATTATATTAAAAATGCTCTGAAGTGTTTTACAATTCATATGATATTTGGATAAACAAATATTGCCTTTTGTACACATTTTATTTAAAAAGTTTTAATTTACCGCAGATTTTTTAAGTTTCCATTAATAATTTATTTTTTAAGTGTGCTTAAATTTATATAAATACACTCAAACAACATTATTCTACTACTTATTTTTAAAATGCTGTCTTTAGTTAATTGCCACTTAACCCTTTACTGCATGGCGATACATATATGTGACTGAATGCAAGATACATATTTTTTTATTATACCCGATAAAGCCATATCTGTGTTTTAATATCACACAGTTTGTATTTCTAAAATAGCCGTGGCTAGAAAATTGCTCAGATTTAATCCTCTGGAGTCAGGCCAGCCTCCAGGTGTTGTATTTTAAATTATCCATAAATGCGCCAAATGAGGTTTTTATAATAAGAATTTAAGCTCAACATGTCGATAGAAAATACACAATACACAATTTTTGGAAGCGACAAAGCATTCAAGTTCAGAGTTTGTAAAATTTAAAAAAAAATAGTTTGAGATGAATATAATACTAGAAACCATTAATACTGAAGCATAAAGTTTTAAAAAAAGCTCTTACTTTGGTCCAAGGACATACACGATTTCAAAAGAATACCTGCAAAGGACATCGCTTTAACTTGAAAACGTATTAAAGTATTTTTATGAAACTTGGCAGAAGAATTATATTAAACTGTATTAGCAAAGTCTTTAAGTTTCATCAATATATGTTGAAGTTTAGGTGAGCTTTCGCTCAATTTTACGATTTTCGGAAAAGGAAAATTGCCATATCTTCTTAGGTAAAAGTACAAAAAGTGTATTTTTTTAACTGTAGTTATATCTTCGTAAGAGGAATAATTTATGGCTAACTTTTATTGATTAGTTATTGAGATTCTCTCTAAACTTTTGTTGGCCCATATCGCCTAACATAGACAACGTTTGAGGTTAAAAAAATCGGTGATTCTAAAAAAAAAATGTTTTTATAATTTTTAAATAATTAGAATTTTTAGGCAGTACAGTTAGTAAAGTAAAGAAAGCAACAAATTTTGCTGAATTCGCAAAATATTAGTGTGCTTGCAAAAAAAAAAAAAATGCTAATGTCAACAAAATTTTTGGCTGTAAAACAGCGAGCTTATTTTTAGCAATAAAATTAGTAGATTCAGCAAAAGTTTTGCTAACACTTATTTGATTAAATATTAAAAAATCCTTGTCAACAATATTTGTGCTCAATATTAGTAGACTGAAAAATAATCAAAAAATTTGTATAAAAATTATACTTTAATTAATTTATTTGCTGAAAATACAAAAAAAAAATTGTGATTCTTTAAAAAAAAAAATTAATAATACGTTACAAAATATAAAAATATTCATTCTCCCACATTGACGACATGAATTAATGTAATCTTTGGTCTTTAGTAACGTCATGAGGCGTGTTAGGAAAAGACCCTAACCACGTGCTTGATTACTAAGAAGACAAGAATTCAGCAAAATTAATGATTAATAGGTATTTTGTTAAAGTTCTGCCTATGAGATCTTTAGCCAGATCGAAATACTAGTATCAACCTAGCTAATATGTTTGATTTACTTTATTTTTGTAAATATACGGAGGTTATAAATTAAAAATAACATAAAAATAATCTCGATGTATATAAAAACATAAACCTATTAAAACTGTAAAAAATATATATATTTTATTTATTTCTTTAAATATCAAAATTAATGTAAAATCATAAAACAGTCATTTAATGTGATTTGTTTTTTTAAATGAACTACAAGGTCAGTAAAAAAGTAAGTTTATTCTACAAATGACTGTTATTTCCATAAAAAATAAAAAAAATTTGTATTACAACCCAAACAACAAAACTTTTTTCATGGGTATAATGAAATTTCTCATTGAATATACAAAAAAATTCTATGAAATTATTTTGTTTATATCATGCATGATAATTATTTCTGTGTACGTCGCTTTTCCACAACTTAAAATTTTTTTTATTTTTTTACATGGGGCAGGCAATACATTGTTTTATTTCATTCCATATATACTTTTATTTCTGCCTATCCAATTATAGATTTACCATCTAATAACGTATGGTATAACATATTGGAAAATACCATTAAATACGCCGTTTTACGAAAAATTGTAGTTTAGTAGACATGATGTCATACTTAACTATATTAAATTGTACAAAACTGGATCACATTATATAGGACTATATAATATTATTTTAAATTTAAATTTATTACGGTGCATTGATAAAATATTTTTAATTTAATATAAAATTTTTAAAAAATAAATATCCGTTTCATTAATTCAATGAAGCCGTTCTCTGGCAAAATTCCAAAAACAAATGCATTATGTTTTTTATTCATTCATTTATACTACTTACAGAATTCTACCAGTGTATTTTAAAACTTTTCATAAATTTTATGAAACGCTTCATTGCCGGAGCGATTCATTCATTTTATTGAGAGTTACTACAGTTCTATGAATCATTTCATAACAACTGACTTCTAGGAAATGTGTTTCACAGTTTTGATGGATATTTTCATTGCACGAGTCCCGGTGAGAATTTTCATTAATAATATGAAGGAACCCATGTACCAAAGCGCAGTTTATGGAATAAACGCATTAATTTGGATTAGTTTTTGATCGTTTGTAAAAAGTTCTTTGGGAGTACTTTTTTTACAAAACTTACAAAATAAAAGCACTTTAAAAACATTGCTTTAAAGTGTTTTTCTAGCGTTAGCATTAAATACTTTAGCAGTACTTTTTTTACAAAATATAGATCAGAAAAAGCACAGTCAAAACATTGGTTTAAAGAGTTTTCAACTCGTTTGAAAAAAGTTCTTTCCCAGCACTTGTTTTTTTTTACAAAATTGACTTCATTAATAAAAAAAGGGTGAACAACATTAATTTCGAGGGCGTAGAAATATACGTTTGTTTTTATGAAATGGAAAAATCGAAATTTCAATTAAATGCATTGAAATTTCCAAATTCAAAGCTTAAGTTTTTTTATAAAACTTTTATACTGATTGTTAATTAAAAATATCGTTTAAAATTTTTTAATTCCAAATCTCAAATGTAAATGATCAATTTCATCGGAGATGTTTTCAATATATCTTTAAAAGTTTAATTTCATTAGTTATTTAACAATTTCAATTAGAACGCATATTTTCAATCATATTAACAACCAAATACGTTGCATTTGCAAAGTTAAACTTTTAAAAGTTAGAACTTTGTTAATACAATTAATTAGTTTGTCAAAATAACAAACTAACATTAATCACGTGTAAAATTTAGATTCATTCTAATCCAAGATAACTAATAAAAAGCTATTCCCACAAATGTATTTAGAACTATGGCAAATGACTTTAAAAATTTTTTTCCAACGTTTTGATAATGTTACCACCCTAAAACGGTAAAGCATGGCTATCTGGTAGGTCGTTTTCACAACTCTTTTATTTTATAAACAAGATTGCTATATGAACGTTTTTTTTTGACAGTTAAAAAAGCATTGCAATAGTAGTTTTGGCAACGCCTTGAGAACGGTATAAAATACCGTAAAACATGATTATCATTTGGGGAGTTTTCAAAACACTTTGAACCTGTAAATCGGAACGCTGTACCACCTTCTGAAGTGCTTTTAAAATGCTTTCATGATCGTTTTTTCCTACCTGGGAGTTTATTAAAGAAGTGAAGATAATTTCCTCAGTATAAGCTTTCGTCCTTTGTTATTATTTATATAAATCAAATTTGCGCTAAACAAAATCATATACTAAACTATTTTGCTACATTATTGCCCAATTGCTTTTGTTTACCTAAATCGTAACTTATGTTTCCTTAAATCATATTGTTGTTTTCCTAATTGCCATTTTAATATATTTTTAATATGTACAACGTTGTAAAAGATTCAAATGACATAACTGTTGCACATTTGCTAGGAAAAGGATAAACGAAAAATTCACCACTAAACAGAGAATTTGACATTAGACTCTCACTACATTTACTCCCTCGTTGTCTCTCTCTAACTCTCATTTAAACTTCAAAACTTAAAAAACTTATACGCTCTTCAATTGTCAAATTTCTATATGTCAGTAAAAGGAAAAAAATGGTGAATTTTATTACCGTTAAATGTCAAACAATTTTCACCACCACAAGTAATATGTTGCTCTACACTGGCACAACATTTAAACAATTGAGTATATTATTGGGTTCTTTATATTAGACATATGAACACCATATATAAAAAGAGCATAAGCTACATAAATGAGTTTAGTCGTCGTGTTACTTTTAAAATGAACGGTCGTTTGGTTAGAGGAATTAAAAAATTTTTTAACACTTTTGTTTTTTTTGATAACATATAGAAAATATTATATGTATGTAAAAATATAAATAAAACAAAAGATTTTTTCACAAAACAAAACCTAAAATTTCAATAAATAATCAAAAATTTGTATAAACCAATCCATTGAAATTGTCTAAAAATTATAACAAATTTAAAGTGTTTTAAAATTTACAATTGAATATAAGAAAATAAAAATTGGTTTGTTTTATTTTGTGTATTTATTTAGATTTCTTTAAAAATTGTGTGATTTTTTTTACGTACTCCCGCGAGGAGATACTCTCGTATTTTGCGATGATTCCTTCGTCGTGGGTTTCTGATTTTGCTTATTTTCTGTCAACTCGTTTAAACTAAAAAAAAAATTGTTTTGAGAACAAAATTGGTTCATTTTGTTATTTGTGCGAAAGAAAAAAAAAATCGGGATAATATACGAAATATGTGGGCATTTATATACTCCACAAGAAAAAAAAAATTTTATTAAAGGAGTAAAATAAGAAATATATACAAAATTATTAAAGAAAAGTTTTTGATTTTGATATAATAAGAAATGAAGAATAATTATTTAAAATTTATATAGTGAAAGTGCTTATCAATAAATATAAACAGCTTAATCCATAAAAATATGCTACAAATTTCACAACAAAGTGAGTTTTCTACATTTTACTTTAAGCTTACTATAGCAAATGTAACATACGTTGATTTTATTTGATTTGAAACCCAATTCATATAAAAAAAAACGAGTGTAAATTTTTTCAGTATCCAAACCAATAGCGGCATTTTTATAGAATTTTTTCTTATCAATCGTTTTACTATTAGGTCAATTGATTGTATTTTATTTCCGAATTTAAAATCGTTGTATTTGTTTGATGGTTTTTTATGTCTCTTCTTATATAAATGTTTTATTGTAATGCTTTTATTTAAATGTTTAACGAATTTCAGAGAATTGTTCAAACTTCTTCGTAAGGATGTCGTTTTATGTGATTTTTTGTTATTTTTGATTCTAAATGAGGAATTTATGCTTTTGCTCTTTTCTAAAATTGTTACTCTATGTGTATTCATTAACGCCGCCGCTAAACAAAACCGCCGAAAACAACGAGTACCTCCTATAGCTAAAAATTTAGTGCATACTTTTAGGTAAACATTTTTAATTGTATTTTATGCAGTTTTTCTTCATGTCTATTGTAAAATGTTATAACTAGATATAATAAATTTTCATTTGTTAAGTAATTTCTTATGTTTGCAGTTTATATGAAATTGTTTTTTAAAAATTTTATATTGACCTACATTTCATAATATATGCACTTTAACCACAAAAATACTCTCTTTTAACAAAACGAAAAATGTATCAAATATTTTGTTTAAAGCAAATATGATTGTATCTTATTTAAAGAAATTTTCGAGAAAATATTTTAGTAAAAATATTTGAAAACTATTTCAATTTTATTTAATTTCATTTAAGGATGAGCATAATAATATAATATATATGTTTACAGAAAAAAGCCGGTTTTTTTTAGAACTTAAATTTAATATTAAATTTGAAAGTATGTTACCAAATGTATAATGTAGGCTCAGTTGCATATGTATGCAAAATATCCATGACGTTGTCTATAGATTATGAAGGAATTTTGTTTCAATTTTGTTAAAATTCAACTTCTTTTGACTTTGTATATGATGTTAAGCGGTTCTATAAACGCTGAACTTTTTATGCAAAACTTTGAAGGAGGAATTCTAGAAATAAAAACTATATCACAAAATAAAAGTAGAAAACTATTTTATACTAGAAATTACACTACGGGCAAAGGCACCGGACCCTGATAACACTCGGGATAGGTGGCAGTGCCGCGTCCTTCGTCGGACTTTTTATAGAAACAGGACTTGGCACTTTAACATGGCGTTTTTATACACTGATATAAGTTTGTCCGTAGTATTAATGAATATTTTCATTAATACAATGCATTTTTTCATAAAAAGTCCCCAATGAAATGTTTCATTGAATAAATGGAACATGTTTCATTAAAACAATATTAATGAATGGTTTCATTGACCCAATACAAATTTTATACAGAACATGCAATTATTTTTCATTAATTCTAGCATAAACTTTTTGAATGTTGCATATGTTTAACGAATAAAAATCATAGTTTATATGAAATATTTTCATTACTTTTTATTACAAAACAAAAATGTATTTCTCTGTAATACACTTTTTCAAAAGTTTAAAGATTTTAGCCAAAAACAAGTTTTCTTTTAAATTACCAGGTGAAAATAGTTATATCTAGAAATATATAATATGATTAAGACATATCTGACTTTGAATGAAGTCAGATCAGGGCTAATATCATTATATACAAGTACATCTGATATTAGGAGTTTTTTTTTATATGGTACTTGATGTTATTATATGTCTCCAAATCTTACTCCATATATGACTATATAAGCCATATAATAATAATCCAAATATATAAAGTGATCGCTATGGTTATATATGGTCCCATGCTAAGTCTTAATAAACTATATGTGATGACATACTGAAAATATTTTCGTTATATTTTATATAGCATTAAATATAATGCCATAAATATTTTAATAAAGTTCAATATCAAATTAAGTTATCTGCAAGTTATGACTTTATATATATGGCTTCACATATACCCATATTTATTTTATAACGAAATCATTTGCTAGTGATTTATTTATTATAATATGAAATAAAAATGTGTACATTTTGTAAAACAATGCCACTTAATTATATATTTTTGAAACACTATATTTGTTCTTGACAATTTTTAAACATTTCGTTATATTTCATTTATAAAAATTGGGTCTTGAAAATTGTTGATTTTTACAAATTTTTTTTTTTTAAGCATAATTTCAAGTTACAAAAACCATGCCTAATATCGGCTCAACTTTATAAAATCAGATATATTTATATATAATTAGATATCTCGGATAAAGTTGTATCAAATAATATCTAATTTGATATAATAAGATACATGCAGATGACCCATTTTTCGGACAAAGTTGTCTGTTTTTATGTATGGGAACTTATTAAATGAGTTATTATTATATATTTTAAAGATCCTTATACGCTTAAAACGTTGTTTATTTCGTTGGTCCGTAGTAAATTGGAATATTGCTCTATTATTTGGTGTCCGAATCAAATAGGTACATCAAATCAAATTGACAGTGTTCAAAAGAAATTAATTTGGTCTTATGATTTACCATCCTATGATGTTAGGAGGAAAATGCTAGGCTTAAAATCTTTGGAAGATCGTAGGTTATATTCCGCAAGAATGTTTGTTTATAATGTTATAACTGGTGAAATAAATTGTTCCGAAATTAGAGATCATTTTATATTATATCGCCATCCAAGAGATTTAAGAGTAAACCGAATTTTCGAAGAATCTGTTCATAGAACAAACTACGCCGAAAATGAGCCGATTCCAAGATGTTTACACTTATGTAAAAGTTTTGCTCCAATTTTAAACCTTAATGTAAATAAAGATACATAAGTTTAAGTTGTTTTTATTTAAACATTATAATTAGTTTTTAAGTTTTCTTCTAGTTTAGTAATCTGTAAGAATTAAATTCTGTAGATGAAATGAAATAAATAAATAAATAAATTAAAATTTTTACTCGGGGTAGAACAAAATAAAAATAAAAGAATGTGCTGACTTTTTACTAAAGCACTTATGTCGATTTAAGAAGTTTTTAAGGATTTTGTAATCATTTCACGTAAACACTTAATACACTAAATGATTTGGTTAATTACAATATATTTAACAATATATTTAACAAAAAAATTATGTAATTTTTAATACAAAGCGTTTAACTTCAGCAATTAATATTATTTTTTTTCCAAAATATACTATGTATGCAGGAACAAAAAATCACAACATTATACTAAAGAAAATTTGTTTGAAAAAATGTAATGAAAAATTTGCAATATTAATGAATTTTCATTCAGTTAATAAAATTATTCAATAAATCAATGAATCCGTTTTAATGAAATCGATTCATTAATACCATCAGTGTAGGAAAGTGTGTTCTTGTGTCTTTCAAAAAAATTTGAAATTTAAAAAAATCTTTCAAAGCAAACGCATATTTGCCGGCTAACATAGAAGTTATATATTTGGCGTGTGTGTTTCAATACAAAAGAAGAAAAATACTAAAAGTTAATAAATAAAAAATATGGGAAGTCAAACAAACATTAAAATGCAACGATCTGCATTTGGTTGATATATCACGGGATATCTATTTTAAGATCATTTGACTATTTGTCCGCTGGTGACAAATTATTATGAAATAAAAAGTAAACTGAAATTTCAAATTATTTAAAACTAAGAATAAACAATTAAAATGCAGAAACCACAATTCAATTTTAGAAAATTACAATAAAACTGTAGGTTGAAATATAGACAACATTTCATTTACATTTAAAGGAAAAGTTAAAAAAACTCCAATTAAAAAAAAAAATATAAATAAAAAAATATTATTAAAAACTATCGGTTGTACAAAACTTAAGAACACAGAAATGAAACATTATAAGTCACAAAAATGGCTAAATTTTAAAGAACGTTCAGAGGGTTAATTAAAAAAAAAATTCAAAAATAGTATTTAAAGAAAGGTTTAAAATATTAGATAATTATTTCTGAAAGAGGTGATTTACAAAATAAATTTGTCTTACAAAATGTTACCATAATAATTGAGGAAAATTGACTACTCGGTGCTCGTAAGAAGCCAATTTTACAAATATTGATTAAAAAAAAACACAAATTTTGTCAGCGGCTCCACCGCAAACAGTGACCTATAGCATATACAATTTAAATGTTTTGCTGTAGCATGAAAACATATAAAATCAACCCACTCGGTTTCCTGCACCACTTCTGATTTCAACCGAACTTAGTATAAAAGATGCACATTATATAACTATAACCTAGTCCAAATGTAGGACAGCTAATCCCAGCAGATCTGGAATAATCGCGTTTCAAAATATAAAAAATATTCGAAAATTTAAAAAAGATAGTCGTACATAATATTTCATATCTTTTGAACGGCTTAAGGTACGATAGTCATTGATACCGCATTTTAAAACAACTTAAATTGTAGTTTTACTAGAGCACACAAAGTATTCACTTCTCTACGGCAAAATTTATTGAATTTATAGTAATTAAATGTGCTAAAGTCCCAAAACTTATTTAAAAAATTGTGAAACAAATCTTCAATCGTCTTCAAGAAACTCTTTTTTTAATTTTTAAAAAAATATAAGTTAATTATAAATTACTGTATTTCAAAAAACTGTCCAAAAATGTCATAAGTCACAAAATGCGATTTTTGAGCTAATGATGCAGATTTATTAGTTGTATCATGATTTCTATTGTATAACAATTTCATTTTATATTATCTATACTTTTATTTTTTCTTTAAAGTGGGTGCAAAGAGTATATACTTCATAGAGAAACTGTGCTACTCACGGGTCTCTCGATAATTAGCGAATTCGCACACTCTTACTAAGAGAAAATTTTTTTAAAACCCCCTTTAAATAAAAAACGCGACCAAACAAATAGATATGGATTGAAAACTTTATGGATTATGGATATGGATTGAAAACTTTAAACTCGTTTTCTGCAAAATCGTGTTTTATGAGTTATACCAGTCTTGCAGTAAACGAGCGATATGTTAATTATAAATTACTTTCTTATACCTTGTCCAAATCCCTATTTGAAGCTTTTACAATATCCTGAGTTATGAAAATAAAATGTGTAAAAATTTAAAAAAAAAAATTCAATAACTCAGAAACATGCAAGATTAAGCAACGAGAGTCATTGGATGTATTTTTTTAAAAATTTTAAAAACCCAGTTTTTTTGAAATACCGCAGTTTTAATGACAGATTTTGAAAAAAAAGCATTTACCGTCAAGAAGTGAATTATTTTTGTGAATCAGTAAAACCACAATTTAAGTATTTTTAAAATGAGATATCAATGACTCTTGCAAAAGATTTGGGCAATTGTTTTGCAATTTTTTTTTTTTATTTTTTCAATAAATTATTATTTTTATGTAAATATTTTTTTCTACTATCTTTAGTATATTTTTTTAGATTTTTATCCACGACTTTGAATCCCATAAGAGCTCGACATATTAAATTGGCAACGGCATAGTGGAAAAAATTATAATTAACATAAATTTTTTCAAAAATTTAACAAACAACTTTTAGAAATACAGCGGTTTAAAAAGCGGATTTTGAACCGAAAATTTGTATGATGACATATTTATTTGGGACAAAAATGCCATATTAAGTTTGGTAAAAATTGAGAGTTTGAAAATTATATATATTTTTAAGTTTTTATACGGAATGAGTCTTTGGGAAACACGTAATACCAAACTCACAAATTTTCTTTGTGTAATTTTTGTTTTAGTTCTCCTACTTATTTTTTATTAAAGGACATATTCGCTAAAGTGGATCTTTTGTTTTTTCTGTGCAGTTGCTTGAATATGTAAAAACTTAAACCTGTCATCCAATTTCAATTTTCGCTATCTTTATTTAAAAAAAGTTCCGACGTATATATACACTACAGTGTTCGAAAAAAGAATGATTTTGCGATTTCCACAAGGTTGCCCCTATAAAAAAATGTCTCAAAACTCTATATGCAAAGTTTCAGCTAAATTCGTCAACATTTGCAGCTTGCAGAAAAATTCCAGTTTTAAGCATTAGTAATTTGTTTGTAGAAGAAATTCTCATAAATAATAGATTCTCGATTTTTAAGTATTTTTAATTTAACGCAATTCTTCCAAATTGTCTTCAAAAAAAAACTTAATTTAGGTTTTATTTTGGATTTATATTAAATTGTTTACGTTTCCCTGCTAGAAATATGATTTATTAACTCATTAAGGCACGTCATAGAACCGCTAGAAATTTTTCATGAGAAAAGTGATTCATTAAGACAACCAAATTTCTTGCCTACCGAATGATTTGGTTGCAGCAATCAAATTGTTTGGTTGTATGTATGTATTCCTGAATAAATCGAAATTTTTTACTCCAACCCAAAGTTTTGTTGTATTAAACGAATTTCTGTTGCCACAAACAAAAATATCGATGGTTGCAACCAAAACATGCGGATAGAAAAAAAATCGGTAGTCGCAACGAATCTGTATACTGTGTACAGTGCTTCATTAAGAAAATTTTGTAATTTATTTTAGCTTAAAGCTTCTTTTAGTGGAAATATAAACAAACAAACTTTAAATTGTGAAAGAATATAAATCCCAAATATTGTTGGTTTTTGATTGTTTTTTAAAGTTGTCATATACCAACATTATATAAAATCACAAAAAAAAATATTTAGTATAGAAATCAAGTTTTGCATTTTAGTAAATAAATTTTCGTATGTTAAAATAAAAATCTTAAAAATTAACTTGGAAAATTTGTGTACATTTTAACCAATTTTAAAAGTATTTCTAAAAAAATCTCTAATTAATACCAACACAATTAAAATTTCAGAAATATGTGGAAATTGTAAAAAAAAAATATTTTAAAATCAAGTGCAGCAATTAAACAGTGCTAAATTAAAACGCGGTATAAAAAATATAATTTTAAGTCATAATCGAAGGACTTTTGTGAGATTACGGTTAAACGATGCGATTAATCGCGATTTCGGTTATAATTCAAATCGACTTGCAATCTCTAGTTATTATAAAACCAAAATTCGGTTGGAGCAACCGAAATATTCAAGTGTTTCTTTTAAACAATAAGCTGTCTTTTATTGTGCAAAATCAGTGTAATGCAAATTTTTTGATTTCATTTTATTAGCCACAGGAAACAAATTCTAAGAATGCTTAACTTTTTCTGTGTGAATAAGTTTTAAAAATAAATTTTCGTATGTATTTTGAAAGATATCGCACTTATTCCACAAAAGATTCATAACTCAAAATTTTTCAAATCCCATTTTTTAAAGGAAACTTCCATAGTGGTCAACTCTACCCACTGTAAAAACTACAAAACCTGATCTTAGATTTTTACACTGGGTAGAGATAACCGCTGCAAAGAGATGACCAATTTGTTGGAAAAGTGCGATATATTTTTTGTTTCTTATAAAATAATGTCAAAGTGTTTTCTATATATCAAAAACTCAAAGAATTAATTTAATGTTTTTTAATAAAAAAAATATTAAAATTGAATAGTTGTTGAATCAGTGGCATTAAATATTAAATAAATTTTTTCACTGTTTCTTTAATGACCACAGTGTACACTTTCATGATATTAATGAAACAATTTCATATAATTTTTTTTCGTAGATTCAGTGCAGAATTTCATTATATCCAAGAAATTTTATTAATATTAAGAATTTTTTTTGTTCGGTTTTAGATCATGACAAATTTTTCTCTAAATTAACAGAAAAATTATAATTTTTATATGATAATTTACTTTGACTAGTAGAAAAAAACACAGAAAAAGTTATTAGACACTAGCATGAATGGAATGCATTTTCTGACCCACTACGGTCTTCATCAACATTCTTCGTGCCATTTAGTGTTAATCGTAAATATCATCTATTTAACTCACATGTTAAAGAAATTGGGTAACTTTAAATCCCACATTACTCTGTGTGTTGAGTTAGAATGAAATTTACCACGAACGATTTCTATTTATAGTGTGTTTGTTTTTTCTCTAGTCATTATCATAGTTGCCAGTTTAACTTTCAGTTAAAACTTTAAATGGCAGTTCTTTTCTCTAATGTCATCATATACTATCCTTCTACATTAGCAAAGCATATCAACAAACATTAAAGATTTTTCATTAACACATATGTCGAGCATATACATTAAACGATTTTTACACTGTACCTGGTGAGTGGTTTAATAGTGAATTTTTATCGTTGATCTATAAATTTATGTGTGAGATTTTATTTGTTCGGTTTAGTCTACTAGTCAAAGTAAATTATCATATAAAAATTATAATTTTTCTGTTAATTTAGAGAAAAATTTGTCATGATCTAAAACCGAACAAATAAAATCTCACACATAAATTTATAGATCAACGATAAAAATTCACTATTATTAAGAATTTTTTCATAAAATTTCATAGTATCATAAAAAAAATTCTTTCGATTTCATACATTATTTATCTCTTCATAAATGTAATGAAATTTTTTTTAAATGTATGAAATTAATTCAAAATCTTAATTTTTATTTTTTCGTAAAATTTTATAGTTTTATTAATTTTCATACATTTTAAGCTTCAGATTTTAGATTTAATTCTCAAGTGTTCAATATATTTTATAAAATGTTTTATTATTAGAATGTAGCCTTTTATTAATTTTGGAACCCTATGTAATTGTTTAAAAAATCCAATGCATTCTTCAAGACATTCATGAAGAGTATTATTAATTCAAAGAACTTCTTAATATATAAAATATTTATGAAACTGTCCCATAAATTTATAGACGTTCCATTATTGGAATGATTCATTAGTTTTATGAAGATTTTCATAAATTCTACAAACTTTTCATAAACATTGATTTTAATGAAACCTGTTTCATAAATTCTATGAAAATTTTCAATGAACGAGTTCCAGTAACAATTTACATTAAAGCTATGAATAAATTCATTCCTGAAGCGAAGATAATTTTCTCAGTGTATAGTGTTACCAATTCATATGACGCGTTGCCAAAAATAGGACTATGTGTTGCACGTAATTGAAATTAGTTACACGAGTATATATTGTTGTGTTATTTTTCTTGTAGATAATTCCCAGTAAAAAACGCTGCTTACCGGTAAACACGTGTGTAAGAGAGTAAGCCAAAAAGAATCCCTTACAAACCTGCTTATACATGCCATGATTTTTATATGGTAATTCCGTGCTTATTTTTCCCAAAAGTAATGTTAACTTTTGGCCAAAATAAGCACGGTTTTTAGTGCTTATAAAAAGCTGTGATTTCATGACTTTCAGTAAAATCATATTTCATGTATATATTATTATGATTAATATGAATATTATTCCAGCTAAAAGATGGTAATGACAGGCCTTACCGTATAGATTACCAAGTAATGATAGGTTATTACCTACTACATTACTATAAAATACCAAATAATGAGCCAATGAGTAGGTTCTAGTAGTACTTATGCATATGTAATTGAAAAATAATGAGTTACTGATAATTGGTTACATAAGTATCGATTTTATATTTTTTACTCTTATAATGTATTAATTTGTATTAAAATGTGTTTTTGCAGTAAATTTTTAAGCAAAAGTTATTTTAAATATTATTTTCAAAAATTCTTTAAAAAAATAACTTAAATATAACAACTTATTTTGTAACTCCTTGTTAAGCGCTTATTATATTTTTGCGAGTAACCACTTATTACTAATACGAAAGTAATTGCTTATTCTTTTTATATGAGTAACCAATCAGGTAACTCATTATTCTCACTTTTTTCAGCAAAAAGGTAATGACCACCCATGGATTTTGGGTTATAGCGCACAAAAGTAATTAAGCGAATAAATTGCCTTGTAACTAGTGAATTCGTTTGTACGCCACCTACACGCATAATTACTTGTCAATGTCTGTTTTTTCTGAAATATTATTTAGTTTTTTACAGATATTAATTTTTTGCTGTTAAAATTTTAGACATAATATAATAAGTTTACTTTGTTTTACTGCATCACGTGCTAGTTCTTTAGAAACAGTAAAATGCCCTGTTAAAAATCGACATATATGTATCCATACATGATCACACATGCTTCATATATGTTCAAGTGCATCCATTCTTGATTCATATTTGTTCATAAATAATTCATATATCATACATATATCATACATGTCCATACATTTTCATACATTGGGGTAATATCTACATGTATGGTCACATATGAACTCATATCAGCATATATGAATTCTATATGGTGGCATATGGACATGTATGACCTTGAAACTCTTCATATATGAGCATGGTTCATACATATTCATAAATGGATGCATATATGTTGATTTTCAACCGGGAATACCGTTTTAAAAGCTGATTATTTTAAATATTTTTATTAACTTCTGACGAAAAATAGCTCTATGCGCATTTAAAATTGCGAATAGCAAGAGCATTTAAATATTGTAGTTGGCTTTAGGTAATAGCTCCAAAAACCATAAAGCCCAAAAATAAAATGTCATATCGCCCCAAAAACACTGTAAAACTTTTGTAAAACTTTTTGATTTTTTGGGCAATATGTCATCGAGTTTGGTCAATGTGTAATTTTTTTCAATTAAAGCCCAAATTTTTAGCCAAAAATTATATTCTTAAAAACATTAATTGCCCAAAATGAAGGAAAATTAACTAAATGTTTTTAGAATAAAGTAAACAAAACATTTGTTTACTTGTCTTTTTAAAATATTTAACAAACAAAACTTTTGGGAATATTTGTAATATTCAAGGGACGAAGAAATTAGGTTCCCAATTTATTCCCAAAATTTTGCAAATAAACTCGTACTGGAACGACTCAAAGACACAGGGCTCGAGGAGATTTCTAAAAAAATATATTCGATGAAAGTCTTTCTGGCGTCCTTCGCATTTGTGACGAAAGTAAATGTCAATTTCTATCGCTTCTTAGTAGATAAACAAACTCTAAGCTTTTTGAATTCTCCAGAACACTGTACAAATGATTATAAGAAAGCAATAAATAAAATTACTAAACCAAACTGCGATAAAAGTTTTGGAAGCCTTGTGACCCAGCCGCGCAGCACGCGACCAGCCAGACGCGAGTTGGATTGTGTGCGTCGCGGCCGGCCAGTGGTACGCATATCCCAGCGCTTCGAAAACTTTTATAATATTTAAAAATAAAATACTCCAATTCTTTAGCTTTTTGATACATTGATTAATTTATTGGTCGTATATTCTAGCCTTAATAAATAACTTTAAAATGTAATTAGGTTCAAAAATTCTTTTTGTTTCAAAATAAAAGTATTTAATAAATCACGTCAGCATTATTTCTGAAGGCAATATAGAGTATGTTCCAATTTTTATATAAGGTAAAAAATAAGGAGCTTATATGGATATTTTTCTACGATCTGAAACCCTCCTCGCATGATTAATGAATTTTAGCAAACACTTAGAATAAAATGTAGGTAAAGTCGACTGCAAATGTAGTTAAAAATAAATAAAAGTTTACTTGAAAAAAGGACGGCTTACGTTTCATAAAATTCAACTTACATTATCATTTGTTTTTGACTACCGATAAACTCAACCACAAATGTAGTAAAAATGAACAACAAATGTAGTAGAAAATTGGCAAACGGTTACAAAACAACTGATAACATTAATGCAAGTTCATAGACCCGTAATTTGATGTGTTTTGTTTTTTAAATGAATTTCAAATGTAGTCAAAACTGAAACTAAGTCTTCAAATGACTGTTTTTTTCACTTAAAAATAAAAATACTGTATTACAACTCGTCGTTCCAGAAAACTATTTATCACATTTATAATAATTAGTATTAATAATTGACATTATAATAATTTAATTTATAATTGATAATTTTGTATGTAGGGAAAAAAGTTTATCTATTTAGATTTGATTGTGGGTAATGTCGAATAGTGAGGCCCTATGCTCCACAGGGAGTTAAGCGGAAATTAAGAGAAGAAGAATGTCGAATAGTATTCCACATTACCCGATTACACGCACTGAAAAAGCTGCATAGTATTTATGAAAAACTTCATTGATTTTATGCTATTTTAAATTAAGAACAACTCAATAATATTTAATCATGGACGGTAACCGATTCGATACAGGTATAGTTAGGGTAACGATATTTTCTTTTATCTCGGTGACGGTATTTTTGGGGTAACGCTATTTTAGTTATTACGGTAACGGTGTTTTAGCGTTAGAGGTATTTTACTTATTCCGGTAACGCTATTTTAGCGGTAACGGTATTTTAGTTAATTCAATAACGTTATTTTAAACAACGGGGTTTCAATTATTTCGGTAACGGAAATTTCACTTAAAGAAAGAACGACTTACATTTCATTAAATTCAACTAACTTTTTTCATTTGTTCTTACTGTTCAAAAAGTATTAACAATTGTAGTCCATATATTAGTAAAATCTAAACAAACATTTATATTTTTTTTTAAATAGCAAAAAAACGACTGTAAAAATTAATCTAAAATCATAAAACAGTCATTTGATGTGGTTTGTTTTTTCAAAAAAAAAAAATGCAAGGTTAGTAAAAAATTAAGTTTGTTCTACAAATGACTGACTTTGACATTAAAAATAACTGAACTCGTATTACAACAAAAACAACAACAAATTTTTAAAGCAGAAGTTTCCTGAGTGTATCTATTTTCAGCTATTTTTTTCTGATCTTGTAAAATTATTTAGGCAACGGTACTTTAAGGATAACGCTATTTCAATTATTTAGGTACCGGCGTTTTAGCTATAACGGTATTTTAGTTATTTCGGTAATGGTATTTTATGGATAATATTATTTCAATTATTTCGGTAACGGTATTTTATGGATAACATTATTTCAATTAAAAATTGAATTTTGAATGATATTTTCAATATTTCAAAACAAAAATCCAAATTTAAATTTATGGTTACTAAATTACACTAAACCAGAAACATTTATTTATTCACAAATTTTTATGAAAATTTTGTATGAAATGAGGAAGGTCTATGAAACATTTTGTCATAAATTTATATGAAACTCTTCATTACATTTATGAAAACTTCATAAATATGATGAATAATTGATGCCAAGGATTTATCACACAATTTCATCAATATGATGAAACTTTTGTCCCTGAGTCAATGTACTCCACATATCACTCCATGTTTGAGTACACAGAGAAAACTAAATACGGATTTCAATTAAAAAATTTATTGAATCAATTAATATTTTAATTGATTTTGCACCTATAACGGCAATGATACTATCAATTAAACCTTTTGTTAAAATTAAGAAGGAAAAATAATTATAAATAACTTCTACAAAAAAAAAAAATATGATACTCACAAAAAAAGTGTGTGATCTATACGTTGGTATGTGTGTTTTTTGCAATACTGAGTCTGTTTGTGTGCTTGTTTTGTTTGTTAACTTCAAATGTGTTTGCTATTTTATACTGAAAATATTCTATTTATGCATACAGTGTATGAAAAAATAGTATGATAATTGCGTCTAAAATAAAATATGTATTTATATATTTAAAAGTCAATAAAAATATTTATTGATTCAATTAAATATTTGTTTAGAAACAAATTAAATTCTAATCAAATCTTTAATTAGATATTTTAGGTTGATAATTTTTTATGTGTATATAGACTTTTTAGGTAAATAAGGTTTTTCGCGTATAAAAAGAAAATGCAGTTTTCTAATGAACACAGTTCGACAACAAATCAAGTTATATTTTAACATCGGCTTTGTAAATTTATCGTCAAAATGTTGGCGGAAAATTTCGAAAATGTAATGGGTATTCAACATTACGCGAATTTACTCTATCGTAAAAAATCAGCTGATTCATGAATATGAAAAAACAGCCAATCTAGTTTTCAATGCGATTATGAAAATTTTCTGATTTAAATTTTTAAATCTGTACTAAATTCGAGTCATAAACAAACGTTCATAATACTATTGCTTAAAAATTATTAATTTTAAATATAATATGTTTGTCATGGATAAAAACATATAAATGATCCTTTAAACAAAATTTATGCATAAAACATCAACAATTTTGTTAAAAAATTAAATCAAAATTTAAGGCACTTCCTTAATTTTATTTATGTAAATTGTTTTAAGAGATAACATTAAGTAGGTATAAAAATTCCATAAATTTTTTTCCGTATAAATTCCATATCACTTATTTGTTTTGTTATCTTTACGCGTGTTGTAAATTTTTTTTTATGATATTTTTAACATAAAAACAGCATGGTTTCTAATTGTCCTAAATGCCACGTTTATAACCAGTAGCAACCACAACAAAGTTACTTTATTTACAGAATAACATACAAAGAAAACCCAGAGTGAAAGTTACCAGTAAGAAATATGAAATATGTTATAAAAAAATTATATTATTTTTTTATAACAAAACCTGACCTATACAAATGAAAGCCAGAAATGAAAAAATACCACAACACTATCACAGCACTACAAAGTACACAGTACAGTGTCAAGTAAAATAACACTAAAAACAAGAAAATACTTTTTGTGGAAAATATTCACTACAAAAAAAAAATATATATGAAAAGCCGCTTAAAGTCAACATAAGTCTGTGAAAGCCTTGTTACTTCCGCTGCAGAAGAAAAAAAGAAACACTCACTCTCTGAATGGTGCTACTAAATTCTTGCATACAGCCACCCAGGGTTGTCATTTTAGCATAATGGATGCTAGATCTAGCAATTTTTTTTGGCATTCAAAATTTATAAAAAAAAACAAGTGCTAGATGGTGTTTAGCACTTTTTTGTGAATTATTCCATTTGCTAGCACTTTTTTATTCATTCATAATTTATATATATTTTTTTATTGTAAAAATCTGTATGTTTTGCTACATTTGCATACAACTATGTGCACACTACTTTTTATATACTCATAGAAATAAACATGTAGCAATAACAGAAAATTTTACTAAAAATTAGTTAAAAATTAAGTTGCAGAAAAAACTGCTAAAATGAGCAGATTTTTTTTCTTCTAAATGTTAACAGAATGGTAATACCCAAAACAAAAAAACCTGTAAATTTTACAAAATTTCAGTTATGTTCGAGCTAAAGTTTATGTAATTGAAAATATGCTTAAATGAGCAAAAACTTGAATTAAATATTTGTAGACTAAAAATAGCAAACTAAACTGTAATATCGACAAAAGTTTTGCTATGTTTACCTTAAAATTTGTTTAATGTAAAAAACAGTACACAGAAAAATCTGAAAACGGGTTGCAATTAAAAAATTTGTTAAATCAATTAATATTTAAATTGCTTTTGCACCTATCACGGCAATGATAATATCAATTTAAACTTTTAGAGCAATTCCATATGAAAGCGATCACCTTTTGGACGACCCCTCTCCGATTTTAAAATAAATAGTCTCAATCGATTGCCCAGCAAAAAATAATGTACCTACATATTTTTTTTTTTTTTATAGTGACTGGTTTAGTGGTGGTGTGCACCACTGTCATGTGACAAAATTGAAGAATTCTTCATAAGGGACCTCATTGAAAGTTGTTTTAAAAAAAACTACTAAAGCGATCGCAACGAGTGATAGCTCGTTGGAAATGTATTGAATCAGGCTTTAATTGAAAAATAAAATTTTCCTAATTTTTTTTCAGAAATTTACCTTTTTTCCCATGAAAATTAAATTATCCCATGAAAATTAAATTTTCCGATTTTCCACAGAAACTCCTAAATTTTCCGGCTAATTTTATTTTTTTCGATTACTCATAATTTTTGCTTTAAGAATCTGCAATAAAAAAATGGGCCCGACTCCTTGTTTGGACAGTAGAAGAGCATTTAAGAGACCACCTTGTTCTCATTGTTTTTATATTTTTTATAATTGAATTATTTTTAATTATTTAACAAGAAAAATTAGGAAAATTTTATTTTTCTATTAAAGCCTGATTCAATACCTTTCCAACGAGCTATCACTCGTTGCGATCGCTTTAGTAGTTTTAAAACAACTTTCAATGAGGTCCCTTATGAAGAATTCTTCAATTTTGTCACATGACAGTGGTGCACACCACCACTAAACCAGTCACTATAGAGCAATTCCATATGACATGTGACAAAATTGAAGAATTCTTCATAAGGGACCTCATTGAAAGTTGTTTTAAAACTACTAAAGCGATCGCAACGAGTGATAGCTCGTTGGAAAGGTATTGAATCAGGCTTTAATAGAAAAATAAAATTTTCCTAATTTTTCTTGTTAAATAATTAAAAATAATTCAATAATAAAAAATATAAAAACAATGAGAACAAGGTGGTCTCTTAAATGCTCTTCTCCTGTCCAAACAAGTTTTTTTTTAAAACAACTTTCAATGAGGTCCCTTATGAAGAATTCTTCAATTTTGTCACATGACAGTGGTGCACACCACCACTAAACCAGTCACTATAAAAAAAAAAAAATATGTAGGTACATTATTTTTTGCTGGGCAATCGATTGAGACTATTAATTTTAAAATCGGAGAGGGGTCGTCCAAAAATTTGCCAATTTTGATCGTTTTCATATAGAATTGCTCTTTATTGAAAATTAAAAAAGAATAAAAGTTATAAATAACTTCTACAAAAAAAATATGATACTCACAATAAATGTGAGTGAACGATATGTTGGTATGTGTGTTTTTAGTAATGCAACTTCTGTTTGTATGTTTGCATGTGTGCATGTTTTGGTTGTAAACTTCAAATTCATTTGGTATTTTATACTGAAAATTTTCTATTTAAGCCTACAGTGTGTGAAAAAATAATTTGAGAATTAAGTCTAAAGTAAAATATGTATTTACTTTATATACTTAAAAGTCAGTTAAAATATTAATTGATTCAATTAAGTATTTGTTTAGAAACAAATTTAATTCAAATGAAATTTGAAAAATGTCAACAGACATTTTTGTTAAAAAATTAAAAAAAAAAAAAACAATTTTTGTGATGCAAAGAAAAATTTGTGAAAAAAAATTTGAGGTAAAATTTAATATATGATTAATTGACTGGTGACAAAATATGACATATACATTTTCACTCATAACTTTTGATCATTTGGACTGGTTTTGATCATTTTCACTACCAAACTTTTCACGAAGATGAGCAAACTCTTTTGAGTTTTCGCGCCGTTATCGAAGTTTCATACTCTCATCACATATGGTGAAGTGTATAGAAATATAAAAGGTCATAAACAAAAAGTTTGGCCTGAGAACGCGAAACCCTTTGGAGGTTTTACTATTCTGGCCAAGTACTTTCACTCAGACTTAGACTTTCTCACCATTCTCATTAAGGGGGGACATTCGCGGCAGAGAAAACAGACCTTTTTTTAAAAATTCATTACTCAGTCGAAAACAAACATTTTCCCGAAATTTTTATTATTGTAGAGAATTGAAAAAATTACAAGAAAACAAATTAAAAAAAATATATTTTTCACTCCAACATGATTTTATAGAGCTCCAAACTGGCGGCAGAAAAAAAACGGGGCCTCGTGGTTGCGGCGCTGGGAGTCGCAAAAATTGTCCGATCTGGAAAAAAATTACTTTTTTAAATCTTAACAAAATTGGTTATCGTATGACAGGATCTTTTTTTTAATTTTTTTTTTTTTCAATTTTTGGTGATGTTCCAAATTTAAAAGTGTTTTTTTGAAAAAAAAAATTGACTTTATAAAAATCGAAAAAAATCATACGATAGAGAATCAAGTTTAAAAAAATAAAAAAAAAAAAAAAAAATAAAAAAAAATTAACCCGCTAGTGCCGCAACCAGTACGAAAAACATGGTCTCGAGATAAACGCGTTCAAAGTTTGTGAACAAAGAAAAAAAGGTTACTTTCAATCTGCCATACCTGCTTCGTACTGTATGCCTTCGTTATCTTGTGTTGTGCTGTTTCTTACAGTTTTTTGCAATCGTTTAGCAATTCGGGCTTCTTTTGAAGCTTCGTATGCCTTCACTCTGGCTCATTTCAAACGATTTGTATCATTTCCTAAAACAAGTATATACCAGCTGCCGAACGTAGGTAGCGCGAAAATTAAAAATGCGCTCTCACTAATCCGGCTGTAACTTTTGAACCCGTAGGAATTTTTCCATGAATTTTTTTTCTCTTAGAATCTTAAGAATATTTACTAAAATACAAAATTATAAAAAAAGTTGATTTCAAAAAACGTCCAATGTCATGTCCCCCCTTAAGAAAAAGTATATAAATATTAATTCTGAAACTAAAAATATAAGAAAAGAAGAACAAAATTTTAATAAATGGAAAAACACAAACACCATGTGGATCAATGCTTGAAGTACTCTGATAATGCTGAACTTTTTGTCAGATAATCGAGATTTTGAGGCATGAAAAAATATGGCATTTCTTGGAAAAAATAATATTGAATTGTGTTTTTTTCTAAGTATTCTTCAGATGCAATCTTTTAGAATATTTTTTCGAAGAAACAAAGGTCAATCATATCTGGGTTATTGTAAAATGGATGCATGATATTAAAACTTGATTTGGAAATGCAGAAAAATGTATGACTAACACAGCTACTTGCATTTTCGCAATAAAAAAAAGATGAGCTCACGTCAGAAATAGTGTAATCTAGCAAATTTCTATTTTTACAAGAAGAAAATTTCTGACATGAATCTCGTTATTATATCAATAAAAAAAACGATAAGAAATCTAGCACTTCTTTTCATTTATTTAGCACTTTCTAGCACTTTTTTTTTAGACCTCTCACCCAAACACATTTAGAATTTGGCAACACTGCAGCCACCACACAATTCACTATTTTCTTTAACCTTTCAACTTATGCTGCTGTTAAAGTGTTTGGTAGTATTTTCGTTACTATGTCTGTTAGGTTTTTTTTTTGGTTAAAAAGACATCTTATACTTGAAAACCCCCGTGTTCCAAAAACAAAACAATGTCAGACTGTCACTGGCTTAAACATATTTATAATAACTTGTTACTGGCACCAAAAAAAAAATATAACTTTTATATTTATATGCAAAAAAAACATTACAAGAAGAAACATTTTTTGACAGTCTTTTTTTTTTTTGACTTAACAAAAATATGAAACTAAACAAATTGTAGTTTAACACGCATTACAATTAATGTGACCAGCTAAACTAATTTGTTAAAAACTTTGGACATTTCTTTAAAAGTTGTCTAAAGGTAGTCCAAATTTCTATTCACCCAAACAACGAAATTTACTTTTCCAAATTTTTTCCTCTTAATTATTTTTTAATAAAATAAAAATATACATAAAATATAAAATAATGAATACAATTCTTACCGTTTGCGAAAATGGGATTTAGAAAATTCTTTAAAACTCTTTTGTTTATCAGATTCTATTTTAACCAAAAATTAGATTTTATGTTACCATTTTTTGCAACGACAAGAGAAAAAATGTGTATGTTAAGATCGAAAATTTTTAAAAATAGAGCCCAGTGTAGAAACTTGTATAAGCAGGGACCAGAACTTCATGCGCTAAATATACACTAAAACTTAAAAAAACATAAATTTTAAATTATTTTTAATTCAAAAAAAAAAAAAAAAAATAAATAAAGTTTTAATTCAGTATCATAGTTTTCTGAAAATACAAAGTGTATAGAGATTAGACATTATTAAATAAAATTGTTATTAATATGACGGTACTCCAGTTATAACGTTTTTAATGCATTCGAGATACCATGAAATTTTCTAACTACTATCCGGTTAAAAAGTTCATATATGATCATATATATGTATATATTATATGATCATATATGTGTATTGCAAACAAATTTAAAGTAAAGTATAATACGTCCATATTAAATTAACACGTTATGAATAATATTAATGTTCTAAGTTTTTTAAAAAGGATCCTACAGATAAAAATTCGAACTACTCAAGAATTTGAATTATTTTCTCTTAAAAAACTTTCACTTTTCCATTTAAGAGTACTTAGAAATTTTAAATGGAAATATACATTAAAATTCAACAATTCATACTCATTAAATGTTTTGAGTATTTTGTAATGGTTGGTTGACATTTGATTCCCTACCTAGGGTTTCTTTGACGGCGTTTTATATGCCACTGGCAATAAATGTTTTTATTTTTGCCGGCACTAAAGAGCGCCAATGTAAAGCACTTTTAAAGCGCTGTTGGTTTTTTAAAAATAAGAAAAAACAAGCCAATTGCTCGGCTGAAGTGCTGATTCAAACTTCTCCTTTATTTCACATTTCGTACTGCTTATAAACTAACATAACGGTACTTAAATCTAACTTATTCTATGTTCTATGTTTTAGTTTGTTTATAATTTTACTTATATCAGCTGTTATCATTCACAGTATAATCAGCTGTTATCACTCACAATATAAAGTAATTGATTAGAGATGTGAGTGGTTATTGATCCACTACAATTACATATTTTTATCTGTGAGGTCCTGCTGAAAAAAACTTATAATTTTTCAAGTTTAATATAATTTTTATTAAATATAAAAATTATGTTTTTCAACCTTTAATTGTGCAATGAAAATGAAAATTATTCAAGTTCGAGGCCATACTCTATATTAGGATATTGTCCTAACAAATAATCTAATAACAATTTCTCAAATTAGTAGAAACTACTTCTGAATTTAATGAAATTTTAAATAGTGGGGAGTCTTTACTTATGCACTTCAATTTAAATGAAATTTGGGTATATGCTACAAATTTGGGTATATGAATCAAAGTCCTTCAAAATTGGGCTGATTGGCAACATCATAATTATACATTTCAAAATCTTTCCGGTCATTTAACAAATATGTCATATTTATATAACATATTTGTTTAAAGTTGCGTTATATTAATATATTTTTTGCTATTTAATAAGGAGTTCAGACTGCGAAATTATCCTTCTTGATTAACGTTAATCCTCCATTTTAATCTTCCTTGTTTACGTATGCATTTTTTGATTAACTTGACATTAATTAACTCTGCCAGTTTAAAATACCAAGGTGGCGCTGATAGTAATCCGGCATAAGAAAAACAAAGAAAATGACGGCGTTAGCAAACATGTTTATCGGCAGCGCCAACATTGTTTTACCTGACTCTGTATGTGTGTTTTGTTAACGTAGCCAATCAAATTCATATAAAAACACAGAGTTGCACCCACTTAGTAGTATAGCAATAGTGGTCAGATAAAAACTTAGATTAACTTTCAATCAAAAAGATTACACGCAGAAAAAAGAGCATCATGTTATGATAATTTAAGAGCATCATGTTATGGTTGATACACTTAATAATCATAATATAATCTTCGTAATCATATTATGATCCTAGATCATGATAAAATTGTCATCAGTGATCATAGTATGATCAGTCAGAATCATGTTTATGATTGTTACAACCATAATATGATCATTTATTGCCCCCAATTATGTCCAATCATATTTTTTCTTTGCGTGTACAAAATGGTTTAATCGCCTTGTTTAGTAATTCCTTGTTTATGTGAATTCCGTAAAAATTTAATAATAAATTAAGTTAATATATTGGTGCATATATTAGTCTATGGGTATATGGAGTCTAATGTTCATTGTTATTGAGTCCTTTTTGCACATATTGAATTCCCCATACTTCCATATTTGCCCCTATACGGCCCTCTTTTTCGAATATGAAATAACATATACATCCATATATGTGCAACTTATGCAATTATGAAATTACATAATCTCTATATATATGATTTATGAATACCGTTTGTATATATGAAAGGACAAACACTTCCATATATGAACATATATAAAACATATAAGTCCATGTATAAACATATTTGTACATAAATAAACCGTTTTAACAGTGTATTACGTGTGCGTTGTGGTGTAATGGTTAGCGTGTTTGACTGTTACACAACTGGTCCAAGGTTCTATCCCCGTCGGCGATAACATAAATTTAGAAAAATAATATGTACTAGTTTTCTATCCCTCATACATATCGCAGCGCTCGCCTTCGGTGTTCCCATAGCACTTAATCCCACCGAAGTAAACTAATGAATCAGGGATATGAATCAAAAAGCTTCAATAAGTTCGCCAACTCTCCATCAGGTGTCGAGCAACAACTGTTGTAACACTTATCATCTCGCTCAATTACAGTGTTGCAGTGTCTGAAGCACTTCATCTTTCCCCACCTTTATTCTATCCTCTATCCCCATTCCAAAGAAAGTCACCCACATAATAAATAGGAATAATTTCCTGAGTGTTTTTTATCTTAAAAAAAATAAATAAAATTGTGAATATCAATAATAACAAATAGAATTTAACGATCTTTTCAAAGAAAACAGTATCGGTTCCCTATCTCACTTCATAAAAGTTGAAGTTTATTTCACTTCCCTTGTGGGAGACTTTTTGATTTTATTTAAGAATTTGTTTATTATGATTGTCAGATTTTATTAAAAACTTTTGTTGCATATTAAAATATTGTTGGTCACATTTATAACGAAATAAGCAAAACCAGAAAAAACAAAAAAACTAAACGAAATATATAGTCTAAATGAGGGTGTTATAGGGTTTTATGGAAAATACGAAAAAAATTTGTTAAAAATGTTTGTTTTATGTTAAATTTATGCAACAGCAAAAAGACAATTTAATAGAAGTTGTTCGTTATGAGTTCACCAACACATACACAACTAGTAGTTAAAAAGTTAAAATTTAAAATTGCAAAAATATATTAGAGGAGATGCTTGTAATCATGCTGGTGTTTGGGGGGGAAGAACCAGTGGTGGTAGTAGTGATATTTGTTTTACTATGTTATGGCAGACAAGGTAGTTCCATGATGCTGGTGGTGGCAATGTCTATAGTAAACGACATGGTGGTGTTTTATAAAACAAAAATATGCTTATGTTATACGGAAATTAAAAGACGGAAGCTTAAAACGGTCGTTACACCATCATTTTACTTAATTTACATAATTTCGGAAATGATGCTAATGCTTATGATAAAATAATATAAAACATAACAACAGCAATACAAATAGTTGTTGGTTGTTGCTACACCAAAAACAACAACAGCAAAATAAACAACAGTTTTCAAGCCAACAAAATTGAAGCTGTTTTGTGGCTAAATAAAAATTTTTATATAGAAAAAATTATAAATGTAAAATAGAAATGAAATTATTAAAAATAAAAATAAAACATGTTTAAAACTCGTTTATATAAATTATTCAGTGCAATTAAATAATATTTCTATAAAAATTATTTCGGAAGAACATTTTGTTAAATACAATTTGTTAATATTTTGGCTTTTTTCCATCATTTAGACCAGGGCCTATGCGCTTGGTGCTCATTTGTTTTTGTAAAAACACTTAGCTATAGGCTGTGTGTTTTAATACACATATAGAGCGCTCAGCACTAGCAATACGAAATACACAAACAACTTTGTCTTATTAGTTTTTTTGTCGCTCTTCACTGTATACACGCAAGCGCAAAGCAACAACACTTTCGTATGCTTTGCTGGTAAACATTGAAATATTTTTTTCTGTTTTCTTTGTATGTATTGGTTTTTACAACAGAAAATATTGAATAAAAATTAGTTTTTCTTTAAATGTATTGGTGTTTGCTCTTCCATAAGGAACTTTTGGGCACTCCTGATTTAGACATTCAATATTAAAATGTTGAAATAAATTTCGTTTCTCTTTAAATTACTTGTATTTTTACAAAATTTATATCCAATTACAATCAAATTTTACAAAATTTTATTTAATATAATTTCTTTCCAACTATAAATTATTAAATTATGCACAATTTTTTAATAGCACCCACCCAATCTTACAGCAAACCTGAATATGAATGCTCAGCTATGGTCATGTTATATTCATATTTTGCGAAACTTTTTCCACTTCTTCTATATCTATTATTTTGGAGTAACAGTTGCTTCCTTTGGAGTTGCATTTGAAATCATTTATCAATGTCATCATGTGAATGCAGAAAAGTTAAAAGAATAAGAAGAAACTTTATAAAAAGAAATGTAAGAGAAACTTACGACAATAAAAAACAAAAAGCAACAACATCGTTGAAAAAGATAGGGGTAGATAAAGTAATAAAAACGAAACAATTTACAAGATTCTTTTTTTTATATTTTTCTGAAAGAACAAGTTTTAGTTTATAGCCTTTTTTCATTAATATAAAATTGTTTAAGATCTACGTACAAAATTTTATATAAATTTACAAAAACATAAAATAATTTAATCAATATAAAATATGGAGAACAAAACAAAAAACTCTTTAATAAAAATGTTTTAATAATAAAAATGTTTTAATAATAAAAATTGCAAGTTTTTTTTAATATTTTTACAATTTTTTTTTTAGAATTTGATCATAAACTTTAGTACTTCTCATTGAACTTAATAGCAATTTATAAGTTGGTTAAATGCATATAAATGTAACATAGTAAATGCACACATAGACATACACACACACACATGTATGTCATGCTTTATATGTATTTTTGTTAAAACATTACTACACAAGTATAAGTTTTTATGTGTTGGTGTCTATGTAAAAGTGTTTATAAAACTTAACTAACTTTTTGCATTTAGTCACACAGATTTTATATGCTAAAGTTTTCTATTTTCCCTTTTTTGAATTTTATTTCCTCTCATGTTTTGTTAGGGAACGTGTGTGCGGCTATGTATGTGTGTGTCTGAGCGTTTGTAAAGATGTGTATGCTTGTGCATATAAAAGAGTTTTGTATTGCTGCAACTAAATGCTATAAATTTTCAAGTTTTAATATTCAAATATTTTTTTGTTTTAGTTTATGTTGTAATTTTTTTTTTTTTTAGTTGTAGCTTACAGTTCTGTAAAGTTTATTTTTAAATACATAAACACACTTTCGTTTGATAAACTTCTATTTATGAAGATACGAGGTATGATTGCAAAGTAAATATATATTACTTTAGTTTAATATAACTTTTATTAAAAATAAAAATTCTTTTTTTTTTTACCTTTAATTTCGAGCTCATAGAAAGAGAAAACTAGTTTATATGAATGTTTGATGTTTTGCATGGTATTGTCACTTCTTTCAAAACGTGTTCTGATGATGTGAACCTAAAAAATTCATGAAATAGATCTATCAACACATTGCTGAAAGTGGTCAATTAATAAATTTAAAAAACAAAAACTCTACTGATTATTTGTTAGCACACTATCCTAATAAAGAAATATAGAGTATGGCCTCGACCATCAATAATTTTCATTTTCATTGCACAATTACAGGTCAAGAAAACATTATTTTTATTTTTAATAAAAATTATATCAAACTTGTATAAAAGACAAAGTACGGTCTTGTTTACTCCCCCTTTACATCTTGTTTTTAAACAATGCAAAACAAGTGTGAAAATAAAAAGGTGAAAAAAACAAAAAGCGTGTATTATATATCTACGAAAGGTAGAGAGTACACATAACAAACAAGTTTTCAATTTATTTTTGCGCAATGGTGATAATATTTAACTTCGAGCTCACATATTAGTTCTCATTAAGTGCTAAAACTAGTTTATATGAATGTTTGATGTTTTGCATGGGATTGTCGCTTCTTTCAAAACGTGTTCTGATGATGGGAACCTAAAAAATTCATGAAATAGATCTATCAACACATTCGTGAAGGTGGTCAATTAATAAATTTGAAAACAAAAACTCTATAGATTAATTGTTAGGACAATATCCTAATAAAGAAATATAGAGTATAGCGTATGGAGTACGGAGTATGAATAATTTTCATTTTTATATTACTTTAAGATAAATATTCTTAAAAGTGAAAATTAGAAAGTAAGCTTTTAGTGCATGGTGTTACAGATGCGTAATGAATAATTTGACTAAATGCAGCACCTGATATAAATAACATAGACACATTTTTTTTTTATTAAATACGATAAAGCCACACCTCTATTATAATATTCAACAGTTTATATGTCCCAAACGTTGCTAAATTTGCTGACAGACTCTTGTTTGTGGCGAGAAAATTGAAAAAAACTTGAAAATCTTAAAAAACGGTGATTACAAAAAATAAAAATGAAATAGTTTTTTTAACATTTTTAATTATTTATTTATTTATTTTTTCATATTTGACACAAATAAGACTATAAGTCTCTTAACAGTATCTCAGACATTATAAATTATTAAGATATATTATTTAAAGCTTAAAAATAAATACCTATAAATTTAAACAAGAATTAAATTGTAAAAATTAAATAAATTTTAAATTTAATAATAAATATAATTCCTAAACAAAAAAAAAAAATTATCTAATCAAATGTTTTGTAACTGCCATTTTAAAGATCATCACACGGGGATCGGTTTTAAGATTATTGGGTAAAGAATTCCAAAGGTTTACAGCATTGACAAAAAACATTCTAGAGGAGGAGAGATATTTATAATCAGGTGGGATTATGTTATTAGTAGGTAAAGAGTTTCCAATTATGAGTTTGTTGTATAAATAATCCGGTTGTCGTGTGTAAAAAATCTTATGTAAAAAGGTAACGTTTCGTATATTTAGGTATGATGTTAAGCTACATCCCAAAATCTGCAAAGAATATTGTATTTATTAATTCGTGCGCCCCGGTAGGTTAGTTGGTAGCGTGCTGGCTTATCAGTGCGGGGATCGTGTGTTCGATTCCTACCAGAGGTACTGGTCTGTTTTCGCTACAACGCCCCGAAGGCCATAGTAGCTAGTGCTCGGTTAGGGTTATAGTATATAATTTGTAATTATATGATTATTAATTAATAAAATAAAAAAAAAATCATTTTTAACTAGTAATAACTAAAAATTTATTAAACAAACTACAATAATTGGATATAAAGTAAAAATTATAAGCTTTCCAAAACACATATTTTGGTTTTATATATTATCTATATTTTTGGTTATTGGCTGATCCAAAGTTTTGACTCTTTTTGATTTTTTGCTAATAAAATCATAAAAAGTGAAAATATCACATAAATTCGAAATTCACTTATTTTCCCCTTTACATTCAAAATATACAACTTTCATTAAGTTCTGGAGTTTATGACTGTACTTCCCAAGTGGTAGTTATTGTAAGAGTAACCGAAAATTAAGTTTATTTGAAATTTTTGTTTAAAATGTAATAGAAATAAAGACCTTCAACAAAATTTTAATTTTATTGTTTTTTTTGTATAAAATACATTAAGATTCAGACAACAACTTTGTATAAAAGACCTTATTTTGTACCAAGACTACACTGGATTCCTTAACTCCTTTAATTAAAGAAGTTTTAGAAGTTTGATGTTGTGTTGATTTAAAATTTGAATGTCAAAAATTTGGACCAAATCCAAGATTCTGAAATGTTAACCACAGCGGTCAAAACTAAAATGTTATGGTACTCTTTTTTTTTTAATATTAAATTTGAGTATTAATTACCCTGTGCTACATAGAAAATTCACTCGTCAAATTACGTAGTTTAGGTTGTAAGAAGAGATGGGCAAGTGAGCAGAATGTGGCTTGATTTACGTGAATCACCCGTAAATGTGAGTAAAACCAAATTTTAATCACGTGAACGTGAGTTAGGGTGAGTAGGAAAAAATTCTTCGTGAGTGAGTGTGCGTAAGTAAAATTTTTGTGTGAGTGAATGTGCATGAGGATAGCTTTGCCAACAAATTTAGCTTTTGCTATTCGCCGATTAAATATTTTTGGGTTTTTAAAACATTTTCTAAAATTTACGTTAATTTTTAATTTTGTTTTTTCCGGTCAGGTTTTATTGTGTAAATTTGTGTGATCACGAGTGATTACGCGTGAGAGTGAACAAAATATAAATTGACTTACGTAAACGTGAGTTGGTAAACAATTCTCGTAAGTGATTGTGCATGAGTGGAATTTTACCCTCGTAAGCGCTAGTGAGTGTGAATTAAAATTCACACACGTGTAGCTGAGTGCATTATAAAACCGGTTTGAGAAGTTTCAATATACCCTAATATCTTACAGATAACGGTAAAAGATTATTTTTTGCGACTAATAAGGGGAAAATATTGTTTTTTATTAAAGTTTGTTTTTGATCTTAATTTAGATATAGGCGTAAAACTTTATAAACAAACTTTAAAAGCTAGAAATTGATATTTTTGTGCTTTTCGATGTCTGGAACCAGAATCTCTGCATTGAAACAGAAACTCAAAATATATATATTTCTTTTTTCGATCGGTGTAGTGATCAGTTATATATTAGAGAAATACCGAATGTAAAACGTACATGCTTTTCGCATAATTTAAATTAAAAAAATAACTAACGGCCTGTAAGACGTGTCACTCAAAAAATTTGTGTAAATATAAATAAAAAATTTTTGGTCTTCACAGTTTAGTACCGACATGATGCTTGTTAAGAAAAGACCATAGACACGTGACTGAAAAAGTTATGATTAATAGGATTTTTGTTAAAGCTCTACCTATTCTGGAGGCTCTAGCTTTTACAAAACTACGTGTTCTTATATGATCTTTAGCCATATCGAAATACTACACTCAGGGAACTTCTGCTTTAAAAATATGCAGTGGTTTGCGTTGTAATACAGTTTCTTTATTTTTAATGTAAATGTCAGTCATTTATATAACAAATTAAACTTTTTACTAACCTTGTCGTTCATTTAAACAAAAAAAAAACCAACCACATCAAATGACTGTTTTACGATTTTACATTAATTTTTTACAGTTGTTTTTTGTTATTAAAAAAAAAAAAAAAATAAAGGTTTGTTTTTTTTTTTACGAACATCTGTGGTTAATTTTTACTACAATTATTAGTCATTTTTTAAACATTAAAAAACAGATGACAATGTTAGTTAAATTTACTGAAATGTAAGTCGTCCTTTCTTCAAGTGAAATATCATTTGCTTTTAACTACATTTGCAGTGGTCTTTACCTACATTGTATTCTAAGTGTAGTATCAACTTAGCCTTATATCTTTGATTTGCTTTAATTTTGTAAATATACGGAGGATAAAAGCTCATTATAAATTAAAAATAACATAAAAATAATCTGGATGTATATAAAAACAAAAAACTAATAAAACTGTAGAATACATTTAGTTTTATGATTTTTTTTTTTTTCGCTAAAAGTACCAATTATCATTTGATTAATCATTAATTAATTGCCAATAAGCCCACTTTTAGACAAAACACATAAGTTGAATTTTGCAAATATTTCGATATAAAAACGACACAAAATTGTTTTATGTTTGATGATGCATATTTTTTTGGGAAAAATTCTTATTTTTTTTGTTTCTGTTTTTGAAAAACCATTCGCACAAAGTTTTGTCATGACTATATTTTCTACTCTTTTTATAGTTTTAATATGAATGTATAGTTTATGTATAAAATACATTCATTCATTCCTTCATCTGTTTATGCATGTATGATGTTTGTATGAGTGAATATAAGTTTATACTACATTCAACATTAATCTGTTCATATACAATTGTATGTATTTCCATTTTAAGTTTCTGCTACAAATGATAAAAGTTTATATTTTTCGCATTGATTAGTACTTGCGGCTTGAAAATAAAGGGTCTTGAAATATGAGATGACATTTAAAATAATAACACGGTGCTACAAAAAACAATAAATTGCAATCAGTTTTCAGATGACCTAGTATAGGTTGTAGGTATAGATAAGTGTATTACAAAACCGGATTGAGAAGTTTCAATATATCCTCAAATTTTCGAGATAACGGTAAAAAGAGTATTTTTTGCGACTGCTACATTTAAACATTTGAAACTCAAACATTTTTCAACCGATTTCTTAATTTTAAATAGTATTTACAAAAAATTACCTAGTCTTTTTAAAAATATACACTTTTTTTATATTATTAATATAAATAGGTAGAGATTTTGTTAATAGCAATTGAAATTTAAAATTTTTTTAAGCTTTTTCAACTTCTACACGGTTTTTTCAGTTTTTTCCAATTCTTCTTTTAATACAACAATTATCTAAAAGAAAGTGTTTTCCTGTGGAAAAGTGACAAAATTATAGTACTTTTTCTATGTATACAGAATTCATTTGTGCGAAGGACGAAGAAACAAAATTTTGTAACGGGTGTTTTTATAGAGGTACAGAACTTTGAAATGGAATAAAACAAAGATGAATTTTTTAAATTGAAATGAAATTTACTTTATTCGAAAGATAATCTTCTGGCATTATAACTTAAACATGACTTCTGGCATATGACCGCCATGGCTGGCTTGGAAGTAGTCTTTTCTGGAGGTCCAATACTCGATGACTTTTTCCAACATTTGTGGCCGTATATTGACAATAACGCGGCGAATGTTGTCCTCCAAGTGGTCAATTGTTTCGCGCTTATCGGCGTAGACTAGCGACTTCAAATTTGTTGACAGAAAATATTACAGCGGCGTTAAATCGCACGATCTTGGAGGCCAATCCACGGGTCCGAAACGTGAAATTATGCGTTTACCAAACGTTTTCGTCAATGTTTTAATCAATAGTGGCACGAGCTGTGTAACATGTTGAGCCGTCTTGTTGAAACCACAGCTCCTGCACATCATGGTTGTTCAATTGATGAATGAAAAATTCAGTAATCATGGCTCTATAGGGGTCACCATTAACTATAACGTTCTGATAAGCATTGTTTTTAAAGAAGTACGTACCAATGATTCTACCAGCCCACCAAACAGTCAGTTTTTCTGCATGTAACGGTGTATCAACATACCCTTGCGGACTATCATCACTCCACGTCAGTTTTGTTTATTGACGTAAGTCAAAAGCACTTGACAGCTGACAAATGGCCGGCAGTTAAAAAAGTGTTGCCAACTTTTAGTTTTATACCAGTATAAAAAACACCCTTTATGTATAGAAAAAGTACCATAACTTTGCCAGTTTTAAACCGATGTGGATAAGCGAAGGCTCATTTTACTCAAGAAAACATTGGCTTTAAGAATGTTGGTTTTTAAAAAGAAGATGCGAAAAAAAACTTGTAGAATTTAAAAAATGTTGTAAAAAACATGAACATTTTAATTACATATATGAAAATTGTACCATAAGTTCGTAATTTTTCCGCCGATTTTAGCAACTGAAGGTTCAATTTACTCAGGAAATGATTAGCTTAAAGATTATTGTTGTTTTAGTAGAAGATTTGAAAAAACCCTCGTAGAAGTAGAAAAAGTTAAAAAAAAAATAAAATTTTAAACCTCTTTTTAAACCCCAAAAAAACCTCTTTTATATTTATCTCGAAAATATTGCAATTTCAAGCAAATACATGTCCGTAGTCAGTAGCTCTAAATCGATGTTGACAAACCAAACACTTTTCCGAATCAAACAAAATGGCATCGACTTGCAGTTGGATATTTTTGCACATTTTTTTTTTTTTTATAAATGCATATTTTTAGATATTTTGCTATAAATACATACTTTATGTCATATTTGGCATTTTTTGTAGTATATTTTGCATATTTTAAATTTAATTGCAAATTTTGTTAAAATTAAATTAAGATTTTAATAAAAAAATTAAATATTTATATTCCAGAACATAGCAGCCAGTTTTCATTTATTAAACATTTTCCAGCAATTTTTTTTAGAACTGATTACCTCTGAACCTGTTCTAGAACAGGTTCCAGAGAGTCGAAATGAATGACATCACTGCCCCAGAACCAGTTCTATAGCTGGTTCTAGAACCGGTTCTAAAGCATCCTGCTATTGTTTGGAGGTAAAGAACCTATTGCAAATAGGACAAACTCCATAAAAAAGATCCAGTTGCAGAACCGAAATTAGAACCTCTTATTATACAGTATAAGCTGTTCTGCAACCAGTTATTTGGATTTTTCTATTTTACTGGGTTATATTGAATTTCATTTTTATACCAACAATCACGAATTATAAATCGATTTTTATAATTCAAAAATTATACGTGCATACTCTTTTATTTTTAATGCATATTTCTGAATTTTGGTGCATATTATTGGATTTTTGTGCATATTTCGATTTGAGTGCGTATTTTAAGCGAATATTTTGGATTCTTTACTATTCATTTAAATCACCTATTTTCCTTTTTTAGTTGCATAAAATTAATTGCCCTAATAATTATAATACTTCTTTCGTCGAAAAAAGAAAAATAAGAAAAAATGATTGTCAATCAAATTACAATTACACATTTGTTTCAATTACAAGTTTAATAATATCTATTAAATGTTTAATTGACGCACATAAAATTTCCGGTTTTTATAAAACACTAGCTGACCAGGCAAACGTTGTTTTGCCTTCAAATTTTAATTGTAATTAATTCTTTAAATCAAGAAATTTCTTTTACGCAAATAATAATATAATAATAATATATTTTTTATGTTAAGTGTACCTGTTAAACATGAATTGTTACTTAAAACCATATCATAAAATTTATTGTTTACTTCTTTACCTTTTTTATTTATTCTAGGACTATGAGGAACGCTAAAACAATTTTTGAACAACATTATTAAATAACCTTGCCAAATGTCTTGAATGTGATAATTTATTTTAATGTTTTTTTGTTTTTTTTAGCTTTTGGCACCACGCCCATTTATCCCATTCCGCCCATTTTCAGTTCGACTACTAATATTTGTAATTGATGGACTCGTACAAAATTTGAAGGCTATATAGCTTATATAGAACCCTAGATATTTAATTTTAATTTAATATTAATATTAATTTTGTATATGAGCTAAATAATCACTTTGTATGGGAGCTGCCACGCCCACTGGTATGATCCCGCCCAATTTTCCCATGACTATTCATAATATAATCAACGTGCACAAATTTCTAAGACTCTGGCTATTATAGAACTGTAGATATATGATATTAAATATTTACATTGTATGGGAGCTGACACGCCCAATGGTCCTATCACGCCAATTTTTCCCATGACTATTCACATTAACAAATAATCAATGTGCACAAATTTCTAAGACTCTGGCTATTACAGAACTGTAGATATATGATATTAAATATTTACTTTGTATGGGAGCTGCCACTCCCACTGGTCCGATCCCGCCCATTTTTTTTCCTGATTATTCAAATCAGTAACATATGGGATACTGCAGTGTTTCAAAACTCTTGCTATCACAATAGTCAAGATATATGATGTTATTCAATTTATGTGGGAGGTGCCACGCCCACTTGAAATATATATAGCCGAAAACCTAATTTGGACTATAACCTTTCAAATGAAACCGGTTTGGGCCAAATCGGTTGGATAGTTTTAGAGTATATAGAGGACAAACATACAAACATTGTACTTTATATATATAGACTATTTTTATGTTTCCGCTCATAACTTAAAAAAAAAAAAATTTCGAAACGATATATAGCCTATGTCCATCCTGGAGGACCAAATTAAATATTGGTAAAAAAAATTTAGAAATCGTATGATTAGTTACGGAGATTACTTTCTACAAACAAACAAACAAACAAACAAACAAACATACAAACATTACCTCTTTATAATATTAGTATAGATAATGACGACACAGTGAAAAAAAAATCCAAAATGTAAAAAAAATCACCAAAGTTTAAAAAATTGCCAATATTGAAAAAACGCCAAAATGAAATATAAAAAAAAAAAGTAAAAATTGAAACCAATCGCTTAAATGGAAAAAAAAAATCATTAAATACTAAAAAAAAAATCGCCGATTGAAAAAAAAAAAAATGCCAAAAATTTTAAATTCTTTCAAGATATGAACTTTTCAATTGTACACACAGAGAAAAACTTTGCTATTTGCCAACTGAAATCTGGTTACTACGACTCAAATTCGGTTACTAGCAAATTTCAGTCGGTTGGTACAACTTAACATTAGCTTTCACAACAAAGTTCGGTTAATTCAACTGAATTTTAGTTGCAACACCCAAAATATTCAAAAATCTAATGTGTATATCATTCTACTAACTGAATTTATAAGTTGTTACCATTAAAATGCACTTTTCATTTCGGTTGGTACTTTATTTCTCTGTGTGTATTAAGTTGATTTTTGGTTTTACAATTTTTTTCAATATTGTTTTTTTTTTAATTTTGTCGATTTTTAAAATTTTTCGAGTTTTTTTTTATAATTTCGGTGATATTTTACATATTGGAATTTTTTAATTTTGGCGATTTTTTTATTTTTTTGCAATTTTGTTTATATTTAACCAACTTTTTACCCAATTTGCGATTTTTTTAAATTTCAAGATTTTTTCCAAACTTTTTACGATTTCTTATTCCACTATTTTTTTCAATTTTAAATTCAGACGACTTTTGAAAATTTTAAAGAATTTTAACTTTGAATTTTTTTAAATGGGACATTTTTGGTCTTCAAAGTTTAGTAACGTCATCATGCTTGTTAGTAAAAGACCCTAACCATGTGCTTGATTACTAAGAAGACAAGAATGTTAAAGTTCTGCCTATTATGGAGGCTCTTGCTTTTCTAAAACTTCGGATTCTGATGAGATCTTTAGCCAGATCGAAATACTAGCATCAACCTAGCAAATATGTTCGATTTGCTTTATTTTTGTAAATATACGGAGGTTGAGAGCTCGTTATAAAGTGAAAATAACATGAAAATAATATCGATGTATATAAAAACAAAAAACTAATTTAGCTGGCTTTTTAATATTTGCTACTTTTTTTTGATATTTTCCAATTTTTGGCAATTTTTTCCAAATTTTCATTAAAATTTTAATAGTATCTACTAAAAATTTGATGTTAAAATTTCATTTAATTAAATTTTTAAAAAACCTTAGTTAAAAATAAAATCCGTCAAATAGTTACATATTATTTTTATTGATGTTACTTTTAATTGAATCGACAAATATTTTAATTGAAACTCTAAAATTTAATTGAAACTTAATGTATTATATCTTTAATTTGCTTTAAATTGTATATAATCTCTATAAGAAGCTATTATATTCTGATTAATAAAAATCATTTTGACAGAGAAAAACATTAATTATTTTCCCTCTTCATAACATCACCCTGTATGATGCCTGCATTAAATTTAACGACTAACTTTGTTGGTGGGAACGGTTTTATACGATACTAGAAATAATTTTACCAAATGTATCTAGTTTTAATTTCAAAGCTTATTTAAATAAACATACACTTAACTATAACCAAAATAAAAAACACTAAATACGGAAAAGTTTTGGAAATCTGATTAGAAAAAGTTTTATTTTGGGTAATTTCATAACATTTGCAGAAAAGTAATAATAATAAGGATTTAATAAACTATTTGTTAATTTTAGAAAATAGACTAGGTATTAAGTGAGTATTATGTGTTACTTAGGTATGAAGTGAGTAAGCAGAAAAGCGAATTTAAAATTCATCAATGTTCACAATAGGAAATTTTTTTAATTTTTTGTTTTTTTGCACGTATGAATAATGTGAAATTATTTAATATTAATCATACTCAATTAAACTTAACTTGTTTTGTTTGTATTATTGATCTATTAAAATTAAATTTCAATTTGAATTGTCAGGTATGAGATCATAATTAAAATGTTAATATTATAAATATAAAACACTAATTGTTAATAAAGGTTTTTTTTTTATTTTATTAATTAATAATCATATAATAACAAATTATATAATATTACCCTAACCGAGCACTAGCTACTGTGGCCTTCGTCGTGTTGTAGCGAAAACAGACCAGTGTCTCTGGTGGGAATCGATCCCACGACACCCGCACTGATAAGCCAGCACGCTACCAACTAGTCTACCGATGCGCACTGTTAATAAATGTAATAAAATGTAATAAATGTAATAAATGAAAATGTAACAAAATTTTGTGAGGATCAGTGCTAGAGGGAGTGCCGCACTTTCCACCTGAGCTACTAGGTCATCATCAGCATCCCAGCAAAAAATAACCTGGATTTGGTAAGCAGTAACTACATTTGTATGCTTCCAAAATAGCGCTTCACCGCCTTGCATACTATAAAGCAACTAGGAAGGCATTCTGTCGTGATTCCCAGAATGCCTTCTTTGAAGCAATGAATAATGCTTGGAATAAAGCAATAAAGTATGCATACCATGAAGCACTAATGTTGTCAACATACAAAAAAGCGCTTCTTAGTGCCTAAGAAGGCATTAATTTATTGCTTCTAAGAGCACATGAAAGATGCGCTTTTAAAGAGACATACCAAGTGGGACATCGCGAACAAAAATCATGCTTTCTGGATATGCTTTGGAAGCGCTTCGTTATTAAATAGTGTCTTCCGGAAGGGCTTGTGGGTAAGCACTATTTTTTGCTGGGATCATTCTAATATATTAAGAAAAATTCCATGATAAAAAAACAATTCTTTGAATTTTAATACGTTTACTCAAAAGCTTGGGGCAAATAATTGGATAGCAAAGGAATTCGGCTGTGGCGGCCGGGTTCATCTCAAAATATTGCGTAGTCATGTGTTGAAGTGATTACAAAACTTGCCGTCTTCGGCTGTTTCATGTGATTAGATACGGACATTGATTGACACGGAATATCAATTTCTTTTGCTAGCATTTGAATACAATATAATTGGTCGTGGATCTGCAAAAAAAAAACAATTTTTGTTAACAGTTTTGTTAGTTTTTTGTTTTTATATACATGGAGATTATTTTTGTTTTATTTTTAATTTTCAACGAGCTTCCAACCTCCTTATATTTACAAAAATAAACCAAATCAAACATATTAGCTAGGTTGATACTAGTATTTCGATCTGGCTAAAGATCTCATCAGAACCCGAAGTTTTAGAAAAGTTAGAGCCTCCATAATAGGCAGACCTTTAACAAAAAACCTATTAATCATTAACTTTGCTCCATTCTTCTCTTCTTAGTAATGAAGCACGTGGTTAGGGTCTTTTCCTAACAAGCATCATGACGTTACTAAACTTTGAAGACCAAAAATGTTCTATTTTTATAAAAAAAATTTAGTTTTTACTCTGGCTCAAGTAATGTTTTTTACAGTTTTGTTAGTTTTTTGTTTTTATATACATCGACAGTTATTAACTTTATTAACATTTCTAAAGCTTACCTATAGTTTTCAGAATTTTGAAAATAAACAAAATAACAAACACAAAAAAGTTCAACAGAAAATTTAAAGTTTATATGTCATAAAAAAAATATGTACATTTTGATTTCAGTGCATTTGAAAATGCTCAAATCTGCTAACAGATCTGTAAAAAGGAATTATGAAATCTTTTTAGATATGAACAGATATGGCAGCATAAATGATTCTGTATGACCAGATCTACTCATATCCAATATCCCAGATTCCTTCAGATATGAATAGATATGCTACTAGATATTGACATAGAGTGCGTCATAACTACCTTATCTTATCAAATATAACCAGATCTTTCACCAGATCTAATTAAAGTCAATCACATCTAATCAGATTCAATCATATCTAGTTAGGTCTGATTAGATCAAACCTTTTCACTTAACTGAAAGCCATTAAATCACAGCTTTTTGTAAGCGCTAAAGTCTTAGATTATTTTGCTCAAAAGTACTAATTCTAAGTGGTAATTCGCCGTGTAAAAATCATGGCATATGTAAGTAGGTGTGTAATGGACTCTTTTTGGCTTACTCCCTTACTTACTTTTACTAGGTACATTTATATGCTTAAAATAAAGCGATTAATCGTCTTGTATACAATAAAGCAATTGGGAATGCATAAAGAATACATTCAATCATATCAACACACAAAACAATGCATCTCAATAGACAAAAAAGCGCTTCTCAGTTACTACGACGGCATGAATTTATTGTTTCTTACACACAGAGAATAAATTAGTTGGAATTCTATTGTAACCAACAAAATGTAATCATTATTCAATAATTTTATTTGTAAGGACCTAAAATTCAACATCAGAATAATTAAACTATATTTTAAACAGCAAATATATAAAATTAACCAAAACACAGTCGCATCATTCAAACTATTGGTTTTCTTTAGTGTCTAAAATCGATTTATTTTAGACAAAAAATAAGTCATATGAATTTAAACACAACAAAATCATATTTGTACAACTTTAATTTGAACTTAAAACGAATTTGTAAACAATGTATTATTTACGTAAAACTATGTAAATTAACGTAACTAATTAACGTAACGGATAACATTGCTTATTGTGAATTATTATGTTTCATTACGTTTAGCTATAGATTTATCTATGCGGTAAATATAGTTAAAATAACGTTTTCTTTATAACTAAACTTAACAAAAGAATTCACTTTTAATGTAACTGGCAAACGGTGAGCACAATAAAGAACTCCAATTGTACTTTGAACTCTAAATACAAATCATTTCTTTTTATTTCTATTTTCCCATTGCATATTCTTTTATAATTACTCCATACACGGAGAAATTATAAAATATTGCGGCAAAGGCTTAACACGACTACTCAATATTTAGGTGGCTAATATTGCGCAATTCTCAGTTGGCAATCTACACACAATTTACAGTCCATTAATTTCTCTTCTCCCCCTAAATATCCACAAACTTCAAGGAAGCCTTTTCACTTAGCAATATCGAAAAAATATTATCATCTACATTACCTTTAATACCAACAGCTAACCAATTTTCGGAGATTTTATCCCTTGAATAAAATATTTGTATGTAAAATCGAATATTAATTTCGCCTGCAAAAAAAAAAAAACAGTCACTCTATCTAAAATATAAGTTTCCTTAACGAATTTTAAAATAAAATGAAGTTTTTTAATAGTTTTGGTAACTCTAATAAAATATTAAGATTATCAACCCAATTTCTGTTGTACTGTTGTCTGTTTTTAGACATTAATATTTAAACTTGAAATATTTAAACTTCAAGGTAGAAATTTGAAAATACAAATTCAAATAGAGTTTAGGCTAGAGGTAAAGTAATTGCCTGATAAGCAGAAGGTCTCCGGTTCGAGCCAAGTTCGCGGAGAAGAATTTTTTTTTAATAAAATAATTTAAAAATAATATAAATTATTTTTAACTCTAATAACTTGGTAATTCTAATAAAATATTGAGATTAGCAACCGAATTTTTCTTGTACATACAAATCTATTTTTAGACAAATATTTTAATGTGAAACTAGAAAATGTTCAAGGTTGAAATTACAAAAAAAAAAACATATTAAAATGGGTTTAGGCTAGAGGTAGAGTACTTGCCTGAAAAACGGAAGATTGCCGGTTCGAGCCCAGTTTGAGGCATGTAAGTTTTTAGTAATAAAATAAAATTTAAATTTATTTATAGAATATTATAGTCCATAAACATAAAATATTCAACTGTTACAATAAAAATACGAAATTTGTAAATAAATGTCGGTTGTTGCAATAGTATTAAAATGTAATAATAGTGATAGTACGTGGAACCAAAAAAATTCGGTTGGCAAAAAACAAAACTGTTTTCGGTGTGTAGAGCACATAAAGGAGTGATTTCGACCTGTAAAAACAGACATACCAAGTGGGACATCGCGAACAACAATCATGCCTTCTGGAATTGCATCGAAAGTGCTCGGTAAGAAAATAATGCCTTCCCGAATTGCTTTAGGTAAGCATTATTTTTTGCTGGCACTTATCAAATGCCATCTACCAAAAATATAAATATATTTTTTTTTTTTTTTGAAATTGACAAAAATCAATTATAGTTTCGTATAATTTTTAAAATAGCTTTTATTTGAAAGCAAACAATGTTTGTGTAATAGTTTTAACGTTTTTCATCGACATTAAATAAAACGAAAATTCATAGTTTATATCGTGAACATAAAATAATTTATAGCTGGTCTAGGCTAGTTTTCAAAATAAAGTATTGGTAATTTTTTTGATGGAGTCTTTTACAGATCTAATTGTTACCAATAATAATAAACACATTTGAAACATATGTTAATTAGAGAATTAAGTTCAATGTATCAAACATCGTAAAAAAAAATTTTTCAAACTGTTCGTATGTGTGTTGTATACAACTTCAAAAATGGTTAAAAGCTCAAATTAACGAGTTTTTAATTATGGTTTTCAAAATTGTGAATTGATGGAAAAATTTGAAGAACATATTTGGAACACGCGAGAAAAAATCAGTTAAAAATATATATCTCGTTTTAAACCATATCGATTTTTTCTAATTTTGTGACTGTGTGTAAACTTTTTTTTTTACTGTTAATTTTCTTAAAAATTTTGTTATAAAACTTTCAAAAATACAACTGTGTGTGGCTTGCAAAGAATTTGTCCAGTTTATTTTACACCGGAAACATGTTCATTAGTCCAACAACACTTTACATTACAATTTCTACAGAATTTAAACAAGTTTTATTTAAAATTAAAAAAAATCTTAAAAAAAACATATAACAAACTCTTAAAAGAAAAGTTTTTTTGTTCAAACTTTCCATTAGTTTATATATTTCTGTATTTTTCTGTCGTGACGACAACTTTGTTGACATTTGATCTACTGTAGCGTAAAAGCAGTACAAAAAAAGAAAAAAAAAAAAAATAAACTGAAAATAAAGAGAAAAATAATTCACAAGAAAATATGCATGCAACAATGCAACAGAACACTAGAACAGAACACCATTTCTAAAAGCATTTTAAGTTTCTAGATTTTTGCAAGAAATACTTGAAAAAACAAATAAGAAAACGTGTTTAAAATAAAAAAGTTTAAGTTAAATCTCTTTTTCTCTCTTTCTCTCTATCTCTCTATCTTGATGGACTTTTGCGGAAAGATGTAATGGTGTCGCAATAAGTTTTTTTCTGCATTCGCAGTTAAAATTCAAATTTTAAATTTTCAAATTATAATTTTTATTTATTGATAAATTAACTATCTATCGAACTGTAATAAACAATTGTATCTATAGGAATTGACAATTTTTGAAATTTTTTTGAAAATATCGATGTTTTTAGTAACTTTTTAAAAATTTGAATATCTGTGTTGTAATTAAATCTTAAAAATTTGCCAGCAAAACCACACATTACCAAATAATGGGTAAAGTAATGTATCGCCATAAGGCTCCATGCATTACAATACACCTTACTTCACTGATGAATTTTACAGGCGATAAGCCTAAAAGAAATGGGTGGACCCATTACTCAGTAGGGGGTAGGGTGACTGGTTACTCTTATTTAGATAAGTAATGTGTCTATAAAAAGATTTTCATAAAAACAAATTTATAATAAAAAATTTATTATAAATAATTTTTTTAATCAAATAAATAACGTATTCGCGCTGAAATTCGAATGCGGGTGCTCTGATTGTTAGGCGAGAACTCTACCAACTGAGTTATCGTCACATATAATAATGGACTGCTTAAAGTGTCAATGAATTGTTGTGCCTCAAGTTTTCGTGTGTGATGTTAAAAATAAGTAACTTACACTCACGTTCACAAAAAATCACAAAGTAATGTATGTTAAGCATTACTTTATGTTTAGAATTCATGCATTATGTAATTGATGACCGGTCAGTCATTATTTTATGTTTTGGAATAATGTAAAAGGCAATAATGTATCATTACAAGGTAACCCATAAGTGTCCAATTATTGGTAACTCATTGCTTTATGTTTCACAATAATTTTGAAGATGGGAAGTATACATTAATATACGTTTCGAAATAATGCTGAAGGTAAGGAGTATTTATTACAAAGTAATGAATTATGTAACCCACTATCGGTAACTCATTACTTTGTGGTGGAAAATAATTATACAATAATAATTATATTATAACACAAAGGAGTATTTATTACAAAGTAATGAATTATGTAACCCACTATCGGTAACTCATTACTTTGTGGTGGAAAATAATTATACAATAATAATTATATTATTAACACAAAGAATAAACTATAAAACGGACATAGCAAATATTGCTCAGAATTACAGACATTTAGTTAATAGGAATTAAGATAATTATTAGAATGTTAAATAATATATGTTGTTATAATATTTTAGTTAAGATTTTAAATATTGTTCATTTAATTTTGTTTACTATGATGTTTTTTTAAATATTTTTTATTATTGTTTTCTAGGATATTTTTATATTGACAAAAAACAAATATTTATTTCAAAATTTATTTTCCCGCCTTTTTTAAAATTTGTTATTTAAAAAATTTTAAAATTGATAAAAATTAAATTAAAATAAATTTCCCTGAAGAAGTCTCCCAATGTGGAGACGAAATATTGGAAATTAATAATTTACAATCGTTTTAACAAAAGATCTTAAGCTCGAAGAAGAATCATATATAATAAAATTATTTTTTACCTCAAAGTGTCGAGAATTTTTGAAGTTCATCATATGGAATTTCAATTTATAAAATAAATTTTTATATCACAACTGAAGTTTTCCAAAGTCCAGAATATTCAATCACAATTAAAAAAAAATACTTTCAAAATATAAAGATGTTTTTTATAAAACTGTTTAAAGAACAATAAATTTTTATAATCTAATTTAAACTCGAATTTCAACTTAAATTACTATCAAATTTTGTTTCAAAACTATTAAAATGGTGTATTCTATATAGTAATCGTACATTATGTATGTATATTTTTTTAGCTTAAACCAAATATAGAAAAATATGTTTTAGTTTCGATTTCATTTTTCCCCAACTCTTCCTTTACTGCTGCACAACTTACTTTAATACAAAAGATATATTACAAAAAAAAAATATTGTGGAACAAATCACTCTTAAAACACACAAAAGTGCATATTTTTCATAGAGACACATTTTATACTCGAAACAACTCAACTCTTTGTTTCCCATGATAATAAACTTTAGTCAATTCATTTTCTTTACAAAAACCATAATGGAAAGAGGAATAAAATTGCAAAAAACTTAAAGAATAAAAATTGTCTATGCTTGAATTGTTACTATATTGACTTTCAAGCAAAGGTGTTGTCAAGGCGACAGGGGAATTACTAAAATAGAGTAGTAAATAAAGTTGCATTTTGCTTATGATCATAAAAAGTGTAATATTTAAGTGAAAGCAATCAAAGAATTAGAAATTTTATTGGGATTTCAGAAAGCCTATCTTTTATACTTTGTATATGGTACCCATACGTATACGTAATATCGATATAACGAAATATTGATCATACGCACTCATGAATGAATATGAAATTTATTTTGATTCATTGCGTGAAACTCAAATATAATAATGCATTATTTTAAATATCTTTTTTCCGACAGTGTATTTATATGGACAGAATTATGTAAATTCATATACAAAACTATTTGTATCGAAAATGTTTAATATGATATCATATATAGTTGCGTCTTATCGCCTCTCGATCAATATATAATTTTGAAGTGCATTTATAATTAAATACGGTTTATCCAGTCATATATTACGTTATATATAACAGCATAGAAGAATTTCGCTTCTCATTTTGTGTATAATTATTAGTGCTAATCATAAAAGTATAAATTTTCTTTGTTTTTTGGGATATCATCACTTTTTAAAATCCTTCCGCATCAATCAAATGAGGTATCATAGGGACGATTAAGTACGACTATTATTAATAAATTTCCGTTTTTTTTTTTTTTTGATATTTTAAATCGTGATATTTTCAAAAACGTAATAGCCAAAACTTTGAAGATGACATATATATTGGGCACTGACCAAAGTTTGGGGTTAATGGAAGTTGGTCGAGGACGTAAATTTGATATATTTTGATGTTTATATATAGAATGAGTTATTTGTAACATTAGAAGTTTCCACTTTATTTTTTCTTTAATAATTCCCAATAAAAATAAATAAACACTGATTCGAATATTTTTCTTATACATATTTGTTACTAATTGATAGGATAAAAAAAATAGGTGCAAAGTAGAAAAATTAATAAAAGTGTTATAATGAAAAATATTTTTAAATTTACTAAATAATAAAAACATACTTTCTGCAAAAAAAAAGGATTTCTATTGCTAAAAGTCCATTGGGTCTGAATGTTAGTCTTTAGGACTAGATAAATCATTATATTATTATTTTTATTTTTGTTTTTCTTCAGGGAGCATTCATTACTGATGCATTTCATAGCAATGTTACCTTGAAATTTTAAAAACATCTTTCAAAATGTATGCTTGCTTAATGTTGGATTATTCCTCAATTTCCGAATTATACAAATAAAGTCTACTTAAAGTCTTTCATTTGTAACTAGGCCACAACTATGTATAATGGGTGAATTGTTATCAGCTTTCGGATTTGATTAAAAAAACACATAAAATTTAGAGAAATGCATGAAATCTTTATTTGAGTCGATAAAAAGATCTATATGATTCAATGTTTAAACATGATTTCATGTAAATGTTGACCGAGGCTACTCCTCAAATGGTATTCGATGAGTTCAATTTTGGCATACTCTCTCCAACATATCGGCCGGTATCTCACGAATATATTCTTCAGTATTGGCGTTGTGGGCTTGTCCTTATAAACATGAGTCTTAACATAGCCACACAAAAAATAGTCTAAAGGCGTTAAATTGCACGATCTAGGCGGCCAATTGACCGGCCCCAAACGTGACATAAACTGTTCACCGAACTCTCCTCTCAGTTGGGCCATTGTTTCGCGTGCTGTGTGGCATGTGGCACCGTCTTGTTGAAACTACATGTCACCCAAGTCCATCTCTTCCATTTTGTTAAAAAAAAAAAAATTTGTAATCATCGACCGTATCGTCTTTGAAAAGATACGGGCCAATGATGCCAACGGCCCATAATCCACACCAAACAGTGCATTTTTCGGGTTGCATTGGCAGTTCTTGCAATGCTTCTGGCTACTTTTCACACCAAATATGGCAATATAGCTTTTTCACGTAGCAATTCAATCAGAAATGAGCTTCGTCGCTGAACACAATTTTCCGATAAAAAAGTGGATCTTCATCCAACTTTGCCAGCACCCATTCACCAAAAGTTAGCCTTTGTGTGGCTTTAATTCTTGCGCCAGCTGTATTTTAAAAGATTTTATACCCAAAGCCTTCCTCAAAATTTTCCACGTAGAGAAGTATGATATTTTCGTATGTCCGCACGCCACGTATGCGTGTTGGTGGTTTAATGTCCAATAATGTAAATTTGGTGCGAAATTTAGTCACAAGATTTCTTCTTCCAATTTATTGTCCAAGCTGACAATAAATTGGAAGAAGTGCACGATGCACTTTCTAAACCGGGCATGCATTTTGATAATAAAATTCAACAATCTGCAAGCGTTTTTCGTTTGTAAGCCGATTCATGGTTAAATTATAGACCAAACTGAACATGTTTAACAGTAACATGTTGCACGAAAACAGCTGAGCTGCCAAAAACAGTGTTGCCAAAAAGAAAGTTGCTAAAAATCACCCTTTACTTTTAAAACATAGATGTTAAGATAATGGAATGGCATTATCAAAAGTCACCATAACTCTAATTTATTTATATTATCGTACCTTGTATTGATCATTGTTATACCAATGAAATACTCCAATAATGGAAAATTGTGGACTAATCCGCTACATTTAAAATAAATGTTTTTGTAATATTTATATTTTGACAACTATTACAATTAATTAAAATTCAATTCGGTAATCAAAACAGATAGTCTATCATAAATTATATTACTTTTCGGTTAATATAACCAACATTTGATATATTTAATTCAGTAAAAAAAAAAAAAAAAAAATTCGGTCATTATAACTATATTAGTGTTCAAAATATGAAATTTTTTGTTTGGATACCACTACCGAATAGTTTCACACAAATTCAATTTAAGGCTGTTTTATTTGGATTTACAGAATTCTGTAAAAGCAGAACGTTATTTCAGTTGCTATAACAAATGCTGCATTGCTAACGAAATGTTATCCTTCATGTAACTGATATTCCATAATTTCAACCCACATTTTTTTCTAATTGTAAAAAAATGGTAATTACAATAATTTTCCAACTGAGTATTTTTCTGTGTGTATATACTCAGTCATAATTATTATTCCCTCTTAACAAAAATTTACTAAATACCAATAGACATGGCCACACTGTTTTTTTCATTTTGACATCTAGCTTGTCACAAGTGCCAACCATTCACTGCCTTAAACATTTTGTTGTGAGTTGAGTCGCAAGTGACAAAAGTGTAATTGGCTTAGTAAAGCAAGTGTCAGTGTTTTTCGAACTTGTACTTACATGTGGCAACGGGGGTTTACTTCTTTTTGTTAAATTCCATTTCTTTGTTAAATTCCTTAAAAAAAAAAATCAATCTCCTATATTTTTATACAAAAATATATTTTTCCTTATTTTTAACATTTTCAATATAGATTTTTATCTCAACTGGTATTGAAATGTTATCAATTATTTTTCGCCTTCTAAGTTTTTTCTTTTCTCAATATTTTACGTTAACAATTTATAGCCTTTTGTTTGTTTGCCCAGTTGTAAAATTGCTGCGATGACTTTAAGAATGTTGTAAAAATATAAGAAAAAAAAAGTTTGGAAAAAAAATGGAAAAACTTTAACCAACAGCAGGGGAGGGAAGAACCAGCACTATTGCAACATAATATTGACTAACAAACAAACCAACATATAACCCAATATACAGCTGGTGCATCAACCAGTTATAAATACAAAAAAAAAAAAATATAACAAAAAGTTTTGTTATGCCGCGGAGACATTCTTATTCCAACAAATTTACTCTATAGTAAGTCACTCTAGCAGTATTAGTAGTCATTCTATGTACGGAACACAGTAGTAGTACTAGTAGTAGTAAATTTCAACAAAACCTAAGTAATCAATATCTGTGGTAGTAAGTGTTGTATTTTATGGCTTTATTGTACAAAAATACTCTTACATACATATACTTATATACTTACCTGAATATAGCAGTTTTACCTTTAGGTTCTTTTAGGTTAAAGTTTTCTGAAACTCACTTTTGATTTGGTAAACATATCAGTTTTCTATAAAACTATGCTTCGTTATCCAATAGAGGTGGTACGAATAAGATTTCCTTTAAAACTCAAATACTCTTTGGAGACTTATGTTATAACAAGTTTGAAAATTGCTTGACATTTGTAATTTTCAACTAACTACGTGCACAAGCTGACAGTATTTCTTCTTTATTGTTGTTAGTGATTTAAGACCAGAGAAAAAGAGGATGAAAAAAATTGTTCTGTAAAATGAACAAAAATTAAATTTAAAGAGTTTTAAAGTTAAAAGAGAAAAATTTAATAGATTTTAGGAAAAATTTCTAAAAATTTTAAATGTTTCGTTACTTCCAAGTTTTTACCAAAAAGGACCTGGGGAATTTTTATAAATGAAAATAGGTAAAATTTTAGTAAAATAATTTTGTAAGCTAAAACATGGTAATTTCATTCAAATTCTGTTGAATATTATTTAGAATGTAGTTTGAATGAAATTACATCGCCAGAAAGCTACTTAATTATATATTCTTTTTTATTTTTTTTTTGTTTACATTTGGTTTTTTTAAACCTTCATCTCCTCACCCTTGTTGGAAAAACCTCACCAAATGATTTTTTTTTTTTTTACATTTAACAAAAAAAAAAAAATTTGCGAAGTACTTGAAATTTCTTAACATATTCTGCCGCATTAATTTAGAACATAAAATACATTTATTAATATAAAAATATTTTTTTAAACGAGATATTTAAAAATTGACGTTGCTTGCCTAAATGTGTGGTATTCTACACATATGTATTTTCTATGTATTTTGCATGCTAATGATATTAAGTAGGTAAAGACAACAGCAAATGTAGTCCAAAACAAATGAAATTTCACTTGAAGATAGGACGACTAACATTTCTTTAAATTCAACTAGCACTTGTCATTTGCTTTTACTGTTCAAAAAATTACTAACAATTGTAGACAAAATAAACTACATAAGTTAGTAAAAAATAGACAAACATTTTTTTATTTTTTTTAATACCCAAAAATTAATGTACAAAATTAATGTAAACTCATAAAACAGTCATTTGATGTGGTTTGTTTTAGTAAATGAACTACAAGGTTAGTAAAAAATTAAATTTGTTCTTCAAATGTCTCAAAATTTACATTAAAAATAAAGAAACTGTATTATGACCCAAACAACTAAAATTTTCTAAAGCAAAAGTTCCCTGAGTGCACACTCTCTATTCTGACAAACTGTTTGCATAATTTAAGATATAAACCCGTTTTTATATGTCTTTACACAGAAAAGCATGAATTTCAGTATTCAAACTATTTTAATGATGATCGACAGAGAAAGATTTATCCGATAGTGATGAAACCTATTCGTTTTGGGAAAATGATGAATTTGAAGAAAGCTAAGATGATTCTGAACATAATATTATGGAACACAGTAAAGATGTCAATGCAGTAGGAGTCTCATGCGAAGATGGAACGGTGTATCCGTGGTTTGTCTCAAAAGATGGAATATTGTGGAATCACCAACTAGCTCAATATCGTGCTGGAAGATTACGAACCGAAAATATCATCAATTTGCCTCCAGGCACGACAAGACATGCAAGATCACGTAACGCTGACATCAAAGATGCCTTTATGTTGTTTTTCACACCGCCAATTGAGAATGTTGTTCTGAAGTAGTTAATTGCATATGCAAAAGCGCAATGCGGCTACACGTATATTGAAATCGGCACAGATGCTTTACATGCATTTTACTACATGCATCGCGTTTTTCGGTTTGATGTCGTTATGGGCAGACGTAAAATAAGCTATACGGACAAGTTTACTGCCATTTCTGAAATATTCGACTTTAGCTGTTTATAACAATCCATCTGAATGTGCTATTGTTGAAGAACAAAACAAAACTAAAGGGTGTTTTTTTTATAGAGGTATAGAACTTTGAAATGGAAGAAAACAAAGATGAATTTTTTAAATTGACATGAAATTTACTTTATTCGAAAGTTAATCTTCTGGCATTATAATTAAAATATGACTTCTGGCATATGACCGCCAGGCTGGCTCGGACGTAGTCTAATCAAGAGGTCCAATATTCGATGACTTTTTCCAACATTTGTGGTCGTATATTGGCAATAACGCCAATAAACGACCACAAACACAATTGATAATTTCTGCAATACAATAGCAAATAAAGTACTGGCAATAAAAATTCAATTTCCCTTAAAGAACATATCCCGCGAATGGTTAAACCAGAACCTATTGAAGAACTGTTTACCACTTCTTCATTTTTTATGTTTTGTATTTACGAGCAGCACTGCACTTGAACTATATTTTGTTGTTAGAGTGTATTTTTTGTTTGTTTTACATTTTATTATGTTGTTGCAGCTGTACACAAGTAGCACTGGCTTAATCGGTAACGCACTTGCTTTGTAACGAGGAGGTTATGGGATCGATTCAAAATTCTACTTTTAGACATACCAAATACATAGTAAGTACGTCACCTACAATGACAACGCCATGTTAAAGTGATATGTCCCTTTCATATAAAAAGTCCGTTTCCGAAAGTGTCACCGCCACCTTGGAAGATATCCTGCATGTCATCGGCCAATGTACCTTTGCTCGTGGGGAAACTACACACGAGGGTTAACAACGTTAGTTTTTTGTTTTTTTTTTTTAGTGTGAAATGAAGTATAAGTTTTAAATGTGTTCAAATAGTTTTGTTGTTTTTCAATAGTTTTTAAATTTTTATTAATTAAACGTTTGCGCTCTTTAGTTAATATGCACATCATACATATTTCACATAATATGTTATTAAATTTTTTTTTAATTTTTTTAATTCTATAATAATAAAAAAAATTTCCACAAAGTATGCTGTTATTAAAACAGAAAACGGATATTAAAATTAAAATAATACACAGCAAACACAAAAATGACTGAAAACTATGCCATATTTATGAAAATAAATGTTAAATGGTATAAGTATACAAAAGAGTCCGCCAAATAACTTCTTTTTTTTTTGAAAATGCTATAAAAAAAAAACTACTGAATATTTTCTCAAATTTCTTTTTTTATTTAAAAGTACAATCCTTCCGGTTAATAATGGAAAATAACTTCATTCAAATGGCTGCCTCGGCTGGCCATGCAGTAGCCTACACGATCGGTCCAATTTTTAAACACATTATCGGTTGTGTGCAGCTGTATTTCACCAATGACTTCACGAATATTGTCCTTTAAAGCGTCAATTGTCTCTGACTTGTTGGCGTAACACTTATCTTTGACGGTACCACTTTGCTTTGGTTTATCGATGAGGATGCCAGTTTCTTTCACTTTTTTCACAAGATAACGAACATACGGGGCTGACGGTGCTTCTCTTCTTCCAAATTCCGTACGGAATTTTCGCACACATTCTGCAACATTACCATGATTTTCAAAGTAATGTCGCAATATTTTCCAGCGTTGTTCAAGCGTATACACAACCATATTCGTTCAGCGGCAGGATAAAACTAATCTGTCAAATCAGACAGATTAGTTTTATCCATTCACGAAATAAGCACTAGTTAAAAAAAAAAGTTGGATGGCAGACCCTTTATATTCAAATACAGACACACACATATATACATATATATATACACTTATAGTACATACATACGTTACGAAATATGTTCATGTGTATAATATGTATAATCATTAAGAGTATTTTAAATTAAATATAATTTACTTTTTTTTTTTAACTCGTTTAATTCAACTGATAGTATATAGTAAAAAATATTTTATATGTGAGTCTTTATGAGTATTAAAATATGCATGTGTAAGTATGAGCACATTTCATTTCCCGCTTATAATATGTGAACTGTGATGTACACAATAGGCTGCTTTTTATTTTTTAAAATGTGAAATTTTCGCCGGGACAATTCTGGGTAAGATTAACATTCATTAAAAAAAAAATTCTTTAATTTTTTCAAAATTTCATAAAAAAAAAATAAATTTAAGGGCCGCACTGTGAAAATTTTCCCGTTTGAGATTTTATTTGTTCGGTTTTAGATCATGACAAATTTTTCTCTAAATTAACAGAAAAATTATAATTTTTATATGATAATTTACTTTGACTATTAGAAAAAAACACAGAAAAAGTTATTAGACACTAGCATGAATGGAATTTCTGAAAATGGAATGTTTTTCAGAAAGGACATGTTTTCATAAAAATTGTTTATTTTAAAAAATCCCAAAAAATATTAATATTAAATTTTTTTGTATTATACAACTCAGGAAAAAATGTGCTTTTTAAGGCTGTTAACCGATAATCTTTTTTTATTTCTCAAGTCACACACAGCGTAACTTAAAAGAAATTATGTTTATTTTTTTTTTATTACCCAACACGTTCTCCACCGTGCCACTTCCTTATACAAGGTGGCGCAAAAGTAATCCTCCTATCAGAAAATGCAATACATTTTGCGATTGGCCCCTAATGTCAGTTCTGTTTTGAGATTTATGTAGTAAACACATGCGAAATACACGTTAATAAACAATGTTACGCTACACTGCTCCAGAACGCGGAATATTGGTGACTATTTATTTGACCAATAATCGGTCGATGACTTTGGCACAACGTGAATTTCGTCGCAGATTTCCTGGTCGTCCAAGCGGGTACGTAAATAAGCAAAATTTACGCTTCAGGGGCACGGAAAATCCGTGTGGAACCCACGAAGAGCCATTACACCCGCTCAAAGTCACTGTATGGTGTGTTGTTTTCGCTGGAGGAGTCATCGGACATTTTTTCTTCGAAGACGTCGCGGGCCAAACGGTTACTGTGAATGGTGAGCGCTACAGAGCAATGATCAACGAGTTCTTTTTGCCGCAACTTGATGAATTGGGATTGGAAAACATGTGGCTCCAACAGGACGGTGCAACGGCACACACTGCACGTGCCACAACCGATATGCTGAAGGATGCATTTCCCGGGCGCCTAATCTCCCGTTTTGGCGATTTGCACAGGCCAGATCGCCTGATTTGACCGCTCCAGACTTCTTTTTGTGGGGCTTTTTGAAGTCGTGGGTTTATGTCAACAAGCCTCAGACTCTTGCAGCTCTTAAAGACAATATCCATCAAGAATGTAAGGACCTATCGCCGGAAGTTTTGGCCATAGTGATGGAAAATGCCATAAAAAGGGCTCAAATGACAATCAACTGTGGCGGCGGCCATTTACATGACATCATATTCTCGACTTGATGTAAAAAAAATTAAAATACCAAATAAAAATAACCCACAAGAAGAATCAAAGTTTCTCATTTTTTTTTAAATTACAGCCAAAAAATATCGGAAGGTTATTTTTGCGCCACCTTGTATATGAACTATTCAACATTGACATATATTTTTTTGAAGTTTTTAAAAATAATATTGTTTTAAATATTCGCCCGCGAACTTTATGAAAAGAAAAGTGGATTTTGGAGCTATATTATTTTTAAAAAAAGGCCCATTTAGCATTCTTGGTAGAACAAAAACTTGCGTAATCCGAATAGGAAGGTCCAAATTTCAGTTTTTATTAAAATTAATTAAAAATTTTCACTTTTCAATAAATATTTATTAATAAACATAATCCAATGATTTTTTGGACTTTAAAAAACTTTTTATTCAAAATTGTGAAATTTGTGACAGAATGTATGATTTACTGTAAGCAATCGCACAATTCCCAAAAAAAAAAAAAAATTACAGAAGTGGAATTTTTACATTTTTTGCTGCCATGTCTACACTTAAAGCGGGGATAGGAAGAGACTTACGCAATGTATTAGCCATATGTTGGAGTATATACAACAGCTTCCTTACTTGATTCGTGCACAATTTTTAACAGTGGGTTAAATTTGATATTTGCCTTAAAAATTTGGCAAATTTCGAAGCGGCTTGGGGGAAAAGTATATACAAATCAAAACTTTTCTTAAAGCAACTTGGTTTTTTTAAAAAAAAACATTTCCGAATGGTAAGCACACTTTATGTGTTCAGAAAGAAAATATCTATCTTGAGCTAGAAGGCTGGTGGTGCTTTTTGGAGAAAAAATCGCAAAGATTTGATTTTTTTTTTATTAATTTTTTATTTTACCCTTTATAGCCTCATGTAACATTACTGTAACAAACCCAGAAATAATACATACTGAATTCATTTAGCTCGCTCAAATTTGTGTCACCCAACTGTGACATACCACTGATCAAATTAGTCCAAAAAAAAAAATATCATAGATGGCGTAATTTTTTTGACTTCCGTCTGACTTCAGTTTGAAGTTTGCATAATACAAATAGTGACAAGTTTGAACACGTGTAAATTTAAAATTTTATAAAAAAATACAAAAAGTGCAAAAAATTTTGTTGTTTTTAGAAAAACCTGTGAATACTATTTTTTACTTATTGTGTACAATGCATATTTTTACATTTTTACATGCAAAAATTATATTTTTATGTTCTGTAACAGTAATGTCGCAATCCCTAAAATGTCAAATAAATAATAAATAAAGGATATTTTTTAATTTCTAAGTAATAGGTTTTTTTTTTATTTACCTTAACCTTTCCCGTACCAAAAAAAAATTTTAATTTTTAAGTTCATGGGCTACAAAGGGTTAAACGAATGCAGTTTTTGAGTGGACCAAGGTATTGCATTAATTTTATTTTTATTTAATCAAAAATTTATATTTAACTTTCTCATTTTCAAACGGGAATATTTCGGGAACTATTGCAGATATGATTTTTGTAAGTCTCTATTAACAGATTACAAATGTGTTAATTTTTTGAAAATCGAATAAGAAACAAAAAATGGCAAGCACTCAACGTTTTATATGCAAAAAGTTCATTAATTTGGGAGTTCACATTGTCTCCCCTAGAGGTCTGGAAGGTTCAGCATCAAAATTTAAGCTCGATATTACGTCACTTATGCCTGTTCTATATTACATTTCAATTGGACCACTAAGAAGAATAAGAAATGGCCCAATTATTACCAAACTGTTTGTGTTATGTCCCAATGTGCGCCGTCGCACTCTAAAAATTAAAGTGTTTATTTGGTAGTAGTGTATGTGTGGACGCTGGTATATTCCCAGCATACCATTATCGGAGCGCTCTTATATATGAGCTCATATTCTGTGAGTGTTTCCTGCGTGCATATTTCTGGGCTCATAAACGATCGATTTTATGACTTTCTATGAGTGTTTCTTGCGTGTAAATTTCTGAGCTCATAAACGGTAAATTTTATGAGTTTTTTATGCGTGGTTTCTGCGCGCATATTTCTGAGCTCATAAACGATAGATTTTATGTGCTTTTTATGAGTAATTTCTGCACGCTGACAGATAACGGTAAATTCCAGCTAAGCAGAAGAAAGAAGTTACACAAATTGATTCATTAGTGAATATTTTTGGAAGCGTAAAGACAAAATTGTGAGTTATTTTATAATAAATACAAAAATAATACATAATTAAAATAATGAAAAGAGCAAGCTTAAAAGAAAGCAAATTAATAATAAGTGAACGCATAAAATTTAGAGCTCTTTCATGGGTGACCAGTTTAGTGGAAAAAGCCACTCAAAAATGAGCGTTTTATGACTGTTTATGATTATTTTATGAACTCATTATGAGCGTCAGCGCTCCGACAAAAGAGTCTTTATGAGCCCATTTAGAGCGCATATGGTAAGCTGGGAAAATACTCTTTTATGCATAAAATTTAGAGCTCTTTCATGAGTGACCAGTTTAGTGGAAAAAGCCACTCAAATATGATCGTTTTATGACTGTTTATGATTATTTTATGAACTCATTATGAGCGTCAGCGTTCCAACAAAAGAGTCTTTATGAGCTCATTTAGAGCGCATATGGTATGCTGGGTTATTATTATTATTTTATTTATTACTAGCTGAAGTGCCCGGTGTTTCCCGGGTCATCTGTGATTTTTGAAGGTAGAAAAAATGTTAAGCTAGGAAATAGACGACTTAATTCCGTTGTTATACTTGAAATTAAAGATTTTATTTGAAATTTATGAAATAAGGTTTAGTTTTCGTTTTTCAATCAAATGTGTGCGAGTTTATTGTAAAGCATTAGTATACACATACAAAAATTATCAACCTAAAATATCTAATTAAAGATTTGATTTGAATTTAATTTGTTTCTAAACAAATATTTAATTGAATCAATAAATATTTTTATTGACTTTTACATATATAAATATATATTTTATTTTAGACGTAAATTATGATATTATTTTTTCATACACTGTATGCATAAATAGAAAATGTTCAGTATAAAATACCAAATACATTTGAAGTTAACAAACACAACAAGCACACATACAAACAGACTCAGCATTACAAAAAACACACATACCAACGTATAGATCACACACTTTTTTTGTGAGTATAATATTTTATTTTTGTAGAAGTTATTTATAACAAATCAATTAAAATATTAATTGATTTAATAAATTTTTTAATTGAAACCCGTTTTTAGTTTTATCTGTGTACACAATGTTTTTCCGTCAGGGGCATATATATATAGAGGTTTCGTGAGCTGCCAACTCTTGTGCATGCACCATATAGTTGGCCATGTGAGAAACATAGATACTCTAGGTTAATACCCGCTACCTTAAGTGATTGTCCCTGTGCCTTTTTTATGGTCATAGCAAATGATAGACGTACAGGAAATTGAAGTCGTTTGATATCAAAAGGCATGTCGGAAGAAATTAACGGAATTCTCGGAATGCAAACATTTTCTACAATACCATTGTTTGTGAGAATATTAACCTCAATAACATTTTGCAGCAGTTTTTTTTTACAACAAGTCTGGTTAAATTACACAACTTAGGTGGATCGATATTACGTAAAAGAATAATAGGTGCTCCAATTTTTAGCGTTTGACGTTTTTGATCAAAAGTCGGCATTGATGTGGGCTATGGTAATGAAACTTTTACTGAGGCCTTCCTCGGGAAACGTAGAATAAATGTGAGTAATTTCAAAGAAATCCGTTAAAACTTTCTTAGAAGTTTGTATTGGAAAAACTAACGAAAAAAGGTGAAAAAAAATTTAATTTTAAATTATTTGTCAAAAGTAGTCGTAGAAGTGGGCATGGTCGATTAAAACTATACTACGATCTAAGTTAAGGTCCGAGGATTATTCATGCCAAATGTGAGGAAAATCTGTTTAGAATTGCAAATTTGTATAGAGAACAAACAAACAGAAAATGAGTGTTATATATATAGATTTTAACTGGGGTCGAAAGTGATTAAAAACACAATCAAAAGTTACAAACTAAAATAAGAAACATTAAAATAATGGCAACATAGATATTTAAATACATTTGGAAAAGTAATTTATTTATTTATTTATTTATTTATTTATTTAAAATTTAGATAATACATAAATGTATAGGCTAAATATAATAATAAAGCTATAGCAACAAGGCCTTAAGCTAAATATCTTGTATGGGTTAATATAGTGTTTTATAATAGAATTTCATATATAGTGGAGGAAGAAATACACTAAAAATAATTGTTTGATACTGTGTGTTCTACATATTATTTTTTATAAAGTTTAGATTTGGTTGTATAGTTCAATATTTTTTAAAAATTGTATGATTTGTTTAATGGACTGAGCTGAAGGAGTGGATAGAAGGGAGAGGGGATTGACTTGAGGGAAAATTCGGTTTCTATGGTGTTCAAATTTGGTGCAATCACAAAAAATGTGTTTAATATTGATGATGCTTTCATTGGTACAATCACAAATATGGGGGTTATTACCAGATATGATGTGGTTGTGAGTAATAATAGCATGGCCCAATCTGAGTCTTAAAATTTTTACTAAATCTTACCGATTAATACTATTGTTGCCGGGTAGCCAACTGTAAATGTTATTTTTCGCGGGGTTAATAGATCTATACCAACTATTTGAATGATCCCAAATGCCCAAGTTCAGATTAGTTCTCTGTTTCCTTATAGCCTTGTTAATGTCAGAAAAGTTTCTATTAATTGAACTGATTAATGGTAAAATAAGGGCTTGTATGGCGGTATAATCAGCGAATTCATTTCCTGATATTGACGAATGGCCCGGAATCCAAATTATGATAATTTTGGGAAATGTCCTAATTAAAGAGTTCCGTATACTAACTGCATAAAAATTGTTATTGCTAATATTGGTGATCGCATGTATTGCTGATAGTGAATCGGAGCAGATGGCAAATTTTCCAGATCGTTGACAATATTCAATCGCATTCTAAATTGCTATTATTTCAGCAGAAAATACTGAACTAAAAATAGGTAGTACAGCAGTATGAAGTATACTATCTTCAGAGGTGACCGCAAAAGATACAGTTTCCCTGGTTTTGGACCCATCTGTATAAATGAAGGTTCTGTCGTTGTATTTATCAATAATCTCATTAAAAAGTATACGATATTGAGATGGTGAAGTGTTATCTTTTTGGTAAAGTGAGAGAGAAAAATCAATAACTTCAGTATTTAAATGCCAAGGAGGATGGGTAAGTGAAGCGGGTTTCAGAATTGTCGCCGGTATTCCAAACTCTGTGGAAATTTTAATTGTTCTGTACAAAGCCAATTTGATTTTCTTTGCTCTCTTAGATTTATAGTAGATTCCAATAAACTTACGTAAAGGGGTGTCGTTACAGAACATAATTGATTTTACAAGCTTTTTTGATTCTAATTGGTATAGAAAATCCAAATTTAGAGTGTTTGTTTCAAAGATGATATCATTAGTTGGGGTTGTTCGAAGTCCACCCAGAGCACATCGAATGGCCGTGTTCATAATCGTTTTAATCTTTTTCAAGGGTGTTTTAGGGGAGTTACCATACAAAAACAATCCATATCTAATTTTCGATATAATCAAAGTTTTGATTACATTGAGCAAGGTAATTCTACTAGGATTGAATTTTGAATACGATAGACATTTGATTATAATGATACGGCTTACTAAAGCATTAGCCAATTTTTCGATGTGGGCATTTCATCTAAGAGTTTTATTAAAAGTTACACCCAATATTCTCAATTTATCGGTTGGGATAAGCTGTAAATTGCCTGCCACTAAACTACGATCTAACTTGAGGTCCGAGGATTATTCATGCCAAATATAAGGAAAATCCGTTTAGAATTGCAAATTTGTATAGAGAACAAACAAACAGAAAATGAGTTTTATATATAGATTTTAACTGGGGTCGAAAGTGATTAAAAACACTATCGAAAGTTACAAACTAAAATAAAAAACATTAAAATAATGGCAACATAGATATTTAAATACATTTGAAAAAGTATTGTTATACAAGTCCATTAAAATAAGCAATCAACCATTAAAATCGGCCTACTAGTTTTTAAAATACATCAATTTAAATATCGACATGCATGAAATTCATTCATCATATAGAGAAAATCCGACAATTATAAGACGCAAATAATAATACAAATTAAATGCATAATCACTGATGGCGCCTGTCCATAAAAAGAGGCAGAAACTAGTCTGGTCTGATTTAAAAATTAATAATGTTTATGGTTTTTAGAGAAAAACTTTTATATTTCTTCTTAACCTCAACATTTCTAAATTAAATTTGTCAAATGCATATTAATTAAAACATTAATTGCGACTGTCTATAAGACGTTAAAATAACACTTTACTAAAAATTGTTCATGTTTTTTTTTTTTTTTTTTTTTAATTTTGAAACACAAATAACTACTTTAAACAAATTTGTAAAAAAAATTTCAAAAATACGTGTCAAATATTTTTGAAATAAGAACACGCCATGTTTGAAGTCCTTCATCTTTCACCACCTTTCATCTCTCCACTAACCCCTTTCTAAAAAAAGCAACACATTAAGTAATAGGAAGAATTTCCTAAGTGTTGCTTCTCTTTAAAAAAAAAAAATAAAAATAAAAAATTTCAAAGCAAACAAAAATCGTGATGTCAAAACTAGTTCGGTTAGGCATGGAATGACTTATACGCAGGTAATCAATCTGTTTTAAATTACTTTTAGCATGACTTTAACAATTTATAACCTAATGCCATAACTTTATCATTTTAAGTATTCACTTTATTTTCAATTCTACCATATAAAACCATCTAATGTTTTAGTAGGAGTAACTGTTATATTTTTTATCGTCACTGGAACCAAAAAAAAAATAAAAATATATACTTAATATTAAAAAATTGACACGCAGCACATGAACTTGCTGTAATATTTATAAAAGACAAGAATAAAGTTGGAATACAAAAAAAAAAAACAAAAAAAAATTAATTATGCTGGGTGTATTTATTTATTTGTTATTTTTTTTTTATGTCAAAGAGATGATTTGTTTAGTTAACGGTGTGAATTTCTACAAATGTTTTTTTATTATTTTTACATATTTGAATATTTAAGTATGAAGTAGGTGGATTTTTTTTTTTTTTTTGTAGTATGGCTAATTGTAAAGAATAACTTTAATAAATGGTCATATAAAATTTCATATTCGAATACATATAACACTGTGCAACATGAAATTGCATTCTTAAGGAAACCAACGAGAAATAAAAGTATGCTATCAGTAGACCAGAACTTCGAAACGGCTTTGAAAACTTGGCTCGAATTTAATTAGTCCTTTGCAGTTTTCTACTTTTTTTTCTCATTTTTTTATGGGTGCAAATTAACTATTTAAAAAGTTAACGCAAATAAAAGTATGTTTTTTCCCATATATTAACTTTTTTTTTTGAAAGTGGTATGATTCCACTTGTTTTTAAAACTAAATGTTATGGAATTTGTTATTTGATATTTTTTGAACTGTAAAAGGCAATCGCCCATGTCCTGTGTTTCCTTACTTTTTGAATGCGAATGGATTTGAAAAAACACATGAAATGGAAATTTGGTGCTTTATAATCCCCTTAAATGTATAAATTTCGAACTAATATTTGAAAAACGTTAATATATTTTCAAAAACATATCGCTCACCTAGTTCAAAAGTGACTAAACTCAAAATTTCAATGTTTCGGGTTAATGTGCTTAAACTATGTAGAATACACTTGTTTATTTATAAACAAAATATCAGTGTATTTTGTTGTTGTTAACTGTTTCTAAAAAACAGTTAGCGTACCGACCACGATTATTGGCACCCATAAGGAATTTTCGACTTGTTTCATGGGATATACCGTCTGGCTTTATGAGACCCTATCTTGTGTTATTTTTATTTAATTTTTTGATATGTTTTCTTTTAGATACAGTTTTTGACATAATGATATAAACTCTGTGCGATTTTTAGTAATTAAAATAAAAATAACCTTTAAAAAAATATAGTTATTGGCACTCAAGTACAACTATTGGCACATTAAATTATATAGTCATTGGCACTTAACTACAATTATTGGCCCTTTAAAAATTATAATTATTGGCATATTACCATAATTATTAACACCCCTAAAAGTTAAATTATTGGCACCATGGTAACTCAAAAAACTTAAAAAACATAACTAGCTAGGTAGAGGATTGTGATAATTCTTTCTCTGTTTAGCAATAAAAATAAGCAAAACAAATTTTATTTACGCATTAATTCTTGTTATATAAAAAATAGAGTATATTTAACAGGTTTATATTTGGTTTAATTTTAAATTTTCTTCTCCAAAAGGGGTGTTCCTGCGTATTTACATCGAGAAAGTCTTCAACGGCATGGAGTACGTCTTCCTTTCTTTTGGGAAAACCTTTCCGCTTAGAGACTTTCACCCAATCGACAATGGCTTCTTCTTCTGCTTCTGTTAAAATGGTTGCTCTACCTGGTCGAATTTTAGAAAATTTGGGGCCTAAACGAAATTGTAGTGTGGACCGTGGTATCCCATAAGTTTTTGATGCAGCTTTTTTTGAAATTTTGCCATCCTTAATTTCGGACAGAGCTTTCTGCAGAAGACTTTCTTCATAAGAATTGTTTTTTTAGGCATTTCAAAAATTCTGAAAATACACAAAATTCAGTTGTTGGCACTCAAAAAAGATACAATGAGTGGCAGTGCCAATTATTGTAGTAATTACAAATTCAATTATTGGCACCACCTGCCAATAATAGAAATTATAGTTTTTTGGAACCTATTGTTGGCACTGATGTTTTATTAACATACTTTGGAAATATTGTGTATATTAAGGTAAAATTAGATTATTTAAGGTTTTAGTATGTCAATGAATCAAAAGGCTTAATTAAAAAATCTACAAATAAAAAAATAATGGTACTTACCAAACTTCTGCTCGCTATCGAAATCCACACTAAAAACCGCGCTCAAACTCCCCTTAAAAACACCCTTCTTATCTGGAAGATTACAAGCAACTGAGCGTTTTAATGTTTTCCATCAGTTCAGAAAAACTGATGGAAAGAGATCATAGAATGAGAAAAATTGAACTTAGACACAACGGGACTTTAACGATGTCTCATAAATGCTATGCAAGTAGTAGGTGCCAATAATTAGGGCACCTGCCCGATTAATTATAAAAATCGGAATGGTCTTTAGAAGAAAAAATAAGCAGTAAATAAAATATTATATAAAGCATTTAAAATTATGTTTCGCTCATTGAACTACAAAAATCTAGTTAAGGCGGCTCTAAACAAAGTTGGCAGCAGCGCCAAGCCGGATTCGCGCCGATTGACTTGGACCTCTGATTCAACAACATATGTTTGTTTTTATTTTTTTTTTATAGTAACACATGTTAATCATGATACAGAGATGCCACATAATTCAATGAAAAATTTCATTAGAATTAAAGACAATTTAATCAAAATTTGTTTACTTTTAGTTCTCCTTTTTGTGTAAAATATAATAACAATTTATATATCTTTTCAACAATTAGTTTTTAGTTATTAATCTACCTTTATTTTATGTTTATATTACAACTAAACTCAACTTTGGTTAAAAACTTATTTCTGGCAGCACCGTTTTTTTAACTGGCATTACTTCTTTTTCGAACATAAACAAAAATTGTGGTTGCCAATTAAAAATTATAGAAAATTTTGGAATTCATTTTAAAATTCAAATAATAGTAAAAATAGTAACACAATAACTTCGGTGTAGGTATGAAAAAATTACGTGAATTTTTTTCTTTACCAAAAAAGTTCAATAAAAGTAAGAAAACTAGATTTTTTATTTTGTTCTTCTTCTTCCTGTTTTTTTTTTTTATAAATACGAATAAAAATTTTAAAATTGTTGGACTATCGTTAATTTATATAGAAGTATTCGTAAAAGTTCATTATTGTAATGACAATTGATAACAAAAATACTAAAGTTGAATTTTTAAAGAGATCTTATGACTTTTAAGAAACTTTTGTAAGGTAACAGGTACTTTCGTTTTACTTTCACCAAGGTTCATCTCAGGACAGTAAAGCGAAAAAATGGAGTATGTAAAAGTCAAAGCACCAAAAAAGTCGTATTTTTTATTACAACTAAACACAATTTATCATTATTTAATTGACTCATACCACTTTCCAAATAAATGCTTTACAAAAGCTATTTTTTGAGTTACATTGTAAATTTTCTCAGAAAGTGTAGAATTTCATTAAAATGGTACCTGCTGGAAAAATTTGAGGAGCAGATTTGAAATCTGGAGGTCAACGGTTTTAATACCCAGATATTACTTTTATGGGGAAGATATCAGTGTTACTTAAAGTAACTTTCAAAAACAGGTTCCGTTAACCCTCTAGTTAGAATGTTCCGTTAACCCTCTAGTTACTTTAAATAACCCTGATATCTTCCCCATAAAAGTAAGATGCAAACGATGTTTTGCAACGAAATTCATACCATGTGCTCCACTCGAAAAACAAATAATAAGTTCTTCAACAAAATTGTTTAGCGTTTCCTAATTTAGGCGATAGGAGCCAATATATTTTAAGGTATATTTTGGAAACTAAAGCATATAAAAAAGAGAAGTTTTGGACAAAAAATATTTCTCTTACCAAGATATAACCAAGAAGATATCGCGATTTTTTCCAAAAAGCGAAATTAGGCGAAAAAGTATCTTAAGTCTAATTTATATTGTTTAAACTTCAACGCTTTGCTGTTAATACTTAATGTCTTCTTTCTGCAAAATTTTATAAAAATCAGTATATTAGTTTATTAGTTAAGACGATGTCCTTTAGAGGACTAAAGTATGGACTTATTATTAAAGATTAAACTTCAATTTCACTTATATTTTATTATAAAGAGTTTTTAGTCAACGTAAATTGGTTTTTTTTCGATTTTTGAACACTATATTTTTTTAAAACTAATTAGTTTTTGAAATTTTACGAAATTTTGATGTTGAAGCTTTCTCGCTTCCAAGCCGTGGACGGTACACGAAAAATTTCTTCGCAAAATATTTAGCAAATTTAGTTTTCTATCGGAATATATTACTTTCTAAGTATAAAACGCTCATTTGACGCATTTGTTTTATAAAGACTGCCCTTACCCGTTAGAGGGTTAAATTTTCAGCGATTTCTAAAATTTTTATGTGCTATTGAGTACCATGGAACTGAATAATTATCTCTTTTTTTGAAAATGAACTCATACCACTTTTAAAATAAATGGTTCATATGTGCATATATGTACACTTAGAATACTATGTAGGTAAAGACCACTGCAAATGTAGTTAAAAACAAATAAAATTTCACTTAAAGAAATTACGACTTACATTTCAGTAAATTGAACTAACATTGTTACTTGTTTCCTGATGTTCAAAAAATTAACCACAATTGTAGTAAAAATGAACCACATGTTAGTAAAAAATAAACAAAACTTTTTTTTAAATTTTTTTAAATAACAAAAAAATACTGTAAAAAATTAATGTAAAATCATAAAACAATCATTTGATGTGGTTTGTTTTATTAAATGAACTGCAAGGTTAGTAAAAAATTTAATTTGTTCTACAAATGACTGACATATGCATTAAAAATAAAGAAACTTTATTGCAACTACACATTTTTAAAGCAGAAGTTCCCTGAGTGTACGATTCCATTTTCTCCTAAATAGTTTATTCCATTAAAATATATTAATCGAAAAATTGGAAATCCAAGATAAGTTTTTAAAACCATTTGAGGGTTTAGATCTACTGATAGTCTATGTCATTTCCAGCTGATGCCATTCAGGACACAGTCAGAGATCCCAAATTGGTTGCACAGTGTAATAATAGGTCGAGAAGATATAATATGCATAGGCATGTCATGTTATTATAGAAGTTTTTTTTTTTGGATATATCGACATAACCTTGACAAAGAATAGGGAACATATTTTTTTGTTCATGCTTTTAAATAAAATTACTTCATAAGTAAGCTAAAGGACATTATTATGTATAAGTATGTGTTGATATTGGTAACACCCTTTTACACATTAACTACACGTCATATATACGCTGTACATTATTAATACAAACTTAGTCGATATGCATGTAGAACAAAACTTCATTAACCCTTTAACGGGTCGAATGAGTATTTTACACTTAAACTACATTCACACTGAACCACAAAATACATATTTTCGTTTTTTTTTCAACTTTTCGACTGTCAAATTGCATAGAAATATTAAATCGAAAACTTGAAAAAAACGAAACAACGTATTTGGGGTTTCAATATGAACGTAGTACTAGAAAATAATCCATAGTCCGATAGACAACAATATTTTTCAAATGGTTTGTGAAGAAAATTTTCATGTGCCGTCTACTGTTTGGAAGCATGAGTATTCGTAAAAGTTAAAAAAATAACACTACATTACGTAGGATAAGAAGATATTTGAATATGCTCCCGCCAAACCTTAAGTTATTGTTAAACAGGTACTTTTTAATACTACACAGACCGATTACTGAATGTCCAGTTAAAATTTGACAAACAGTTAAATTTAAAATTTATATGGGAAGCAACAGCAAATGTGTCCGTTAAAGTTACAGTTAGTAGGCTAAATAATAAATAAAATTACTTAATTTATACTCGATTTTATAGTTTTTAAACGGATTTTAGAGAGAGGGAATCTTAACTATGAAGTATAAAGAAGGATTCGAAAAATTGTTGCAAATTAAAATTTTGTACTTATATTTTCTTTACTTTTTTTTTAATAAAATACAAATAAAATACAAATAACTGGTTGCAGAACAACTTATGCTGCATCACAATAGGTTCTAATTTCTGTTCCACAACCGATTCTTCTTGCATGGAGTTTGTTCGATTTACAACAGGTTATTTACCTCCAAACAAGAACAGGTTACTTTACAACCGGTTTCAGACTCAGTTATAGAACTGGTTTTGCGACAGTAAAGACTTCCGTTTTGACTTCCAGGAACCATTGCTAGCTCTATGCAACCGATGGCAAAAGAAGCTGTTCTGAAATAGAGTCCGAGGTAACCAGTTCTTAAAAATTTTGCTGGGTCTTTGACAAAATTACTTACGAAATTACTGTTTTTACGTTGAACCAACATTTCTGCCTGCTAATGTATTACATTTTGTTGATATCAAGAAAATAGTATTTGGGGAGGAGGAAAGACGGAGTAGTGTTTGTGGACATTTGACTTAAATTGTTCTACATTGTAAGTGTAGATTATTGCGTAGAGGTGATATTATATTATTAAATTCGTTTTCATAGCTTATTTATTGTGAGTTTCTTTGCTTTAAAAAAAAAAAATATAAAACGACCGATTTTTGTAAAAAAAAATGAATACACCCGGTTAAAAATCAACATATCGCTCATTTCCTTCAAGACTGTCAGGAGCCAAAAAATGCTATTTTTGAGTTAATGATATAGATTTATCAGCAATATCATGCTTTATATTGTGTAAACATTTCATATTAATATCGTATATACTTTTCGCGATATTTTTTCTTTAAAGTGGGTGCAAAATCGCCTACAACTCCCACTGAGAGAAAAATACTTTAAAACCTTTAAAATAAACGTGACAAAATAATTAGAGAAAGGGTCGAGCGAGGCAGATATGGATTGAAACTTTAAACTCTGCAAGATCGTGTTTTTTGAGTTATGTCAGTCTTGCAGTAAATGAGCGATATATGCATCCATTTATAAGCATGTACACTCAGGGAACTTCTGCTTTAAAAATATGTAGTTGTTTGGGTTGTAATACAGTTTCATTATTTTTTATGTAAATGTAAGTCATTTGTAGAACAAATAAAATTTTTAACTAACCTTGTAGTTCATTTAAAAAAACAACTCACATCAAATGACTATTTTATGATTTTACATTCATTTTTTACAGTTGTTTTTTTGTTATTTAAAAAAATAAAAAAAAAAAAATTTGGTTTATTTTTTACTACCATGTGGTTCATTTTTACTGCAATTGTTAGTCATTTTGTGAACATTAAAAAACAAATGACAATGTTAGTTGAATTTAATGAAATGTAAGTCGTCCTTTTTTTAAATGAAATTTCATTTGTTTTTGACTACAATTGCAGTCGTCTTTACCAAGTGTATGAACTCATTCATAGACCACCACATAGGACTCATATATGATCGTAGGAGTTCATATGTGATGCACAAACATGAACATATATGATTCCTCATATCCTTCCGCGTATGAATCATTTATGAACACATATTAAGCATGGATGGATACATGTGGACATGTATGAACTATGCGTGCTTATGTATGAATACTTATATGACAATTTTTAAATGCGTAATTGTTATATTGAAAACAGATCTGTAGTTGCAACCGATTTTTTTTTAATTCAGCGTACTATCATTATTAAGTTTTAATATTATATTATTTTTAAATTTAAATACTATAGCATCAAATCAATTTTATTCACAAATTTGGAATTTGCATTATAACAAATGAATAGTTTATGTTTATGGATTGTCATATTCTAAAAATTGACTCACATGCGTTCCACAAAATTTATCTCATTAATAAAAAATTTTTATTTTTATAAAAAGTTTTTTTTTTTTGAATAATCTTGCTCACATCATAAACAATTTTTATGTCAGTCAAATACTTTACTTACCTCTAGCCTAAACCCAATATGATTTTATTTTTTTTTTCAAATTTTAACCTTGAATATTTTTTTGTTTTAAATTTAAATATGTTTGTAGGTCTAATAATAGATTTATATAAACAACAGAAATTCAGTTAACAAATTCCAATATTTTATTTGAATTACTGAAAGTATAGAAATTTTATATCTTTTTAAAATCGATAAAAAACACGAGTACAAATTTAAATATGCAGTCTAATATAATAATATCTAATATCTCATATGATAAGTTATCATATATTAACACATACAACTTGATTTAAAAAATGGTAAATCTACAAGTATCTAATTATAGCAAATGCGATACAATTTGATAAAATTTTATAATAGATTTGTCCATATCCGGGACATTAAATTATAATATATAATTAGATATAAATATATCTGACTTAAAATTTGTTTAGCCTATAGTAGGTATGCTGATGGTAACTTGCAGTTATGCTTAAAAGTATTTAAGTTGAAAATGAAAATTTTTAGTAATAAATAATTTAAAATACCCAAATTTAGTTAAATGAAACATAACGATTTTTTTTTAAATATGAATCATTTAAATATGAATCATACAACTTGCCTTCAAAGTAAATGTTAGTAAAAAGTAACTTTAGCTAAAGTGAGGAATAAAGTGAGCTATAATGTTTTTCGTTATTACAACTTCCCAATAAAATAAAATTAATATTTTTGATAATGTGGCAGCACCAAACTAAAAACCTATTATTGGTTTATGAATTGGTTTATAAAAATACGTAGTGGCAACGTACTTTTATTTATTTGTTTACAAACAAACAATAACTTGTAAAATTCGGTTGTGAAATTCGGTATTTTCTTCTTTTTCTTTATAGAGCAGAAAATGTGGTAACTTTAAACACATAAATCTTACATTTAAAGTTAAAGGCAACAATGTCTTCCCTTTAGCTTATGGGTCACTTTTAGCTTAAAGTATACTTATAATAACGAAAAACTAATAATCTGTCAGATAACATCCGAACTTTAGCTATTGGCAAGTTGTAATAATGGCCCTTAGTGTTTCAAAAATGTACCCATTTTTTATTACAGAAATCACTTTGATATTGAACTTCACGAAAATATGTATGGGATTATATATAATGATATATAAAATTATAAAGAAAATATGTTTAGTAGCACGGCACATACATATAATTTAATAAGACTTAACATTAGATCATACATAATTAGATGGACAAATTTGGATTATTATTATATAGTATATGTAGTTATATATGGAGTAAGATTTGGAGACATATAATAATACGCTGTCAGTTATAAAGTAATGCCTTCCAGAATTGCTTCTGGTAACCACTATTTTTTGCTGGGGTGCCTCAAATATTCAAAAACTGCAGAGAAGACAGTCAGGGCTTTTACGACTAATCGTTGGCACCCCATGGTATATCAGAAATGATAACATTCACAAAGGCTTGAACATTCCCACTGTGCGAGTTGAAATAGAAAGTTACTGAAACACACTCATAATAATCCATGCTAACAATACGATGTCAAAACAACGAAATATTTTGTAAAATTTACAAATTTTCATTTATTATAGAAAATTTTTGGTTTTTATAGCACTTTTCGTATATTTATGCATGGATTATTATCAATGTATGTACGCGAGGAAACTAATTGTTCATCCTAATTCGCTTGCTCGAGAGCTATTGCTATTTACAGGACATCGGCGGGTAAGAAGAAGTGTTACTTTGGACCCTGCCGGACGTGATGGTCCCTTGGTCAATTATAATAATTATATTTCTAGGTTAAGATTTGAATACAAAAAATTGGTTATTATACTGGTAATAAATACCCAATAAATTACTAACTTAGATTAATATTTGAATGTTTACTTTAAATTTCTAAGGAAATAATCAATAGTAAAATTTGAAGTTGAAAGCTATACAATATTTGTTGAATACACAGTGCAACAGTGGAAAAAATGCACGGACACGACAGTATAGGTTTGATTGAACTACCAAACGTTAGTATAACCCTGTACTCGGTTTGGCCAGTTTGACTAACAATTTTTTTTTATGTACCTCAAACGATTTTGAAAATCAGTGCACCACTCACAAAATGGAGCCTCAGTTTTTGGCCAACAGCTAATTCAGACTTGATGATATAGTGAAGAGTCTACTGAACAAATTTTATAAACATTTTATGTGCATAAAATCATTTTTTCCTGCACTTTTTTGAAAAAATATAGGAGAAAATTATTTTTTTTTTTGCTTTTTTCAGCATAACTTACAGGTATTCATAGTTTTTCACTAATAATATATGACAAAATTGTAGCCATTGTAAATCTGAACCACTTTTGTGAACATATCAATACAATCTGAATGTGTCTAGGCATCCGAAATAGCTTAAAAAAAAACACTTTGTACCTTATAAATAGTCGTTTTTGACTAGACTACACTTTTATTGCATTTTTGTTTACTTTTTTTTGTTATTGAAGAAAGTAAACAAAAATGCAATATAAGTGTAGTCTAGTCAAAAACGACTTTTTATAAGGTACAAAGTGGTCTTTGTAAGCTATTTCGGATGCCTAGATACATTCAGATTTACAATGGCTACAATTTTGTCATATATTATTAGTGAAAAATGCATAGGACCATCTGGGAAAATGCGGGTGTTGGCAGGACTACAAATATTCTCTGGGGCAACCCGGACAAGGACAAGACGAGGGAAATTCTGAATCTCAGTAGGAAGGAACTGAGTCTTTTGATGGAAATCCTCTCGGGACACTCGACACTTAGGGCCCATCTTCACCGTATTGGTAGGGCGGACTCAGAAGTGAGCTGGGCCTGTGGGCAAGTCGAGGAGACCTTGGAACACTATCTCTGGGAATGCCCGGCATTTGCCGGGATCCGGGTCGAAATACTATCCAGTGACCCAATATCCACATTGGGGGATCTTAGGGGCATAGGATGGAAGAAGTTGAGGAGTTTCGTCAGTGCGACGGAGTTCCTGGGATAGTAAGGTGACACAGGACATAGAACCGATTGTTTAGAGCGCACAACAAGCCGACATTCTGGATTAAGTGTAAGTCCTTAGGGACTTGAGTCGGTTATGGGAAGTATTTCCCTTCTCCGAATCCTCTTTTCGACATAACCTAACCTAACCTAGTGAAAAATTATGAGTCCCTGTAAGTTATGATGAAAAAAGCAAAAAAAAAATAGTTTTCTCCTATATTTTTTCAAAAAAGAGCAGGAAAAAATGATTTTTTGTACATAAAACATATTTAAGCAATATCATCAAGTCTGAATTAGCTGTAGGCCAAACCGAGTACAGGGTTTTACTAATATTTCGTAGTACAATCGAACCTATACTGTCGAGTCCGTGCATTTTTCCAAAAGTCTTCATTTGTTGCACTGTGATATTAATATTTAGAGTTTTATCAAAACATAAAAATCAAATCAACAAATTAATAAACATTAAAAATGTGTAAACAAAAATTTTTTATATAAAATCAACATAAAACTAATTAAATACATCATTTTTTAATACACACTAATATAAGTTTCAATTTTTTTCTCTCTCTTTATAGATAAAAATTTTTGAAATTTTGAAAATGCTGATGATAGAAATAAATAAACATTATTATTATATATAAACAAAACAACAACAACAAACAACTACAACTATAAAAGTATGATATATAATACAAACACGCACGCACACAAATGCAAAACTAAAATCATAAAGTAAAAACTATCATAAAAAGAGATTTCAATTAACTGCAAATAAATGTCATAATAACAAATTTAATTAAAAGCGACCATATCTTTTACTCTATTTCTCTATAAAAATATTTATATACGTACTATTTATATATAATATAATGAAAAATATAATATAATAAAAAATAATAACAAAAACCAGAAGAAAAAAAAACAATTATTTAAATTTTAAACAACCGTAAGGAACAAAAAATTTATAATAATAAAAATAACTACAACAACTACAGTTACATTAATTTCAATTAAATTTATTAAAAACAAAAAAAATTATAATAGTAAAAAGCAGGAATTAAAATATTAAACATTTTATACCATAAATAACATACTCGTTTATCATATTATATGACATAGAAATTTTTAGAAAACAATTATTTTAAAATTTTTTGTTTTTTTTACTATAAAAACAAGGATTTAAAGCTAAAATACTAAAAATACCCTTAAAGCTTTTACAACTACATGCAGCAGCAGTAGCAGCAAAACTAAAAACGACAACAAAAAAGTATAACAACAACAAATATATCTACGCAACAAAAACAAAACTTTTATGTCAAGGTAAGTTGGATATACAACAAAAAAAAAAAGAAATACTTTAGAAACAAAACCAAAAATCAGGATATAAAAAGAGATTATATTTGAATTAACAAGAATGAGTTTTATGTTCTCTACAATCAGGGAAAATCCCAGCAAAAACATGGCAATAACAGGTCATTACGGTATATATTCCCAAGTAATGATAAGTCATTACCTATTGCATTACTTTAAAATAGCAAATAATGACTTACTGATAATGGGTTATATAACGACTTATGTATATGCAATTGCAAAATAACGCGTTACTAGTAATTGGCTACATAAGTATCGATTTCATATTTGGGTTGAACCATCTCAACTCAACTTAAAATATGGCTGTTTTTTACATCACTGTTTCCAAATTTGGTGAATTTTGGCAGGAATAAAGTGTATCAGAGAACTAAGAAAAATTCAAAATTTAAGTTCGCTGACGCTTCTGGATCCGGAAATATAAGGTCTTGAAAATCGTAAAAAAATGTCAAAATTTACAAAGTTGTACTTACTTAATTGTAATTTTGTTAAAAAGTATTACAGATAGCCAACTGATCAAGGTCGCATTTGAAAGGCTATTAAATTACCTTTAATTTGATATACAACATGATTTTTTTTTTGAAAAGGTCAAAGGTCACATCTTTTGACCTATAATTCGGGAGGCTATATCTTTAAAAACGATATTTTTAAAAATCTGAAACAAATGTATGTTTAAGATTGGTTCCTTCCCTAAAGTTACGAAAAATTTTAGAGTTGAGGTATTCTTTGATCCAGAAATATTAAACATTATATTGTTTTAGTGCAGCCGGGACTCAATATCTGACACAGTGTAGACATTTCTTCTTTTTATACCCTCCATCCCATAGTGCAGGAGGGTATATATCACTTTGTCAAATGTTTGTAATTCTTTTAAAAAAAATCTGGGACCCCATAAACTATATATATTCTTATTCAGCATGAATAGAGAAGTCGATATAGCCATGTCCGTCTGTCCGTCTGTCCGTCTGTCTGTGTTAATACAAAATACTCCGCTAATAAAGAAGAGGTGTTGCTAATTTTCAGTCAAATTGTTTGTTGATATCATGAGCAGTTTGCTAGTGAAAATGATCAAAATCGGTTAACGCGTTCAAAAGTTATGAGTGCAAATGTGGGAATACCTCTTAAAATTTTGAATCAAATTTTAAAATATTCTATTTATTTCATCATACATACGTACATTCAATGCTTATACACAAGAATATACTCAATCAGGGATGGCAGTCAATATCGCTAAATTACTGTAACCGATTCAAACCCCTTCCAACTGACCATCATCAACCCAAAAATACCGTTACCGAAATAATTGAAATACCGTTATCCGTAAAATACCGTTACCGACATAAATAAAATATCAATATCTTAAAATACCGTTACCGAAATAATTGAAACACCGTTATCCGTAAAATACCGTTATCGATATAATTAAAATTTCAATACCATAAAAATACCGTTACCGAAATAATCTACCAAGATCTGAAAAAACTTCTTTAAATATATATATTTTCCCAAAGTATGATCATAAGCAAGAAAGTAATCAAAACTCGGGCATAATGCTGCTAAAAATTGTGGTGTGCATTAACATTACCTGAATATCGAAAATAACGTTACCCTTAAAATGCCGTTACCAAAATAACTGAAAAATCTTTCCCTAAAATAAAGTTACCGAAATAACTAAAATGTAACGTTATTTTATATCTAAAATACCGCTAGCGAAATAAATAAAATACCGTTAACACTAAAAGCCCGCAACCGAAATAACTTAAATATAGTTACCCCTAAAATAACGTTACCGAAATAAAAGAAAATAGCATTCACGAAGCCAATAACCACATAGAATCGGTTACCATCCGTGGTCATAATCAACACGTACAATAACAAAAAAACCCACAAAATATTGTTGTTTATAACTGGTATGTATGTATGTTTAGTAGCAATCGCATGCAGTGTTGCCAGGTTTGACGATTTATCGTCATTTTGACTATATTTAATACCCAAAATAACTAAATGATGATTTTATGGGTTTTGCTGCCAACAAAATTACGAATTTTTGCCAAAAGTTTAATATATCAGCAAAACATATTTATTTGTCACTGGATCAATTTTTCGATTTATATTATTTGAAAAAATACCAGTTTCTTTAATTTTCTGTGTCTCGAAAACACTCTAAACACATAAACTATTTTCTTTTTTAATTTTTTGACAAACTTAATATTATCACACTTTCCGTTTGATTTATGTGATGTATAGTATAAACATATGTGTCGTAATGTAAATGGGTATTTAATAATTATTTCATTATGTATGTCCCCGCAAGCGTGTTTGTAAAAATAATTTCCCATCCCATAGTGCGGAGGGTATACACACTTTGTAAAAGTAGTTGTAGTTCTTTTTAAAAAAAATCTGGGAAAAAACCACAAAATATTGTTTTTGTTTTTTTGTTTTGTTTTGTAATACAGGGTGGCTGATAAATGTCACTACAAAAGAAAACGTAATAACTTTTTTTCTAAATTATTAATCGGTTCGATTTATTTTTTTTTTGGTTTCATTTCAATTTAAGGAAATAAACGAATGGGGTAATGAAACTAACATTTTGATTGTGCGCCACTACAATGCTTTGGGGGCTGGCATTTCCGCATAAACAAACTTAACGGGCACATTAGGCGGCACTCCTCCGAGCAGATTGGGCTCGTAAATTATTTTGTCAATCGTGGAACAATTATTAGGACGCCTTTTAATCAAAATTTCTCAGTTCGAATGTAAGAAACAATTGTTGCCATAGTTGCTGCAATACAAGTCAATTCTAGAGTTTCGACATGGAATATTTTTGCTCACATATTTATCACCAAACAGTCAATACGGACAGTTCTGCTTAAGGATTTTCATTTCTCTGGTTTAAAAAAATCAAACAAGAAGCAATTGAACGCAGTAGACTTGCCCCTTAGCTTGGAATTTTCTCTGTAATTTGCACGGAATTTCGCATGCATTTGATGTCATCAGGCGTGTTAGTCATTTTAAATAAATTGTTTCTTAAAAGCCATTAAAAATACTTATTAAAAATGTATGGCTTTTCAAATGTAAAAACAAAGAAATAAAAATAAAAAAGTTATTTAAATTTCTTATTGTAACAAAATGCATCAGCCACCCTGTATGTATGTATGTATGAAGGTTTTTATAACTGGTATGTATGCAGGCACGTAGCTAGGGGGGGGGGGCTTGGGGGCTAGAGCCCCCCCGAAATGATTTGACAAATTTAAAAACTTAATACAATTCGTTAGAAAGTAACAATGTTATTGATAAATTTAATATGAAAATAATTATTTTTGACTTGGATCAAATAAGAAATAGTTTTATATGATTCGAATCTTAAAATTTCGTTAGAAAACATCGCCTGCAAATGGGCGGCTATCATTATTAGAGTTGATTTTCGACAAAAAGCAATAAATAAAATCTTTTCATAAGAGATTTCGAAGTCTTTGACTTAAAATATAATCAAAAAATTGTTTGAGACAATGCAAACTAAACAGAAAAAACTAAAATTGAGTTTTAATTAAAATATTTGTTGATTCAGCAAAAGTTTAACTAAATTCGGTCGTGTTGATGCAATTGTAGTAACAACTAAAATAATTTGTAGCTATTTAATTAATATTATTTTCAATTACATATAGTTTTATTCACATCTATTAAAAGTTTAATTGAATATTGTTTACTATTGGGAAAAATTAGACCATTTGAAAAATCGCAAAATTTGAAAAAAAAATTGCCAAAACAATCCTCAAAATTGCAGAAATTTAAAAACTCCCAAAATAAACGCCAAAATTCAAAAAAAAATTTAAACAAATGACCAAAATTAAAGAAACGCGAATTTTCAACTTTAAACGATTTTTTTTAATTTTGGCGACTTTTTAAAATTTTTGCATTTGTTTCAATGTTGTTCAACGTTATAAAAACTGAGAATTTTTTTTTATACCAAATTCATTTTCAATTAAACAGTTAATTGAAAGTAAGTTTGAAATCGAACTAAAGTTTAATTGAATTTTTTTTTTTGACAATGATTTTTTCTGTGTATTTTGACATAATCTTTTAAAATGGAGCTACCACTTAGACTCAAAATTAAGTTTACTTGTGCCGTAAAAGTCGTTACTTTAATTACAGTGCAATCTTTTTGGTAAATTTGGTTTGCTACGCACGCATCTGGTAACATAGTTTTCAGTATTTTTTTTACGATATATATTTCGATATCTCATATTTTTTTTAATTTTTTGAAACAAATTTAAGCCTCAAACTTTGATCGATATGCATAACATGTTAACGTGGTCCAATGGGACTCAAATTTTCTCAATTTCTTTTTAGACTAAATGTAAACAAATTTCTATCGGCGCTCCTTGAAATGCGACATTTTAAAATCAAGCAGCTAAACCAGTAATAACGATGTAGTTTTTTTTAGACATTTTAAAGGGGTTTTGTTTAAAAAATTGATTAAAGACAATTTGAAAAGCGTTTGAAATTGTCCAAAATATAAATCAAATTGAATTGGAAATACGAAATAAATAAGACCTAGTCGATGGAAATAAGACCTAGGCGATGTAAGGTATATTTTTAAATTTTCCAATTTTATATTTTTTCTTTATTATTTCTTTCAGACTACAATCACGCTTGCTTGTAAAATTTACGATTTTTTTAATACAATACATGAAGTCGGATATATGAAAAAGGGGAAAAAATAGTGAATAATTTGTTAAAATAATTCAAATAAGTGGCAGCCGGGGTCCATGACATAGTGTCAAAATGGTTTTCAAAATGTGTGTTTTCTCGAGGATTTGAACGCTGTTTTTAAATAAGTCTAAATTTCCTAAACTTTAAACATATTTTCATACAAAAATGTGTTAATTTTCACCACCAATTTTAAAAATAGATACGTTTTTCATATATTTTTGCTGCTTTATCACCTATCCGAATTTAATTTCAAAGGAAACCCATCGGAAAAGCTTCCTTATAAGTGGCAGGCAAATTATATAGGGTATTTGCTTTTAATTTGTTTTTTGGACGGTCATAATTCTTTAATTTCCCGAGTTAAAACGTTTGCATAAAATAATACATAATTTTATATGCACTTATAAGGTTTTGTCTGCCAGTGCATTTAACCGGACATAATTATATAAATTCATATATAAAATTAATTTAGTAAAAAAAATTTAATAATAATAATAAAAAATAATAATAATTTTAGTAAAAAAAATCATATATAGTTGCGTATAATTGTATATTGCCTTTAGAATACGCTAAAACTAATCCAATTAATAATTACGTTATATTTATATACCTAGACATTGCAAAATAATATATATATTTTGATATTATATCATATTTTAAAAAACACAATTTTATTTTAGATAAAATTGTATATTACCCCATGCAGAGTCACACTAGAAAATTTGTCAATTATATTTTGGATGTAAATGTATATTACATCAATACAATACAATTAATTGCATAATTTTGTGTATAATTTTATACACAAAATTTACCCCAATTTTTGTCTTTTGAATTGATTTCTTTCTGGTTCTTAACCCTAAAAAAAGAATTTGTTTCATTTGTAACATTATGAGTTCTTAATTTAATCTAAGATTTTTTTCAATCTAAAACTCTAAATTTAGTTTCAACGTTTTTTCCGTCTTTGTTATTCATTCAATGGTGTAAGTTAATAAATACCACAAAATCTTCATTTATATTTTTTTATTTTTGAATATAATAAAATTTCCAAATGCTATGGAATTTGTTACAAATTATAAAGTTGTAAACCTTTTGCAAATGGCTAAAGTCTAAAAGGATTAATAGATATTTTGGATTTTCATTAAGTTTTAAAATCAAAAACCGGACTCAACTATAGCTTATTTTGTATATTTTAGTATCAGTTCACATATAAATTTATACCGCTGTATAAAATCGTATTAAATTGTATCGCGTCATTATTCGGATGTTATTTATTCTGATATTATCAAATTAAAACTAAACTAATGCAAATATAATTATTATGCCATTTTCTCGGATAAAACTTTATTAAGACTCATATTAAATTTCGTATGATTATATAAAGCATCATATTAATTTTAATCGGGTTATTAGAAGTTGAAACTTTTTTACTTTTTTTTACATTTATCAAGTTTTAGCTACCCTAGACGTATATTAGCACATAAAAATATAAAGTAACGCAATTTTATTTTTCGTGGTTTTCAAAAAGTTTGCCGCATAATCCTTTTTTTATTTAATTAAACTAAAAATTAATATTTAGCTAAAAATTTAACGTAATTAGACAATAACGATGCATATCCAACTTAAAGTACACAAACATTTTCAAATTTGTGATCAAACAGATTAAAGCGTTGTTTCGCAATATAGACATCAAAATTCGCAAAATAATGAACACAATAAGTAATAAATGAAAAAATGCATTTTAAGGAAATGCACTTTATGCGGGAGGTTTTTGTTTCAAAATGAAATCAGAAAGCTATTTCTATTATTAATACATGATTGCCCATTACGTGTAGGTAAAAATTTAGCAAAAATTTAGCAAACAAAAGAAAAAGCTGTTACTTTAGTGTGCAAAAAAAAATATATAATAAAAAAAAAAAATCGAAAAGCCCCCCCGAAACAAATTCCTAGATACGTGCCTGTATGTATGTATGCATTAGAAGCACTGTTGCCAGGTTTGACGATTTATCGTCATTTTGACGATTTGTAGTACTTAAATTACTAAATGACGATTTGACGATTTTTGCTTCCAAAATGACGATTTTTTGACAAACGTTTAATATGTCAGAAAAACGTATTTATTTGCTATTATTAAAAAATCACCGGATCTATTTTTGGATTTTTATTATTTCGTTTAAATTAAAAACTATTTTTTATTGAAAGTTTAGCAAAAAAGTTATTTTATGGATTCATGTTAGGTTTATTTTAATTTATTTTCTGCACTTAATGACGGTAAAGACCACTGCAAATGTAGCTAAAAACAAATGAAATTTCACTTGAAAAAAGAACGACTTACATTTTAGTAAATTCAACTAACATAGTCATTTGTTTTTTACTGTTAAAAAAATTAACTACAATTGTATTATTAATGAGTGGTTCAGTCAGTGCAATAAAAAAGAAACATTAATTTCTTTTATTTTTTTAAATAAAAAGAACTACTGTATAAAATGAATGTAAAATCATAATACTGTAATTTAATGTGGTTTTTTTTATTAAAATGAACTGCAATTGTAGTCAAAAATGAAATTTCTTCTACAAATGACTGTTTTTTCACTTAAAAACAAAGATACTGTATTACAACTGAAACGACGACAAATATTTACAGCAGAAGTTCCCTGAGTATATGCTTACTTTTTTCATGGTTGGCAAACACTACCTTTTCATTACAATGACCGTTGCCTGCCACGGCCACACCAATGCCGTTATGAACGTTTTAAAGCTACGGTTCCAATAGTGGCATGTGTCTTTACAGGGTTTATTTCAAAATTCTACCCATTAAATTTTGTTACATCAACCAAATAACGTTATAAATCGTCGTTTCGGTATTTAAGCGTTATTTTGGCTTTAACTAGTTCAAGATATTTCAAAATCAAACAGGTTAAAGAGAAAACTAAAACCGTTTACATAAGAACAAACATGTCTTTAATAGAATCGCTTTTTTTAAATTTCCATTCCGCTATTAGTGTTACTGTGATAGCCAATCGTTATGATGAAAAGTTATTGAATGTCAACCCTGCTTTTTTTAATATTTATATTTTTATAAAGTTTAATTAGTGTAAGATTGAGATAAAAATAAAATATATTTTAAATTAAAAAAAAAACATCCAAGTTTCTGTGAAACAAACATCGAGTTCGAATATTTTCATTTATAAATCCAAAAATAAATCCGGTGCTTAAAAAACAGGCCTAATAATTAATATAAATAACAAAGTGAAACTTCAGATATTCACAATTTATATTTGAAAATGTAAAAACATGCAGTAATAAACAATATTTAAATAAAAATAAATAATAATATAAATAATAAATAAAATAATAATTAATTTTTAGCAAAAAAAACCCAAAATGAAAAATATGAAATAATCAAAAATTTCACAATTTATTGTATTAATACTTTTAGATCATTCGAAAGCGTTTGATACCGTAGATCATAACATTCTTTGTTACAAACTTAATAACTTTTTCAATTTCTCTTCGACCGCTACTCAGTTATTGTCAACATACCTACGTAACAGATATCAGTATGTTGAAACTGCAATCCAAAAATCCAAAGCACTGCCTGTAACCAGAGGGGTACCTCAGGGGTCCATTGTTGGGCCACTATTATTCTCACTGTACTCTAATGACCTTCCAGGCATTTTAACAAATTGTAATGTAAGAATGTACGCGGATGACGTTCAACTTTATACCAGTTGTACTAATGCCTTAATCGACCAGTATATTATCTCTATTAATCAGCAACTACATCGTATTTATACGTGGGCAACCGCAAATGGTCTAGGAATAAATCCAAACAAATCTAAATGCATAGTAATTCAAAAGCGACTTGCCAAACTAAGTATTATACCTAATATATTTATAAATAATCAAAAAATTGAAATAGTAAAATCTGCTAAGAATCTCGGAATATTTTTTAATGACACTCTTACGTGGTCGAACCACATTAACTATGCTTGTGGTCGCACTTTCTCTATGACTAGAACTCTTTGGCGAACCCAGCATTGTACACCTATTCGAATAAGAATGCTACTTGCCAAAACTTATCTGATGCCTGTTTTACTATATGGTTGTGAGCTTTTTGCTAAATGTGAAATTGAACGTTGCATTTAACAATATAATTGAAATTGAACGTTGCATTTAACAATATAATCCGATACGTGTATGGACTTAATAGGCGTTCTAGTGTATCTTCCTTTTCATCTCAGCTATATGGCCTTTCTTTAAATAATCTACTAAACATTAGAGTTTTAGTTTTTTTACATAAAATAATATATACCCACATACCTGATCATCTGTACAGCAAACTTGTTATTTCAGATATAAGCAGGGGAAAAAGACTTAGATCATTTAGATACAAAAGTTTAATTTCGGAGTGGCATTTCTACATATTCGCAGTATCTCTCTGGAATTCTATACCCCACAGCTCTCAACTTTTAAGTAACGCACGAAAATTTAAAGAAAATATTTTTAAACTGTTTTCGGCATAAGAAAATCAAACATAATTATTTGATAAATTAAATTATTTAAATTTATTTAAATTTTTTATTTAGTTTTTTTTTGTTTTGTTCATCTTGTTTAATTTAAATTGTTTTTTGTTTTCCATATAAAAATTGTAATTAGTTGTTAAGTTATTAATTAATGATCTTATAATTTTTCAAATCATCAGTTCCATACTGCAAAATAAGACTCTTAGTCTTGTGTATGGAGCAATTCAAATAAATAAATAAATAAAAATAAATAAATAAATAAACTATGTCATCACATGTAATGCAATTTGAAACTTTAATTCGTTAATGGAAGTCCAAATTTAATAGTTAAAGAAAATAACATTGTTAAAGAATTTCTAAACTATGTAAAAGAATTTAAGATTTAAAAATTGTGCTACTGAAGTGGTGTTTATAGAATTATGTAGAAGGAATTAACAGTTAAAGCGATATCGTTATAAAATATCATGATTTTCGAAGTTTAAATTACATAAAAGTGTAAAAAATCGTATTATATTACACCGATGGTACATGAGCACTGGAAATGTGAATTATATTATTATTCTTTTTTTTTATTAAAACTTTATCCCACTTGTAACAAATATTTTTTGTTTTGACGATTTTTTGACGATTTTTGAAAATATAATGACGATTTTGACGATTTTTATTGGAAAATTTGACGATTTTATGCTCAACATACCTGGCAACACTGATTAGAAGCAATCACATGCAGTGTTGCCAGGTTTGACGATTTATAGTCATTTTGACGATATTTAATACCCAAAATAACTAAATGACTATTGGACGATTTTTGCTTCCAAAAAATTTACGAATTTTTGACAAAAGTTTAATATGTCAGCAAAACATGTTAATTTGTCACCGGATCAATTTTTTAATTTATATAATCTGAAAAAATTCCAGTTTCTTTAATTTTTTGTGTCACGAAAACACTCTAAACACACACAGTATTTTCTTTTTTAATTTTTTGACAAACTTAATATTATCACACTTTCCGTTTGACTAATGTGATGTATAGTATAAACACGTGTGTTGTAATGTAAACGGGTATTTAATAATTATTTCATTATGTATGTCTCAGCAAGCGCATTTTTTTTTAAATCTTTTTTTTTAATTCGCGTATGCTTTTTAAACCCTAAATTCACTAAAACTAAAACACTAATTTCCCTCTGAAATTCAATAAAAATAAAATTTGCAAAATGGATCTTTGTTATAAAGAATTCATTTTATTTAAATTGTTTGTCTCGTCTACCAGCCTCCATACAAATGATGTCTGATATAACGAACTTCTTATATCCACTTCAATTTGCATTTCCCTTTAATTCTGTCCAATTCGACTGAATATATGTAACTGAAACGATTTCCACTTAAACTATGTTAATGTAGTATTTACAAAACAGTTCAAAAGTTTCTACGTAATCACCTTCTTGGACCCCTAAATGCTTTTTTAAAAGTCCATGTGAAAACAGCATAACTTTGCTTAAAATGTAATATTAAATTCATGTCAGTGCATGCAAACGATTTCTCAACTCTTTCCACAGTTTTTATCAATTCTGTAAATTGTCACTACCGATTTTAAAACCAACTATTATTTCAAAAAAAAAATTGTTTCATTGAGAACAAACCTGCAGAATAACTTTGAACATTAATTTGTGTTTCAGTGAAACAGAAGATGAAAAATATTTAAAGTTTTTATTAATATTATTAAAATATAATATTCCTAGCATGTTTAGATCAAATCGGTATGTTTTTCGCTAAAATTAAAGTGTTTGTGTATTTAATACAATTCATTTTCCTTACATTGCTAAAAGCCTATTTTGTGGCTTTTTTCTACTAAAATCACGGGTTTTGTTTTATAGAAAAATAATTATTTCAGTGCTACATTATATGTAAATATTTCATGTATGGATAATATTATTTTCTACAAATATTGATTACTTTGAGACATCGATTTGTGCTTTTCCCCTATTTCAAGTGTTATAAGCAAACTGCATTTAATTATTGCAATAAACTGAGTTTATTTTTGACCACATAAACCTCGTTAATTGAGTGTTAGATTTTTTTCTACTAAATTCGTTTCATTTACAAAACAAAGATTTTTTCCTAAGAATATTTTTTTTCTATTTTTTTTTTTTTATAAACTTCCCTTCACAATTTAAATGGAGGAGCCAGTTATTCTTCCAATTAGGTCCTTTCTCAATTACAATTAGATATTAAATTAAATTACTAATTCACAATATTTATTTTATTTATTAATTAATAATCACATAATTACAAATTACATAAATACTACCCTAACCGAGCACTAGCTACTATGGCCTTCGGCGCATTGTAGCGAAAACAGACCAGTGCCTCTTGTGGGAATCGAACCCACGACCCCCGCGCTGATAAGCCAGCACGCTACCAACTAGCCTACCGGGGCGCACAATTCACAATATATTTATTATTTTTAAAACAATTTTTTTCTTATTACTGTCCCTTTAAACCTATCCCTTTATAACTTAATAGATGGCGCTATTGACAATTTTCCCAATTGGACGTTTCCATCAATTGCAATTGGATTCTTAAAAGAATATTAATTGAATTTTAACTCCCAATTCAAATATATATTTAATATCATAGAAATTAAACATAGCGATTTCAGCGCCTGAATATCGACGATTTTTTTATAGCAAAGACACAAACCATATATATTGAATTGTGTAAATCTTTATCTGTATTTATATACAGTGCAGTTCGCTTTTAACGATAATTGATACAACATTTTTTTCTTCACCCCAAATACATTAATTAATCATATTTTATTTTACTTATAAAAAGAACATTGTTATTGTTATTTTTACAAGGAATATAGATATATATATATATATATTATTTGCACTTGCACTGGTTAATTCAAACAATGAGATGGAGGGTATCCAAAAATTCGGCACAGCCGAATTTAATCTTTTTTATACCAAATTCGGCACATCGGAATTTAATGATTCCACTTGTTTTTACTAAAGCGCTCTTTATGCTACATAGTTTTAATTCCCTTGTTAAATATCTACCTTTATTATGTGATTAATATTTCTGGATCCAAGAATACTTCCACTCTGAATTTTTTCGTAACTTTAGGGAAGGAACCAGTCTTAAACATATATTTTTTTCAGATTTTTAAAAATATCGTTTTTAAAGATATATCCTCCCGAATTATAGGTTAAAAGATGTGACCTTTGACCTTTCCAAAACAAAAATCATGTTGTATATCAAATTAAAGGTAATTTAATAAGCTTTCAAATGCGACTTTGATGAGTTGCATACCTATAATACTTTTTAAGAAAATTACAATTAAGTAAGTACAACTTTGTCAATTTTGACATTTTTTTACGATTTTCAAGACCACATATTTCCGGATCCAGAAGTGCCAGTGCATTCAAACTTTGCACTTATTTTAGTTCTGTAATAATCTGTCTTGCTACGAAAAATCATAAAATTTGGAGAAGGTAGTGTACACCCATTGGTTGATTTGACATGGAATTACCCATTTCTATTCTAATATTGTATCAACTGTAATTCTCTAAAAAAAACGTCCGATTAAATATTAATCAAAAAACATATTTTTTAATAACAAAAATACGTGGAAGTTATCGGACATGTTTTTGATATCAGTTTATGCGTCTTCTAAAGCTCTTTTATTTGATACCCCATTCGTCAAAATTTCTCTGATGCAATTCAAAATAAACATTAAAGCAAAAATTGGCTCCACTTTTTCACACCTTGGGACGCTAAAAAAAAATAAGCGTCCTCTTATTTTTTTTCTCTGTATCACATATTGCAATTTCGTTAAGATAGGGAGACTCCCCTTGTAAATGGAATATTGCAAATAACTCAGCTTATAGGAACACTCTTGGCGCAATTTTCTTATAGCGACTAAAATAAAAATGTTATATTACAGTTTTCGCAACAACTCAAAAGGGTTACATTAGCGAAATTATATGGCTCTATGAAATAAGACCCCAATGAAATAAGTCCCCAAACCAAAAATGAAATAACGCCGCAATTTTTGGGGCTTTATTTCATTATAAAACAATGCCAAAAAAAAAAAAAATTAAAAAAAGCCCCAACAAAATGAAACAAAACCCCAAAATAAAATGAAATAACGCCGCAATTTTTGGGGCTTTATTTCATAATGAAGTAAAGCATCATTTCGATAATGAAATAAGGCCCCAACCAAAAAAAAAAACTAAATTATATATTACATTAAAATATTTTTTTATTCCTAATTAATACATAGTTTTTGTGTATATACCTGCAAAAAGTCCTCAGCTGTTTGACGGCAAGAACATAAGAAAAATTAGTAAATGAAACCTGTAAATATGAACATTAAAAATATTTCACTAAAAAACAATTTTAAGCAATATTCACTGGAAGATTATTCTTGTACCCTAAAAAACAAATATAGCAAACGAATTGATAGCTTGTTTTTTGTGTCGCAGGCAGAAAAAACTCTATTTCGCGTAGCCGCCTGCCGCGTTCTACGGAGGAAACAAACACTAAGAGCGGCCGAAGGCAGCCACACAAAAAAACTTGTTTTTACAAATCCAATGTCGAATCCGTTGAAATCTTATTTTTAAGACAATAAGTAATATAATTTGACCAGTCAAAGCTTTGCCATTTAAACAGCTAATTGATTGTTTTTTTATCTTCTGTTTATTTAACGTTTAGACACTAATATATACGTAAAATTGTTAATAAAATAGACTTTTAAAAAAATAATCATTAAAAAACAATAAATCTTGGTGTGGGTTGGTATTTTGGGGCATAAAAAGTTATGACAGGTCAAATAAATGTTACTTGATGTCTTAAAAATATAAGATTTCAACGGATTGGACATCTGATTTAAAAACCAAGTTCTTCTGGGTGGCGCCTTTTGGCCGCTCTTAGGGGTTTTTTTCATCCGTAGAACGCGGCAGGCGGCTTAGCGAAATAAAGTTTTTTCTGCGTGCTTTGAATGAGATTGGTTGCTTACATTCCTTAAAAATTTTGATTTTTAAGAAAATTAAATTACACCCCAAAAATATTATTTTGCGACTTATTTCATTTCTCAAATTGGGGCCTTATTGCATTATGAAATAAGGTCCCAAAAAAAAAATTAAATAAAGCCCCAAAAAATGAAATAAGACCCCAATTTTTTTTATTAGAAATTTTTAGGGCCTTATTTCATTTTTGGTTTGGGGACTTATTTCATTGGGGCCTTATTTCATAGAGCCAACATATATACTCACAATATTTTTTCCGTAAAGACTACTGAATATACACATTAAATTAACTAAAAATCAGTTAAAAACAGGACTTCTTGCTTTTTGTTTAAAACAATTGTATTTTTTAGTTTATTTTCAACTGTTCAAAATAAATTGACAAAATCCTTAAAAACAATAGATTGTTTTCGTTTAGTTCAATACTCAATATAATAAAACAACTTTTTGTTTTAAAAAGAAAATTTTAACTGAATATTTTAACTATTACGGAAAGTTATTTTTTTTTTGTTTATTTTTTTTTTTTTTTTTTTTTTTGACTAACAGCCAGAACGTTAAGAAATATATTTCTTTGGTTATTTAACTGTATATTCTATGGAAACAACTTTACCGATTAAACTGTTGATTTTTTATGGAAAAGTTCTTGTGAGTGTAGTACTCTGAAGTAGGCCTAAAATAAAAAACTATCTAAAAACATACAAAATTGTCAGAAAATAAAGTTACATCGACGAAAAGCTGTATTCAAATTAAAATATATATATTAATTTTTCTTATTAAAACGTTTTATATATCGCATTAACCTGCTTCAGATAAAAACAGTTAAAAGACTAAAACTTGGAAAAAAAATCAAAAAAAAATTAAAATATATTTGACAAACACTATGATAATTCAAATTTTCCCTTCTTTTTTATTTATTATATTTTAAATGAAATCTATTAAAGAGTTTTTGTATAAATTCGACTTTATTTTAATTTGTTTGTTATTCACTTTTTATTTTTACGAAAAATTACACTTTATGTTGCCTTTTTTTGGAACTACACAATAATGCCCAAACTCAGGGAATTTCTGCTGTAAATAATTGTAGTTGCTTGAGTTCTATTTTTATTTTTAAGTGAAAAATTAGTAATTTGTAGGAAAAATTTCAATTTTGGCAACAGTTGTAGTTTATTAAAACAAACCACATCAAATTACTGTATTATGATTTAATATTCATTTTATACAGCAGTTTTTTTTGTTTAAAAATAAAACAAAATAAATGCTTGCTGATTTACTGCTTATTTGGTATATTTTTACTGCAATTGTGGTTCATTTCTTAAACAGTAAAAAACAAATGATAATGTAAGTTGAAATTACTGAAATGCAAGTCGTTCTTTTTTCAAGTGGAATTTCATTTGTTTTAACTTCATATGCAGTGGTGAGGAGAACGTGTGAGTTGACACACTGTTTTAAAAAAGTTATAGTGCAACAACACAAACTTAAGGGAACAGGCCACAATACTTTCTTTAATTTTCTTTCAGACTTATGAAAAACTTTAAATTCTGCTGTCGTACAAGATATTTTGCATTTAAAAACTATGATTTAGTATGAAAAAAATGTATAATTTATTGAAATAAAAATATTTATTTTTATTTTATTTTATTAATTAATAATCATATAATTACAAATTATATACTATTACCCTAACCGAGCAGTAGCTGCTATGGCCTTTGGCGCGTTGTAGCGAAAACAGACCAGTGCCTCTGGTGGGAATCGAACCCACGACGCCCGCACTGATAAGCCAGCGCGCTACCAACTAGCCTACCGGGGCGCACAAAAAAAAAAAAAAAAAAAAAAAAAATATTAAAATCCCCGGTTTGCCGGGAAATGAAAAAGTGTGGAAGTTTGTATTCCCTACATGCAAAAAAAAACATGGTTGAGGGAACCATATTCGAAGAGCATCATACATTTATGGATTTATGATTGCAACAACTATGTTACTATGGTAACATGGTTATCTGCTACTGTATTATGATAGTATGATAATTAGATTGCCATATTATGGTTCCAAATATATCCTAATATTATCATATTGTGGTTCTGGAAATTTGTATGAACTATCATAATATGAGCCCTACAGTATTCTTCCAGCATTCTGTTGAAGCTGGATTAAAAAGATATGCGTGTGTTTTAATAGTATATTTATTTAATAATAATCGTATTTAAATAAACTTTGTTTTAAAATAATTTAAGTAATGAAATTGTCTGTGAGCTAAAGAATAAGCATTGTGAAATATTGTGTCAGCTATACAAGTTATACATGTGATTTTAGAATAAAGCACGCATAAAAATTTTGTTAAGAATACAACTTCACAATACATTTATAATGATCAAACCATGTTTGCAGCAATCATAATAATTACATTATAACCATAGTATAGTCCTAGTTATCATATTATATTCATGGACACGAATTTCGTCATCATTTATTACCATGTTATGATTATTGCAAACATATTATGATTGTTTCGTACTACTACTTAAAAGCATGTTGATTTTGTTTAAATTTTTCTTTCACATTTTTTTTTTCATTAACAATATTTTTTTGCGTAATTACAAACAAAAAAAAAAATAAAACACTTTTTTTTATCAATTTTTAATAATAAACAATAACTTTGTTTAAGGGATGCGCTATAATTAAGCTTTTGCCTAGACTTTCAGGGCAGACCGAGTTGAGACTTAAATTTTTTTCTTCTTCCACAATTAAATCACAATTACAATTACCACATTTTTACATTTTTAATGTCTTTTTGTTAAATATTATTTAATTTGTTGGTTCTGACTGTTTCTCACAACTCCTTTTCACAAAATCTCAAACAAGAATGAAACTAAAAGAACGAAGACGCTCTTAAAAAAACGACTGATCTTCTTATTGTTGGCGCAACTCTAATATGGCTGCAGTAAATAGAGGAATATGATAATAAATACAATAGTATGATTGTAGACAATACAATAATATGATAACTGAAAAAAAAGAAATTTTTACTAAAACATGATAAAAGCCATCATATTATTGGTGAAATATGATTGATACAATAATAGTTTATTTGAAACAGCCATTTATTGCTGTAGGAAACATAGTTTTGTGGCCACAATCATATTGCAACCATATTTTATCTCTGCGTGAAACTATTTCCAACTTTTCGTCCAAATATTTCAAAAAGTATAAAACAGTTTCAAATATTATGTCAAACTTAATACACTTCTTATTCGGAATAGATATTTATTCTATAATGAAAAGAATCATAATAATCATCATCACGATAATATAAAAGGTTAAAAGTGTTGATTAAATTAAAAGTTTTTTGTACAAAAAAACAGTATCACAAGTAAAAGTAACAAAACAAACGAGAAACAAAAAAACGTACCTCTACCGTTATACCATTAGCAAAATTTCAATATAACAGCAGCTACAAAATAAATACAAAAAGAATAACAATTTTTATACAGGTAAATGTGAACAACATACAGATGATATTCTCATTCATATTCCTGCACTTACTCTTACTTCCGACAAGTAGAGCTTATAAATTCTTAAATACTTTCCCTTATCATACATATTTGAGATATCATACCACATATATATATATATATATATATATATATAACCATCATACACATCATTCCTGTACATAAAAAAATACATATATAGTAAATTTTTTATAAATATACCAAACTCGAACACTCTAACACAGACACTCATACACACAAACAGACATTTTGAAGTTTTTCAATCAACGCAAAAAAGTTTTTTTTTTATGACTCTAGGCGGCAGTACACATTTTGCAGATTTTGTGATGTGTCGTACTATAAGGCAATTGTATGAATACTAGAGAAAGTTTAAAAACCAAAAGCAGGAGAAACACGATAAAATGTAAACATTGAAATATAAAAAATGAGGAACAATAACCAGGAAAAATATCCAAAAAACAATATGTCAAACAATGGTTATGATTTTATTAATGAAATTTTCAAAATAAAGGAATTTAATATAAAAAGAAAATGTTTTAACACATTCTTGCTTGTTGGGTATTTAAATACCCAAAGAGAAGCCATCTTGAAAAAAAATATAGCAAAATCCAGGTAAGAGCTGTTATAAATAGTTTTTCACAAGGATAAAACTAATAACGGAAATGTTGGTGTAAAATTACACGTCCTTACTGGGGGGTAATTAGCGGTTCAAAAGTCTGCAAATGCATATAAGGAGAGAGATCGAAAAAAAACCCGACACATATGTTCACTTACAACTGATTTTGTGTACGACATGGAAAACTTTTTCTTATCAATTATTCTTTGAGAGGGTTGCCCGATTATGTGTGTGAAATATGAAAGCGACTGGCTCATTATTTCGCCTACAAATGGAATCTGAACAAAAAGTGAGTTACAGCCCTATGAGGAATGGGACCGGTCTTGCGTATGCCACAGGATGGGTCCCTTCGTGCCAGAGACATAGGAGGGGGTCATTTGTACTGCTTTAAACCACATAGTGGTATGCCACAGGACTAACCAAAGATGGGCATAAAAATAAACGAAAACTAAACAGCTTTCAATGGGTAAAATTCTGGCCAACTGGCTTTTTCTTGTTAATTAGCATTCTGGTTAAGTGGTATGTTCTCCCTTTACCAGTCACAGGATTGGTAATTTTAGGACAGTTGACACTGCTTAACCCACTTCAGTATTGAATTATACCAGTCCTGTGATAAGTCCTTCTTTAACCATTCACTTTTAGGTCAACTGACTCCTCATTCCCCATAGGAGATTTCTTTTTGGCATTTTTAGTGCCCTAGTTGATTGGAGCAGACAATTTAAAAAAAAAGTGACAGTATTGGGAACTTGTTTTGCAGCCTTCATCAATAATTTAAAAATATTTTTAATATCATTTTCTGAGTTCTGGGCAATTAAGCATATTTTTTTGTTCGAAATTTAAGGTTTTTTTTGTTAAAAATTTGACTTTGTCTTGCCCTTACTTTTTGTTTAAAGTCCATTTGCAAAAAACCGAATTATCTGATTTCGCTAATATTTTGTATACCTAGTCTGACGACTTTTTTTTAACCTTTAACTAACGAGGTGGTGGTAAATTTTACCCTCTCATTACATTTTTTTAAAATTCTCTTTTCTATTGCGCTCAATTTATTTAATTCTCTTAGTATCTTCTCATATTGTGATCGTTGTTATTTAGCTGTGTTTTGGCTGAACTAGACATAGCACGAGCGGAGCTACGCACATGCTGGTGTAAAAATTACCACTCGTCAGCATTTACGTAAGTTTTTTCTTTGAAAATATTTTACCACACGTCAGCGTTAGCGTAAGTATTTAGTAGAAACAAATTTACCCCACATCAAAATTAACGTAATATTTTCATGGAATTATTTTTACCACTCGTCCATTTTCTTGTTGGTAAAAATTTATTTATTTCAAAAACGTTTTATAATACATTTTTTAAACTACGTGATATGCTATTTATGTTTACAGATCATGTCGAAATCAAAAAAACTTAGTGATTCGGTCATATCTGAATTTCTTGAAGAATGTTTTGAGTCGATCCCTATTGCTCGTAAGTTATGTTACATATGCCCGACTAGGCTAAAGCGAAAAACTACACGCTTTTGTCTGCAATGTAGTAAGCCAATGTGCAAACGTATATGCTTGCACTGTGCGAACACAGAGTTTGATGAGTAAAAAACCACCTAAAAGGTGGACCTGCAGTTTCTACACCTGACTATTTTTTTTAATGATCTCTTTTATATCTTTAAATGTGTACATTTGGCTGTGAAAAAATGCCCTTTAAGATTTTGTTTTTTTTTTAGTTCATATTTTTTTTATAAGTTATTTATATGTCGTTTTTTTTATATTAAAACAAAGGTTTGCGAAGTAAAGTACATGTTTTGTTTAAACAAATAAAAAAAAATTTTGTTTTCTTTATTTTTTGTAATTAAAAATACAGTAGCTTACTTTTTAAAAACAAATAACTATGAAAAAATATTTTTTACCACATTTTTTTTAGTAAAATTAAGAGGGGTAAAATTTACCACCACGTCATAAACTATGTCCCAAAATTTCACCTCGACAGTTAAAGGTTAAAGATAACTGGAACCAAAAAGAAGTTCACTTTTAAACATAAAAAAGTTATAGGTGATAATATGTATCGGGAATTATTCGAGCTCACTCCTTAGTCGGAAAAATTGAATGAAAATATCTCTGAAAAAGTGGAGAAATAAAAAATCGTAAAACAACAACTGGCCTCGAGCATTTTGATTTTATTTAAGTAAAACTTTCATGTTGGCTTATAGGTGTTCTTTACCGTACACAAAATATTTGTCTGTTTGGCACCAATTATTTATCTGTGACATGACCACTAAAATCCACCTTTCACAGTTTTATGAAAGACACTTGTTCTAGATATCAAGTCGAAATGAAGAGTTTTACATGGAAGATCATAAAAAAATATTTTATTAAAAACAATGGAGAAATTATTATATATAAGGAATTAATTCTCAAGTCCCAAGTAAGGGAAATCCAAAAACAATTATACCAAATAACTTCTAAAACCTTATGTATTAAATATGTTAAATTTCATCGATATTGGACAATGTAATCGGGGGTCAGCCAATTAGACACTGCGCAACTTGAAGAAAAAAAAAGGGTAGCTACCATTGATCCTCAATATTTCGGCAGCGCTGATTTTAATGGTGTACACAGTTTTTTCACTCATGCCCCAGATTTTGCATTAAAGTTTTGCAAGTTTTAACGGAGTTTTTTTTACATCAAATTTTAAAAATCAAATATTTTACCTTAGTTTTATATTTTAAATATATTAACAACATTGCTTAATATTAGTGTATCAAATTTGTTTAATACAATAAATATTCAGCATTAGCAAGTAAATCCGGGTTTTCTCAGTTTTTAACAACGAGCAAAAACTTTCCTAAGTCCGGGTTCACACACGGCAATTTTACTTGCGCAAGGCTTGAGCTTATAGAAGAGGAAGGAAAAGAGAATGGAAGGGGGTACAGACTTGCCCGTACTCCAATTCCGTTTTGTTTTGTCATCCGCAATTTTCAACACGAAGTTTCAAAACGAAAATTGCTGAAACAAACTTTTCCTGTGTGAACACAAAAGCAAGTTCAAATGAGAATTGAAGAAAACTTGCGCAAGTAAAATTGCTGTGTGTGAACCGGGACTAAGACTACCATCAATTGCAGTGTTGGCATGTTTGAAGCCCTTCATCTTTCCCCTCCTTTTTTCTCTCCAATGTACCCTTTCCAAAGAAAGCAGCACATTAATAAATATGAATAATTTCCTGAGTGTTTATTCTCTTCAAAAAATTAATAAAATCCAATGTTTGAATGATATTTATTAAAGAATCTGGAAAAAGTATTTTATGGGACACACCAATAAACAGACATTTAGTTGACCTTAATATATTAAGTACAATTGTAGGAAACAACTTCGTTAAATAGATGTGCACTCACAATACACTTTCTTTTACCGATTCAAGTTTATTTAAAAAGTTTTATACGCAAAGTTTGTTTTCAAATAAAGAATCAATTAAAACTCATAGAAATATATTTTTCCACTTTTTCTATGCGTAGTTTAAAATACAAACTATAGAAATAAACATCCGTTAGTATTTAAATATTGCCAATTAAGTTTTGAATTTTGTTTGTTTTCTCTTTCAAAGAAAAGTCCTGTAATTTTTTTTTTTTAAAGAGAAGCAACACTCAGGAAATTCTTCCTACTTATTAATGTGTTGCTTTCTTTGGAAAGGGGATAGAGGAGAGATGAAAGGTGGTGAAAGATGAAGGGCTTCAAACATGTTAGTTTGTTTAATTACGAAATAGTATTAATTGAATTTACAAGAAAGTAAGACACAAACAAACATACAAACTTGACTTTGCGTGTTACTCCAATCTGAAAACGAATTCTGTTTCTAGATGGTCTATAAACCATTTTCCAACAAAAACGAAAAAAATATAGGCGGCGCTTTTTTTCGGGGCCAATCACAATTTTCAAAATTTGGACGCTCTTTAGGTTATGGAAACCATACCGATTTTGATTTTAAAAAAAGTAGGAACGCTTCAGATACGTGATCAGATTAATAGGCAAGACATGAGACCAACAATAAAAGTACTAACTTTTTAGAGACAAAAACCTAGGTGGCGCTTTTTTCGTGGGCAATAAAAATTTTCAAAATTTGGACTATCTTTTGTTTAGGGCCACCTCACCGATTAGATAAAAAATTTAGAAACGATTCAGATACGTGAGCTGAGTTTAGAATTTTTTGTCAGACACGCCCGCTTTGGAGGCGACAAGTCTCATAATTAATTCTTTTAGGTTTTAATTATAAACAAATTATTTTTTAAATTTAAAGTGCAATAACACGCTCCCATCCCTGGAAAATAAAAATGTATATATATCATACGAAACAAGATTTTATAAGCTTTCGAATGAGATTTAATTTGTATCGAACACATAAGTGCTTTTAGAGCAACTTTAAACTTCAACAATTTAACTCTTGCCTTGCCGCCTCCAAAGGGGGCGTATCTGACATTAAAAAATGTTCGACTCAGCTCTTGTATATGAATCAGTCATAATTATTTTATCAAAATCGGTGACTAAAGAAATGCCAAATTTATAAAATTTGTAATGGCCACGAAGAAAAGTGCTATCTAGACTTTTTTCTTTTTCGTTGGAAAATAGTGTGTAGACCCTGTAGAAACAGAATAAACTTTAAGATTGGAGTGTTACGCAAAATTTTATTCAAATTGACTCAGGCGCACCATGGTATGTGTTCTGTTTTGGAGTAACAAAAAAAAATTTAAAAATTAAAATCAAACTAAAAAAATCGTTTTGTGTTACGTTTTGTCCGTTAAATATTGAAAATTATTTTCAAAGACTTTCTGTTGTTTTTACTACTTTTATCAGTTATTTAAACAATGTTCAGTTATTTGTTTAATTGTAGCCCTTGTTTTAATTTTGTTTTTAATTAATTTAATGTGTATTTTCTGTAGCTTTTAACTAAATAATAATATTGTAAGACATTTATAATAAGTCGATATCCTTAATGCTGTTGATAGAGGCTATTGTATTTAAAAATAAATGTTATGATTGAAACAGAGATAATTATAGATCTATCAACACATTCCTGAAAGTGGTCAATTAATAAATTTGAAAACAAAAACTATATAGATTATTTGTTAGGACAATATAATAATAAGGAAATATAGAGTATGGCGTCGAACTTGAATAATTTTCATTTTCATTGAGAAATAACAAATATTAAAAAAGGAGTACTATATATAAAGAAGTTTCATAGCTTTTCATGAAATGTTTCATAAATGTTATATGACGATTTAACAACATGATAAAAAATTAAATTCATAAATTTATAAAATTCATATTTTATGAAATGAAAAATTTTCTTTGCCAGCTTACAAATACGATAAATGCTAAAGTGCAGGCAATTTATTTTTAAAATTATTTTTAAAGAAACATTATTTTAAAAACCCAATATTCTTGCAACTGTAATTCAGAATATATAAATTAAAACGGAGAATTTCAAATTGAAATTTATAAAATATCAACTGATATAATTTTTATTAAAATTCAAAAAAATAATATTAAGTTAAGAATTTCATTTCAAATTTAAAAAATATAAATTGGATTAAGAATTTCCAATAAAATTTATAAAAAAAAAATTGAATACAAAATTTAGAACACATTAAGTGATTACAATTTTAGACTTTCAATTGATGTTATCATACATTCTTAAGTTTAAATAAAAAATCTAAATTAGAAATTATTTTTTTTTAATTTCAAATGAAGGATCTTCGATTCTAATAACGACTTTTAAATTTCAAATTGAAATTCTTAATTTCAATCGGTAGGAAAACAATAAAAGTCATGCGGTTTATGAAACTTTTTTTTTTGGATGAAATAATGAAGATTAATGAAACATATGACATACATTTTAATGAAATTCTTCATCATATCTATGAAAACATCATAGATATTATGAATAAATAATGACCAATGACCTTTCCCAGAGTGTATAACTAAAAAAATCAAAATTCAGACTTGTAAAAATTTACTTTGCACCAGCAAAACAGAGTTTGTGTCACTAAGTACATATTAATTTAAATATATTTGCTACACTCAAATAAAAAAGTTAGTAAGTGCAGAGTCAGCAAATTTTTAGTCAGGAGGGTGCTTGCAAAAAAATTGCTAATGTCAGCAAAATCTTTTGCTGAAAATCTGCGAGCTGATTTTTGGCAACAGAATTAGTAGATTCAGCAAAAGTTTTGCTAACACTTAGTAGATTAGAAATTAAAAAACCCTTGTTAAACATTAATAAAATTTTTGCTGAATATTAGTGGACTGAAAAAACTCAAAAAATTTGTAGAAAATGTATACTTTAGTTAATTTATTTTGCTAAAAATCATAATATATATTTCTGTGATTCTGTTTAAAATAATTTACAATACGTTACAAAATGTTCATACTCCCAAATTGCCGACATGAATTAATGTAATATCTAAAAACAATAGAAATAATTATATATAACATAAACAAAATTATCTTTCAACTACTTACATATATCAATGGTTGTCTAAATGATGCTATCTTTTAAAGAAACGCTAATGCCGCAGATAATTTTAGAACGAAAAAAAAAAGAAACAAAATATGACAAATACAACCTTTTTTTGCAATAAGAAAAAGGAAACATAAACATCTACGTAAGATTTCACTTAAGTTTGTCTACCTGCTGTATATTTGTTTTCAATTTGACCACACAATTTGACTGCAAATATACGTTTAATCTTTTTTAAATTTAAATATTTTATTTTGTCTTTTATTTAATAAATAGACAATCACTTTCACAAGCCCGTGAAAATGCAAAATTCAAGTTGTTTCAATCCACAAATTTGTTTTATGTATGAAAAATAGATACAAAATCTTCCATGGTTGATTTTTTTTATGTGTCTTACTAGAGTTGGACTTTTTAGTACTACATCTTGACATCTAATTCATTCTGCGTATTACTTTTAATCTGAATCTAGTTCAAACTATTGATGTGCTAATCAGCACAATTTTTTTAGCAAATTAAATTAGTACACATTAGCAAAATATTAGTAAAACATTAGTTCAAAACAGTTAAGTGCTGACTAAGTATAACTAAAATTTTAATTTAAAACATAATTTTAGCAAGAAATTTGCTGAAAAATAGTATACCTGATTTACAAGATGTTTTACTAACTTTTCTACTGAATTATTTTTTTGAGTGAAGGTTTTGTTGAAAAATGTCTAACGAAAATACACTCAACAAAAATTTTCATCATATTGATGATATTGCTTCATAAATCAATTGTTATCAATTATTGTTCATATTTATGAAGTTTTCATTATGACCAATCATTTCATCAAAAAAGTTTCATAAACTTCGTGAAAATAAATTTTTAATATTTATTGAAACTTTTTTTTTTATTTAGAAAATTTTGTATTTAAACTTTTTAAAACTTAAAAACTACGAGCAATTATTTGAAATTCTGAAACAGCAATTTAATAATGTGTGATGTGTGTTAAACCATTTTTTTACCTGCATAGATTCGGTGCAAGTTTCTTGACAAAACTTGGTAGGGATATATATTGGTTTGCCAGTAAGCATTTCCAACAAATTCTGTAGCCTAAGAGTGCCCTGTGGTAGTGGTCTAACTAATACAATTTGGAACTTTAAGGGTTAATATTTTTTTTCAATCAATTTTTAATGTATTTACAAGTCAAATGTCTTTAAAAAATTTCAAAAATAATTGATTTTTATTTTCGGACTATTTTTAAGAATTTTTTTTTAAAGTTTTGGTAATTTTAGACATTTGCATGCTACTTTGCTGGTTTAGAGAAGCTAGCTTATTTATGATATTTAAAACAAAAAACGGAGTAATTTGCAGCATACTTCCAATTTTAAAATAAGGAAAAAATCTTGATTTGTTTTAAAAAAATAAATGTTGAACGACAAATTTTTCCACTTCTAAATATATTATTATGTATCTTTATCGAAACCAGGGAATCACTTTTATTACGCCAGTCTTGCTTATATCTTTTGAATATTTTTGAAAAAGTGGCTTTCAAAAAAGAGTTGTTTTCAAATCATAATATGAGAATTAAAAAAAATTAATTTTCTTGTTTTATTTTGCGTCGCGACACAATATAACGACACGTGGTTATATTGAATTTCTATCAGAAGTAATAGGCACTTAAAAATTTACTTGTCTTTAAGGACACGTTGTTGAAAAACGGATCAATTTTAAATAGAATTTTTTGAATATAATATAAATGGTTTCATATTATTTATAAAACGTTCAAAAAATGTTTATGAAACTGCTTTATCTTATTTGTGAAAATTTAATAACATTTATGAAGCATAGTTATCATAAAAGATTATGAAACATCTTCATCATATGTATGTAACATTTCATAAATATGAGGAATCCTGTCATCAGATAGCACTTTTATGAAACAGCTTGATCATATTTATGAAGTGTTACATTGGACGAAAATCAATGAAGTTTTACATCATATTTGTGAAGTTTTTCAAAACTATGATTTTTTTTGTTTGTGGATATTTTTCTATTTTGACTGCAGATTCTTGTTAGGGGTTACCAATTTAGAAAGAAAAATGTTTCCCCTTCCTACGCACCAAAAACTTGGTCCGAAAATCGAATTGTTGAAACTTCTCACCTCATTTTTACCACTTAAAAATTCGAATGCGTAAATATGCTTTGTTTATTTGTGCTGGCCATTAGATGGAGCTACGTGCCGAATTTCAAGATTCCAGGTTTGTTAGTTCAGGAGATACACTAAACGACTCTTTTTCGGAAATAAAGGCTGATTAAATAAATCAGACCTTGTTAACAAAAGTTTATGCGTTTTTTCAATGATCAATATCCTAATGAACATATTTAAACAAATATACAAAGTTTTATTGCATTATCATATTTTTCATATTTTATTTTTTAAATGTGTACACAGTAGTGGTCAAAGATAGTAAAATGGTTAATGAGTAGAGCAATTTCAGTAACATGACAAAATAATTTACACTAGCCCCCCTATACGTATGAGTTATAAAATATTACTCATACGCTAGGAATACCTAGGTCATGCTTAAACTACATTCGCACTGGACCCCAAAATATGTATTTTATTTTGTTTTCCAGTTTTCGACTATCAAATTCCATAAACATTTTAAAATGGAAAACATGAAAAAAAAAAACGAAAATACATACTTTGGGGTTCAGTGTGAACGTAGTATTAGATCAAATTTCTATAATGAAAATATAAAAATATGCACAGATAAAGCAGTAGTAAGCACCAACAATGAAATTTGTAAATTTAAGCATCCTCATTTTTAAATTCAAATTTATTTACAAAAATATTTGTTGTTTTTGAAATGCTCGTAAATTGTCGTTTTTCATATAACAATTCTTTAAAAACAAAAATTTAAAATTACAAAAAAAATCAACTAAAGGGTGTTTTTATTTACAATACCAGTTTAAAACACTGTTTTTGTGATTACAAAAATGCTCTATGAGGCATGTTTAATATTACAAACAGAATTTTGTAAATTACACTAGCTTACACCGAAAATGTACATTTGATGAGAGGTGATTTTCCTTATGTACTTTCTCCCGCTGAATTCGAAAATTAAGGTTACATTTTTTTTATGGAACAGTTTTTGAGATAGTGTAATTTTTTAATTTTTTCACTTGACAAATCATATCTCGAGCTAGAAATGTCCGTTCAAAGTATTGAGATGACGAACAAATATGCGTAATCGGATCTTTGATTGGTAAAGCGGTTCAAAATATATCGAAGAAAATAGGGCACATTTTCAAAAAAGTCATATTTTACAGTGATTCTGTGCCGACGGAAAAATACTTATCATTAAAAAAGTGTATGGTTTCTCCTCATGTACGTAAATATGATACTTTTACGTAAGAACTGAGACCAACTAGAAGAAAATCGACCGAAAGATGACAAAGTTGTAAGCAATTGAGTGAATAAATCCAAATTTCATATTTTCCGAATATTTTATTTTTTTCGACAATTTATGAGTTCAATCACCAAACTACTGCTCATTTAAGGCAAACCCTATGCAACTGTTCCCTTAAACCCCTGACGTTTTGTTTTGACAGCTTCTTACCCTGACATTTTGGTTTGACAGCTTCTATAAAACATAATGTCGGTTGTTTGTATATTACAGGAACTCACAAATTTGATTGAAATTATATTTAATTATTTATGTGTATAATAAATTTTTATAAATTAAAATCTCCAAAACTATTTAAATGATTTTTAACTTTCTGTTTAATGATTAAATTTAAATACTTATTTTTATAAATAAAAATTCCTTTCATTATAGTTCAAATAAAATAAGGCTGCCCTGAAAACTGTCCTTTAATATTAAATAAAAAAAAAAATAAAACGAAAATAGAAGGGAACTTGTCAATGCAAGGCACGATTTTGAATAGCCAAGGGGAAAATATTTTGTTTTTGTTATTGACGCTTTTACAACAACCAGTAGGTACTGCTACCAACCATTGTTCTGGATATTGGGTACTCTAAAACATTCATGCAATAAAATAAAAACCAGGGACATATTGCTTGAATAAAAAAAAAAAAAAAATACTATTTCTGTATACAACAAAAATTGTATAGAAGATTAAAAATATATAACAACAATGCGAATATAAATTCCCCAATGAGCATATATAGATGTTACAACAAAATAATTACGATTTTAGATGGTTATACTATGGAACGTACTACAATTTTTTTTTATAAATACAACAAAATCAAGGCAAAAAATATGTAATACAAAAACAAAAAAAAAAAAAAAATAAAGCAATATCAAATTGCACACAAAATTTACTCAAAATATCCATAGAAAATAATAATAAAAAAAAAATTGTACGAGAAAAAAAATTTCAACTAAAATAACTGAAAATCTACTATGCTCTATATAGTTACAACTACCATGCACACTAGGGTGGCCCACGCTTGTATGGATAAGTAAAAGTATAGTCCAATACTTTCTCCACAAGCCTGATTTTGTTTCTTTTACTTAAATATTTGTGTATACCAAAAATTTTCTCAATGGGACAATATTTAGAAGTCGCGATGAATGTCGACTTTTATGTTTCGCATCTTTTATTACATGCATTTACTACTGGCTTATCATTATTGTACTTGTTTATGTATTGGAGATACTTTTTAACACTTTTCTTTGATTTAAAATTCGTTTAAATTCAAATATATTCATCCCTTTAATAATTATTTAAAGTCGATAGAGTTGCTTACTCATCAGTGGCAATGAAAAAGAAAAACTTTTAGCAGTTCCGTAGATCACAAAAGGAGCCGGTGTAGAACATGCTAACGCTTGTTAAGGTGTCTGTAACGATTGATCAATAAAAAACCCAATTCGAGGACTATGCTTTGACACTACCGCCTCCAATACTGTTTTAAAGCTAGGTGCATATACTTTAATTGAAAAAGAATTAAATAAAGACCTAATATGGATTGCTTGTCGCCATCATTTGTTTGAGGTCATGCTTTCTAATGTTTTTAAAGAGTATTTTGGCCCAAGCGGAGGACCCGAAGTGCAACTATTTAAAAGATTTAAAAATCAATGGCCAAATATTGATAAAGAAAACTGCAAAGTCGGAGATGATACGCTATTCCATACAAGTGACTTGCTTCAACTCCAACAGCAAATGTATGAATATTATACCGATGCTATCAAAAGTCAACAGCCAAGGGACGATTACCGTGAACTCCTTACGTTTTGTCTAAATTTTCTTGCTGGTGCAAATAAAGCAGGAACAATGAAAATTAACTTTCTTGCTCGTTGGATAACGAAGGCGATATATTGCATAACAATTGTGCTCAAATTTGGACAGAACATTTTCAAGCACTATTCGAATAGGATCAGCGTTGTGGAGCGCGAATATTCGATGCTTTTGAATTTTGGGCCACCCTAATGTACACATATACACTAACAAATGAAACATACATACACATAAGAATGTCCCTTAAAATAACGATTTGTCGCTTTCACTCCCAGTTTTATTGCAATTGTTTCCAAATGGAACAATCCGAATATCGACTCAGTTTTATTGCAATTGTTTCCAAATGGAATAATCTTGACCAAAATTTGCATATTTTTTAAAAATAAGTGTTATATTATTAAAAATTCGAAATTTTTTATAGAATTTTTTTATGTCATCCCTTCATATTCTCAAAATTATTTAGATGCCGAATTCTGGCTTTATGGGATATAATTAACCCGTGCGCCCCGGTAGGCTAGTTGGTAGCGTGCTGACTTATCAGTGCGGGGGTCGTGGGTTCGATTCCCACCAGAGGCACTGGTCTGTTTTCGCTACAACGCGCCGAAGGGCATAGTCGCTAGTGCTCGGTTAGGGTAATAGTATATAATTTGTAATTATTTGATAATTAATTAATAAAATAAAAAAAAAAAAAAAATTAACCCACTTTAGCTTGTAATCTAAATTGAAGCAGAAATTTTATAAATATGGCAACAACGTGTTTATTTTTTAAATTAATTTTAAAGATTATTTAAAATGCACAGTTTGCAAATGGCGAGTGCTATTTTCATAATATAATAGTTGTAATAAAAAAAAAATAAAATAAAAATTCGTTTTTGTGTGTGAAGGACATTTTATATGTGAACAAAATTTGGATTTTTTTATCAAAATTTGCATAATTTTCGGAATTTTCTTCTTAATTTGAATACCCTGTTAAAAATCGTCACATATGGATGCATACATGGAGTATACATGCAAAGAGATAATTTCATGGATGAATTTTAATGAATTTTTTCACTACACTGATGAAGTTTTAAATGTTTTACTTTTAAGTTTTAATAAATTAAAACCAAACGTTTATATTTCGAACTTCTATTATAAATTATAATGTGAGCAAGATTATTCAAGTTCAAGATCAATGTTTAGTCCAAATAAGAAACTTTGCCGAAGGAACCATACCTCTAAAACGAGTTCTGATGGCCCGACTTTTGACCCGTAGGGTCAAATTTTGAAAAAGCCCACTTTGATATTTCAGAAAGTAGGAGGAATCTCTCCAAGATTATGGGATATACTTCTTCTCCGGGAGACGCGCTAGCAGATTAATGCATAAACCATCATTCTAGGGGTTAAAATTTAAGTTAAAAGAGGGCCTTTTTAGCCGTGTTTTTTTTATCAAAATGTACAAATCTCGGGATAGAGATATTTCAGAAAGTAGGAGGAGTCTTTCCAAGAATAGGGTCTATATTTCTTCTCCGGAAAAAATAGAGTATAAATATATTCGATTGGGTTGGATTCGATTGGGGCACTCTAAATGGGTCAAAATTTCACCCTACGGGTCAAAAGTCGGGACATCAGAATTCGTTTTAGAGGTATGGTTCTTCGGCAAAGTTTCTTATTTTGATCCCTAGAATACGATTTTCTTTGAACGATGAGCGATTTTTTTGCCTCCATACAAATCGACCCGGCCTAATGTCCATATATCATAATATGTGTACATTAACGAAAATTGAGATAATATTTACATGTATGATCACATATGAACACTTATGAGCATATATGAATCCTATATGGTCCCAGCAAAATAAGAGCTGAGGAAGAAGTAGTAAAAACACCACATCTACTGAGTCGGATGTGGTGCAAATTTAGGTGAATCATTAATGATTTTAACATTGTCGTGTCATTGGGCGGATGGAGTGAATATATAACGTCTTTAATAGCATTTTAAACAGTGCATGGATGCTATTTTTCAATAGTTCATGGAAGGTCTTTTTCAAATATATATTAACATTTTTATTTAATAAAAATGTGCAGCATACTTTAGGGACGTAACTTTAAATATTAAAAAAAAAAAAAATCTTTTGGTGCCAGCGAGTATTGAACACACGAATCTGAGTTACGATCTGCTGTATTAAAGTAGACCGCGCTACCATTTGCACCAAAGTTACTTATGCAGTACTACAAACTTAAAACGAACTTAAGTTGAAAATATTGATATATTTTTATGAAAACAAGAAAAATATGCTACACAAATATATAATAAAAAAGATAAAATAATGATTTTTAAAATATTTTTTTATTTTTTTAATAATTAATTTGACGAGAAGTGTCTTTAATAAGATAATGACAATGAGAAAAAAAATATTGGAGAAGTAGTTTAACTACAGATCGGAAAAAGTGGCCTGCAAAAAAACGATTGTGCCTTGGAACGTAAGATCTTTTAATGTTTTCCGTATTTTTTTCTAAAGATTTGAAGAAAGAGGTCGGTAAAAACTCTATAGGTAAATTAAAGTGATATATTTAAATTAAGTAAAAGGTTTTAATTAATTAATTTACTAATTAATTATTATTATTAATAAACTAGCTTTCAAAATTTGGCTTCGATATTTTTTGGTTTTGCTAATTTTTTGCGATCCGAAACAATATAATTAAAAACTCAACTAGATTTTTGAAGCCAAAATTAAATTTTTTTACCTAATTTTTTTTTGAATATTGCACACGTTTCAATTGAGGCACACCTGAAAAGTATATCTTGAAACAAATATGAATAATTCGATAAAATAATTTTTAGCAGTAAAATACATCTTTGCATTTTCTTATCAACATAACAATAAAAAATATTAAACCTTAGGTTTTTTTTTTTAAATAAGTTTTACAAAAAGTTCCATCGCAAAGACCAAAAAATAGATTTTTATCAAATAATTATTTGTCCACTCTGTCCACAATGTTCTAAACAAAATTCTTTATGATTAAAGTCAAGATGTTAATTATTTGGTTGTTTTTAAATTACTTAATTCTCTTAAAATACTCAGAAAAACCAAATTAAATAAAAAATACTAAAAAAATTAATTAGAATTAAAAAAAAAAAAAAAATTATCTCCCCGGCCCGGAATTGAACTCGCAACCTTCTGATTGCAAATCCAACCACTTACCACCTCAACCTCCATACAAAAAAAAAAAAATATATATATGAACTTATAACAAAGTACTTCTTATGATGTTATTTATTTAGATACCAATTAATTTATATGGTGATGCAAATGCTGTTGAAAATAACTTAAATTTACCATTTTTGGCAGTTGTTAACAATAACTTCCATTAATGTGAAAAATGTGCGTATGCTAATGCTTTGGAAGTCAAGTTAAAGAGGTTCTTAAAGCACTACTTCCACTTTATTTTGGTGGGGTAGGATAAGAACATGTGTGAATTCGAAGGTTTTCATATATGAGCTTGAATGAGTTCATACATGTCCATAAATGGGTACAAATATTTTAATTTTTAACTGGCTAGACTATAATTATATTTGTTTAAACAAATCTTTAACACTAAGGGGCCTTTACACAAAAAATACCAAATAAACCTAATAATAATTATCAGTACAAGATTGCAAAGCTTTTAAATAGATCAAAAATAAATATAAATTTGACAGATATTAATTTTGTATGTAACTAGATCCACATAGGATTAATTTATGCTCTTTTGGCCAAAAAAGACACTTGGAAATCTACAGAATATGATATCCTCCAGATTTTCTTTAAATTTAGATAAGTGATAAAGAATACTAACGAACGAAGTAGCGTGATTTTTTATCTTATCAATCATACTTTTAAATGTTAAAAATGTGGAGCCAAAAATCGATCCAGTTTCCTTTTTTCCGTTTTTTTTTTCATATTTATTCCAAAAAAAAAACTATCCAAAAGTGGGTATCAAATAAAACATATCTAACGATTAACAAACAACATTTAAGGCGGTATAAGAGTATTTCCACGGAAACGTCAACACCCACAATATTCAGAAATCGAATGTAAATATCGTTGTACTAACTGAATTTATAAGTTGTTGCCATTAAAATACACTTTTTAGTTCGGGTGGCACTTTATTTCTGTGTGTGTGTGTGTAAACGACGTAAATAAAGACCAGTCAACGAGAAATTTCTGTTTTGATTTCAGTGATATTCTGATATCACGTTCGTCCTATAAAATATCATTTATTCGCATTACTTCTGATTTGCTGGTAGCTGGTGTTAAAAACTTTTAATTTAAATCAAGTTTGTTGTGAATATCTTAATATAAAAAAATCTGGTTTATATCGAATAGAGATACTTTTTTACAAAATTTTAGACTTTGTCGCGTCACCTACCAAATATTTTACTTTTGAGTAGTAAAATATTGATATTTAAATTTGTGATTTTTTTGCGAAAATGACATCATTAGCTAATAAGAGAATGAAAAACGCACGATGGTATGGAGAAAAAATTAAAAACTGGCCCACTTAAGTCACAAATTAAAGTTCATATATTCTAGTAAAATAGCAGACCATCAAAATCTGAAAACGTTAACACCATTTTAGTAGAGTACAGTTTTCTAAAGGTTTGATATGCACTGAATCCAAGGCTGACCTCGGCACTTCTCCATCGTTTAAGATTTTGGATTAACTAGATTTCTAGAAAATTCAGTTTTTCGCTGTATTCAGGATGTTATAACATCACGAATTGAGCCTTAAATTAAGCATTTTAAAAATCTTTAAAATTAATCAAAAAAACACGTCTTTGTATTTTCGTTAAATATGTGCGTCATTTTTGATTCCACACTAAAGTTGGTTAATAATATACGATGAAGTAAGAATTCCATACCTTAATAATTTTGAGTTTATTAAAAGAATAAATTAAATAAAAATTAAAGTTTTCAAAATATCGAAGTTTGGTAATTTTTTAATAAAAAAAAAACACTTTTTTCAAACATATGTAATTAGCGGCCAAAAATTTGGCAAATATTTGCAATAAAACTGGGGGTGTAATGAACGAAAATCGACAACTTTTTTTCTAAAGGACATCCTAATACACATGCATAATATAAATGTGAAGAAGGGGGTTGTTGTTGTTGCTGTTTAACTCAAACTTTAAAAGTCAGACTTATTTCATCCATAACAAAAATGTTATATATGTTTATGTGTGTGAGTGTTATACTTATATATAATGTTTGTGAGTATATACCAGTATGACCAATTCATGTTCAGTCATTCGTACCCATACATATACTCTCATACAAACACTCATACATACAAATATGTTTCTATCACAAATAACAAAAAATAAAAAGTAGAACAACATTTTACGATGTGAACATGACCAGCATTTCTAATCATCATCATCAAATAATACAAAAAAAAAAACACACACACATACATATAGACAAATAAAAAAATATCAAACTGGAACGTAAACTGGGAAATTGTCCCAAAAAACAAATAAAAAAAAAAAAAAACAAGCAATATCAAATAAAATAAAGAAATAGAAAAAAAAAACAAGTTGTAGTTGCAATTTAAAAGCGATTTAACTCTGATAATAAAAGCATCAAATGTCATAAAGAGATGACCACTGACAATATGAACAATACATATACAATATTAATAAATATCATGAGTTCCATTATACATCACATATGGAATTAACCGTGGGTCTTACAATTTGATAAACTTTTTGCACACATACACTCCACACTAATGTTAAGTTTTTAAAATTTTTTAAAAACTCTCGATTTTCTACGGTTCTGAATTTCAAATTAATTAAAAAAATCTAAAAGTATTTAAATTTTAATAGCTCTATATTCGAAAGCTGTTATCGGATTTATTTGCTTCAAAAAGCATTCGATTTAAATGGTTATCCTTTTCCATACTTATGAGCTAAAAAGTATATATATATTAAAAAAAATAAATAATTAAGTCAAAAGTTTGACATTTTTTATATAAAATTTAATTTTGGTTTTTCTGTGATGTAACTATCACCGAAATTGCTCGATTTGCTGTAGGATTTCTCTGATTCAAAAAGCATTCAATTTATATTGAATGCCTTTTCCATACTTATTAATTCAAAAAATACATATTAAAAACAAATTATTTTTTTATGCAAATGCAAATTTTAGATGCATTTTCGAAATTTTTTAAACATGGATAAATCGAAAGTTTGACATTTTTTATATAAAATTTAATTTCGGTGTTTCTGTGACGCAAATATCATCTAATTTTCTCGCTTTGTGAAAAAAGCCTTATCCATTATTTCCACACAAAAAATTTAATTTTTTGTATAATTACTAACTTTTAACTTTGAACAGGTTTTTAAACAGTTTAAAACTCACAATACAATCTTTATAAGAAACTGATTTATTTACGTTTATCTGTCCAGGAAATTAATCTTCATCAAAAATTATTTTTTTAGACAAATTAACTTAAATAAACAAAACAAATGTGAAAATATAAAGGAGAAAAAACAAACAACGTGTATTGAATATCTACCAAAGGTAGACCTTGCACATAACAAACAAGTTTTATTTTCAATTTATAACGAGCTTTCAACCTCTGTATATTTACAAAAACAAAGCAAATCAAACATATTAGCTAGGTTGATACTAGTATTTCGATCTGGCTAAAGATCTCATCAGAACCCGAAGTTTTAGAAAAGCTAGAGCCTATATAATAGGCAGAACTTTAACAAAAAACCTATTAATAATCAATTTTGCTCCATTCTTGTCTTCTTAGTAATCAACCACGTGGTTAGGTCTTTTCCTAACTAGCATCCTGACGTTACTAAACTTTGAAGACCAAAAATGTTCTATTTATATAAAAAATTTTTAGTGTGTACTCTGGCTCAAGTAATATTTTTTACAGTTATATTAGTTTTTTGTTTTTATATACATCGGGATTATTTTTGTTATTTTCAATTTATAACGAGCTTTCAACCTCTGTATATTTACAAAAACAAAGCAAATCAAACATATTAGCTAGGTTGATACTAGTATTTCGATCTGGCTAAAGATCTCATCAGAACCCGAAGTTTTAGAAAAGCTAGAGCCTATATAATAGGCAGAACTTTAACAAAAAACCTATTGATAATCAATTTTGCTCCATTCTTATCTTCTTAGTAATCAACCACGTGGTTAGGTCTTTTCCTAACTAGCATCATGACGTTACTAAACTTTGAAGACCAAAAATGTTCTATTTATATAAAAAAATTTTAGTGTGTACTCTGGCTCAAGTAATATTTTTTACAGTTATATTAGTTTTTTGTTTTTATATACATCGGGATTATTTTTGTTATTTTCAATTTATAACGAGCTTTCAACCTCTGTATATTTACAAAAACAAAGCAAATCAAACATATTAGCTAGGTTGATACTAGTATTTCGATCTGGCTAAAGATCTCATTTAAATTTATTTTTGATCAATGATCATCAACTTCGAGGTCATGTATTAGTTCTCATTTAGTGAAAAAACTAGTTTATATGAATGCTTGATGTTTTACATATAATTGTCTTTCAAAACGCGTTCTGATGACGGAAACCTAGAAAATTCCCAAAATAGATCTATAAATACATTCCTCAAAGTTGTCAATTAATAAATTTGAAAACAAGAGCTCTATAGATTATTTGTTAGAACAATATCCTAATAAAGAATTAATTTTATTTTTTAATTTTTATTATTCAGTGATTTTCCATTTAAATTGTATTATTATTTGTGTCTTATAATTGTCAGATTGTCTCTATATGATAAATTTTTCAACAACCTGCGGCTTTGAGAATCAAACCTGCGCCTATCTTACAATACAAACATATTTTTAACTTTTTCGTTAACGTTTTCGTATTGCTAATAGTGTGTTCTGAATTTTAAACTGTTTTGAAACCTGTTCAAAATATAATCATAACAAATTATACAACAAGTCAAATTTTTTTTTGTATCAAAAATTTAAAAGTTTTTTAAAAAAATCGAGAAAATTAGATGACACATTAAAAATAAAATTAAATTTTATAAAAAAGTGTTAAATTTTCGATTTGTCCATATTTTAAGAATTTTGAAAGGGCTGAACAATTTCAAAAATGTATTTAAAAATTGAGTTTGCATAAAAAATACATATTATTATTATGAAAGAGGACAATCGAAAAAATTTAACGCTTTTCGAATCAGCGAAATGCGATGATAACTTTCTTGTATGCATACATACGGCTTTTCAAAATTATATATTTTGCGATTTTTTGAAATTTTTTAAAATTAAAAATTGCGTGTTGTTGAAAAATTTAAAAACTGAATTGTGAATTATAGTCTCCATAGATTATATAAGTTTACAGTATATGGAAAATCGAAATACACAGAAATTAAAAAAAAAAATGCATTTTTTTTATTCCCCATCAAAGTATGAATAATATATAGATGTGCATGCACTACACTGCACTATGTACATTGTATATATCGCTCATTTGCTTCAAGAACGTCATAATGACGCAGAATTATTCGTTATATAACGTATCATATTGTGTAAAAAAGTCGTATTGGTATCTTGTATACTCACCTGTTGAGGGAAACTCTGTCGTTATTTTTTCTTCAAGGTGGGAGTAAATTGAAAACTTAAAACACGTTTTCTACAAAATCAAAATTTTTGAGTTATGACGTTATTGAAGTAAATGAGCGATATATTAAACAATTTTGTTTGTGATATTGTTATTATATGTATACTTTTTAATCGTACTAAATAGTTTAATATACATAGATTAAAGTGTTAATAATGAAACAATCAAGATTAAGTAAAAAATAAACGCAAACTAGATCCATTTAGCGCTGGTCAATTAGATTCCAATTTAGAACACCTTCGGGTCTTTATTTGAAGCTACATTATAAAACGATAATGCTATCACATTAATCTCTTCAAACACAATTAAAGCGACACGAGAACAAAACGGTTGCGTGTGATTTACGTATAAACGGGATCCCATTTGAAGAAAGCGAAGATCTAACAGATATTTTTAATAGAATATGCTCCGTTATTGGAATGCCGGTACCTGCTATTAAATCAATATACCGGTTACAAAACCAAAATAACAGAAACAAAAATGATTCAAGAGATGCTGCCATTATCGTTAAAATGTGGTCACCTTACGATAAAAATTTCTTCTTAAAATCACTAACAAATTTCAAAAAAACACATAAAGACTTTTACTTTGCATTAAATCACGTAGGCTTTAATTCCAACCACAAGTTTTTCGTTAATGAAGCTCTCACTGTAACAAATTATTTAATTTTGCGAGAAGCTAGGCGTATGAAACGTGATGGGCTTATTCATAGTGCCTTTTCATTGCGTGGACTTGTGTATGTCAAAAAATTTGCCGATAGTCAGTTGACCTGTATTGATGATTTCGCTGACTTAAAGCTGTTTTTTCGTGAAGCTGGAGAAGCTGAAAATATTTCATCTGAACATCAACACAATGATTATATATAATTATATGGTTCTTGTTATTTTATTTAAAATTTTTTGTGATTTTTTAGAAATAATTACCTATATCATTGACTCATATTTTATATTATATTGCTCAAAACATTTTTTTTATAATATTTACAATATAATCTTTTTTACCGTTGCTGTTAGGGATGTATTTGTGTTAAAAATATTTGATTATGAACAATTCTACTGACATTAGAGGGAGATCTAAAGACGTTACGATGAACATGGTGAGAGTTCTAGCTAAACAGAAGAAGGGTCTGACTATTTGTCACTTGAATGCACAGAGTTTAAATTGTAAAATTGACGAATTTAGAATAATTTTCGAAAATTCTAACGTTGATATAGTTTGTGTTTCTGAGACCTGGCTAACTACATCAACTACGGATAGCTTAATTAACCTAGGTGGTTATACAGTTTTTAGAGCTGACAGATCAATAAGAGATGAAAATGACAGAGTTCGTAAGGGTGGTGGAGTGGCGATTTTTGTGCGCAATCATCTAGTGTGCAAGTTTTGCTGTAAATCTGATGAAGAAGACAAGGTAGAACATATTTTTGTTGAAATCATTTCCAATCAATGGAAACTTTTAATTGGCTGCGTGTACCGACCTAATAAGAACACATGTCTTTCAAAATTCTTTGAAAATCTGGAAAATTTAACTGATGGATATAGTGACGTGATCATTTCTGGAGATTTTAACTCTAATATAATTATTGAATCAATTCTAACTGACAGGATGTCATCGCTTGGTCTTGAGCCTACTAATAAAAATAGCCCTACGCACTTTTCTTCCACTACAAACACTCTACTCGACCTTTTTTTTGTGAGTGATATTTCAAATGTACTACTCTACGATCAAATCTCTGCTTCATGTTTCTCTAAACATGACTTGATTTTCTTGGCTTACGATTTTCATATTCAACACGTAAATACCACGTACACTTATCGTGATTTCAATAATATTAACTACGACTTGCTCTATGCTAATTTTTCTCTTTTTGATTGGAACAATATACACTATATGACTTCCGTTGATGACCAAATGTGTTTCCTACAAAACAATCTACTACGTCTATTTGATGAAAATGTTCCTATGAAAACTAAAATCACCAGCGTGAAGAAAAAACCTTGGTTTACTTCTGCCATCAAACAGTTAATTTGTCAAAGGGATATTGCCTACACTAGATGGAAACGTTTTAAAACCCCTGAGCTTAAAATCGATTATCAAACAGCAAGAAAAGAAGTAAACCGAAAAATCAGAGTCGCAAAAACTGAATACTACTCAAGACAATTTAGTTCTGCGCTTGATACTAAACATACCTGGAAAACTATCCGTGATATTGGTATTGGAAAGTCTGATCGAAACAATAACTGTTCGATTAATGTTGATGAGCTGAATAATAAATTCACTGACCTACCCATGATTCAGATAAGAACCGATTTTTATGACGATCAATATGCTCAAATTACCGCTTCAACTGAAGAAAATACCTTTGAGTTTACTTGCGTAAGCGAATATGACGTTGCCTACAGTTTTACACAAGTAAAATCGAATGCTGTTGGATATGATAATCTACATCCTAAATTTATAAAAATATTGCTACCACTTCTTCTACCTTACATAACTTACTTTTTTAACCACATCATTACTACAAGCACTTTCCCCTCAGGATGGAAGCATGCCAGGATAATTCCAATTCCTAAATCAGGCTCTGAATACCAGCCAATAGCAATATTGTGTTATCTTTCCAAGGTTTTTGAAAAGATTTTGCATGCCCAAATGAGTGCCCACGTTTTTGGAAATGGTTTAATATCTCACAAACAGTCAGGGTTTCGCCCTAATCACAGCTGCGTGACTGCTTTGGCTGACGTTTCAGAGGACATTAGGCGTAATATTGACAATGGAAACATTAATATCCTAGTACTTCTCGATCATTCTAAGGCTTTCGATACTGTCGACCACACTACCCTTAGTATGAAGCTTCGAAGCTTTTTAAATTTTTCATCTTCTTCTACACAACTGTTGTCATCCTATCTATTAAATCGTACACAATCTGTATATGTCAACAACAAATCATCACTACCACTAAGTCTAACAAGAGGTGTACCCCAAGGGTCTATTCTGGGGCCACTTCTTTTCTCGATATATGTTAACGACTTACCTGAACATCTTAATTACTGTAGCATACACATGTACGCAGACGATGTTCAACTTTACCTGAGCAGTCCACTACAGTCAATTAAGGATAACATAGATAGGATAAACCACGATCTACAAAAATTACACCTGTGGGCTACTGCTAATGGTCTATGTATAAATCCTAAAAAATCCAAATGCCTTTTAATACATCAAAGAACTAGGAATCCTGTGTTTGATAAAGATGTTATTATAAATGATGAAAAAATTAAAGTTGTTTCAGTGGCTAAAAACCTTGGAATAATATTTAATGACACGTTAACATGGTCAAACCACATCACTGCCATGGTTGGACAAACGTATTCAAAACTGAGATCCCTTTGGTTAACTCAATCTTTCACTCCTTTAAAAGTTAGATTGCTGTTAGCCAAAGCTTACTTAATCCCTGGCCTTTTATACGGTTGTGAACTTTTCTGTAAATGCGACACCATCAGCATGGGGAAGTTAGAAGTTGTATTTAACAGTATAGTACGATACGTATTTGGGTTGAGAAGATCGTGTGGAACTGCGTTCTATTCTAAAAAAATATTTGGTGTGTCACTTGAAAGTCTTATGAAGATAAGAGTTCTTTTACTTTTACATAAAACCATATTTACAAAAAAGCCCGCTTATCTCTACGCAAAACTTCGTTTTGGCATCGGAACGAACAGGGGAAATAAATTAGTTCCACCAAGTCATCGCTATCTCGTATCTGAGTGGCAATTCCTCCTAAATTCCGTAAGTCTTTGGAATATGCTCCCTCAAACACAACAACTCAACAGCAACGCCTCTAGTTTTAAAAAATTTCTTTTGAACACTATGCACGATTTTAATATTGTTTAACAATTTTTAGTCTTTAAAATTTTCTGCAATATGCTTAAACTTTTATTTTATAATTTATTTATTTATATCTTGTTTTTTTGTTTAACTTATATTTAATATGAGTGATTTTTCACCTATTTGTTATTTAATTATGTAATACATTGTAACTTTCGTCTTCTATCAAAATGTGAACTAATTTACGCGATATAAATCCTGTTACTATAACTATAAGAATTGATTCTTGTTGTATGGGCTTAGAGAAAGAAATATAAAACTAAAACGAAACTAACACTAAACTAAAATAAAAATAAACTAAATAAAACTAATAAAACTAAAATAAACTAAACTAAAACTAAACTAAACTAAACTAAACTAAAAAATAAACGAAACTAAACTAAAAACTAAAACTAAACTAAAAAACTAAACTAAATCTAAAACTCTAAACTAAACTAAACTAAACTAAACTAAACTAAACTAAACTAAACTAAACTAAACTAAACTAAACTAAACTAAACTAAACTAAACTAAACTAACTAAACTAAACTAAACTAAACTAAACTAAACTAAACTAAACTAAACTAAACTAAACTAAACTAAACTAAACTAAACTAAACTAAACTAAACTAAACTAAACTAAACTAAACTAAACTAAACTAAACTAAACTAAACTAAACTAAACTAAACTAAACTAAACTAAACTAAACTAAACTAAACTAAATTTAAGCACTTGTACTCGTTTTTAAATTTTTAATTTCGGTGGTAGACTCAGAGAAAAACTAAGTTAAAGTAGAAAAAAACGATCATGTGGAATGTTCATTGCAGTACGAATCAATTTAAAAAAAAAAAAAAATTGATTAATTTTCAGAACTCAGAGCAATCAAAGAATATTTTAAATTTTTTTATAAATTATTGATGACGGGTACAAGACGATTTTCCTATACTGTCACTTTTTTGTAAATAGTTTGCTCCTACACAGAAAAAATTAAAAAAGTAGGGAATTTTTTTCAATTAAATCAATTTTTTGAAAGTTTTAAAAGCTGACAATTAAAAATGAATTGAATCAATTGCTTAAATTGGCAACATGCTTGACATTTTTGTATACTATCGCTCAAAACATATTGTTGTTGTTCTTTTTTATTAATATTTATGTATGTAGTTGTTTTTTTTCTATTAATGTTTAAGTATTGGTAATAAATACTTTTAATTCATTTTAATTAGATTTTATAAATTCTCATTAGGTTTATTACTTTACTAAGTTAAATACTTTTATTTCAGTGGTTTAAATTTAAATATTAATTTATTCTAAAACATTATCAAAAAACTGATAATGCGATTTTTAAAGCTAAATTTTGTTTAATGAGAATAAAATGGAAACACTTAAAAAAAAAAAAATTAAAATAAACTAAAAATTGTCAAAAAAAAAAAAATACACAGCTTTTAGCAAAATGGATAATTTCTGCAAAAAAAAATCCAATTTTTTTTGTTGCTATATTCTGTTTTAATAGTTAAAAGAACTAATTTCTGTGTGAATTTCTTCACATAAGCATAACTAAATCCGCTAACTAAATGAGAATTACATGCCGGTTTGAATTCAATGTTTTAAAACTCTCTCCATAAAAAACATTTGGTATAGAAGCAACACTTTATCCAATTATTTTTTTTTTTTTTTTGCTTTTTGAGAAGGTATACAATATGCATCACTTTTTAATAAAATTAATTATTATTTAATTGAAAAATAATTTAATTAAAGAGCTGTCAACTTCTAATTGAATTATCAATTTTCGTTGTTAGTGGAATTTCAGCAATTCAAGTTATTGAATCGGTAGTTTTCGTGATTGAAATGGCTTTTTATTTTTCTGTGTGTAGATTAACGAGGCAAATGAATAAGAATTTGGCGTTTGAGTATTTTATTTGGCTAACATTAATGTTTAAATTTTAATTACATTAATGTTTTATTTAGGAAATTTTGCTTTTGTTAATTATTTTTGTCTATTGTTTTCTAAGGGGCGTAGAACAAAAAGAAGCTAAATTGTGAATCACCAATACTTTAGATCAAAAATTTAGTTTAGTTATAAATATTATTAAAAAATTTTAAAATTGTTGATTTACTTGAATAAACGTCACTACATTGCTAGGTCTGTCAAAAAAACAGAGTAGTATTTGGAAGATGACAAAGCCAATTGTGACAATTTTTTGTTGTTGTTGTTGTTGTTGTTTTTGTTTTTTCTTTGATATTTTAAATTTTGAATCTCACTCCTAGACGAGGACAAGAAATACTCATTGAGTTTGTGATTTAACATAACTAATATCTCTAGAAATTCTAATAGCAAAGTCCCCTGAAGATTTCCTTGGGCAGGAATGAAATCCGGATAGGGACACGCCTACATCAGATTGTTTTTCACAATTTGTTAAATAAGTTTTGGGACTTTAGCACATTTAATTACTATAAATGCAATTAATGTTTATCCCGATGAAAACAAATTTAAGTAAATCGATTTAATTCCTTATCTAAGGGCCGTAGGGAAACAATTAGCTTAATTTGAAATTATTAATGTTTTTATACAAAATGAGTTGAATTATATCCTTAACTGAAACTCGCAGGATAAACCAGAGCTTAGTATTTTTCTTTACTACGCACCGAGAAATAATTGGAAAGTGTATATTAATGGTAAAAACGTTTTAATACAACGATATTTACATTCGATTTCTGAATAGTTTTTCTGTTCCAACTAAAATTCAGTTGAATTAACCGAACTTTGTTTTGAAAATTAGTGTAAAGTTGTGCCAACTGTCTGAAATTCGTAATAACAGAATTTGAGTCGTGGTAACCGAATTTCAGTTAGCAGATAGCTAAATTTTTCTCTGAGTGTAATATTAGAAGAGTAAAATGTAGACTGAAATATATCAATTGTTTCCTATATATATTCTGTAACTTCAAACTAACAAAACATCATGCTTTTAATCAAAACTGTAGAAAAATCTATATTTTGTCTAATTTGCTTTAAATTTGGTTCTTTTATATTTTTTATATTTCCTTTAAAATTGTTTAAAACTTTTTAGCTAATAAACATAAACTATGATAATGACGCCTTTTTTAAAAGCCCATTCCATAATAGTGTGAGTGGACTGCTAAGATTTTGCGATTATCACTCCATTTTTGTTCATTTTTTATTTTTAGTTTTTTTCTATTTATGGGGGGTTTTATCGCAAGTGACTGATGTTTTTTTGTTTACAAAAAATTAACACATTTCTAATGCGCTAGTAAAAACCTATAAAAGAAAATGCTTACGCTTATTAGCAAATAAATTTTCGATGAAACAAAAAAAATTAGTTCAATATCTTGTTCCACACAATAACTACATACACAAAAAATAAAAATCCACTTCAATTACTTACACAGGCGATTCCATAACTTTAATTGCTGAAATTCCACCAAAAACGAAGATAGCAAATTCAATTAGGAATTTATATCTCTTTAATTGAATCCTTTTTTAATTAAATAATAACTAATTTGATTCAGAAGTGATCAATATTGTATACTTTCTCAAAAAGCTAAACCCAATTCGATAAAGTGCTGTTGCCTTACCAAATGATTGTATATATCTTGAATTTTATAACATTGGAATTAACCCTGTACGTAATTCTCATTTAGTTAGCAGATTTATTTATACTTATGTGAACAAATGTATATGAAAATCGGATAAAGAACAAAACTCTCCACATTTTTTGGTTCAAAAACTACTCTACTATGAAAGAAAAGAATAAACAAGTCGCATCCCACTATGCCGACTTGTTTATTTCCTCTTAAAGGAAAAGACCTAAGGTCTATACAAAAAAAAAAAAATAAAATACCCCAAACATTTTTGTTTTAATATTTTTGTTTGTTTTTAAGATGCAAGAAAAAGCTATCGACAATATTTTTTACAATATTTTCTAACTACAATAGGTAATTAGTTATTTTTTTTTTTTTTTTATTAAAAAGAGAGGCAACACTCAGGAAATACTTCCTATATTTAGTGTGTTGCTTTCTTTGGAAAGGGATAGTATAGAGATGAAAGGAAAGATGAAGGGCTTCAGACATGGCAACACTGTAATTGCGCGAGATGATAAGTCTTAGAACAGTTGTTGCTCGCCACCTGATGGAGAGTTGGCGAACTTATTGAAGCTTTTTGGTTCATAGCCCTGATTCATTATTTTACTTCGGTAGGGTTAATTGCTATGGGAACACCGAAGGTGGACATTGCGATACGTATGAGGGATAGAAAAAACTCATACATATTAATTTGATGTTGCCGGCACCGGGGATCGAACCCGGGCCCTTCTGTGTAAAAGTCCAACGCGCTAACCATTACACCACAACGTCCACAAGTTGCCTAAAGTGCTCCATGGCTGTTTGACGAAAATGTCCCAATTCAAAATCATGACCGAGTTCGTTGAAATTTTGTGTCATACTACTACCCAATAGGACTCATCTTGGTGTAAGTTTCATTCCGATCCTAACACGTCGGCTTCAGAAGTTTGGTCACTTGAGATTAAATCCCCCTTATATATTTTCCCTCTTTTCCCTAGCATTCTCTATTAAAATCAATGTTTATTAATATACAATGAATAAAAATATATACTAACACTCAGGCACGTAGCTAGGAATTTGTTTTTTGCGATTTTTTATTTTGTTTATTTTTTTTTTTTTAGCCCTGGGAAACTTTTACAGTTATGTGCACACAGGAACCTTTCACTCCAAATAACTTAAAGATTTATCTCCAGAATTTTTTATTCAAGAATTCAAAAGTTAAAATGGGCCTATCATGATAATTTCCTTAACAAGAAGAAAAAAAAAATTTAAATAGCAAAAATATTTTGTAAAATAAAATCGGATAAAGGGATCTTTCTTAATGTTAATAATAATGTTATTAATAAAATTGAAAGTATTTCTATCCTTTTAAAAACCTCTTCACACAGACAAATGTAAATTCAACCGAATTTAAAATTGTATTTTGGTGGACACAGCCAACAATTTCCGTTGGTACAAACAGCCATATTCAAATATGATTTTAGAATATTTTGGTTTGCTAATACAAAAATTCTGTTGTATTAACCGAATTTAGTTGTGCCAACTATTTCAGTAGCAGTAACTGAATTTCAGTTGGCAAATGACGACATTTGTATACGTGTGTTCTAATTACGAGTACAAAAGTTTTCCGGTCTATTCATAATCACAAAACTACAATTTAGTCATAAATATTTTTTTTTTTATTGGAAAATTTAAATATTGAACGCTCTTGCTAAAAATTTTATATTTTCTACCGGAAATATTTCAAATATATTAATTTGGTTAAGTAGTTTTATTTGTGTGCTAAACTAAATTATATTTTACTCTTCTTAGTTTAAACGATCTTAAGGTCATTTATTTGTTAATTATTTATTTCCACATTGGGTAAATTATTTCCACATTGGGTGAATTCTTCAGGGAACAGATATTACAATTTGAAAAACTAGTTTTAATAATTAAAAACTTATATACTAAATTGTATATTGTAATATTTGTTCCCTGAAGAAGTCACCCAATGTGCAGACGAAATATTAGAAATAAATAATTAATAAAAAAATGATCTTAAGCTCTTTTAAACTAAGAAGAATAAAATAAAAAAGATCGAAGAAAATTTAACATTTCTAAATTATATTTTTAAAATTCACTTTGATGCATATTTTAGGCGTTTCCAGATGCTGTAAAAGCGCTTTTGTGTTTTTGCTGTTCATTTAAAGTTTTTCGATAATAATTACAATTTTCTGTAATCCATTTTCAAAATGGAGTGCGGTGTTTAAAATAAACCACAAAAAAAATTATATTGTTTTTTCATTGCACAATTTAAGGTCGAATAATTTTTATTTTTAAAAAATTATATCAAAATTGTCTGATCTTTTAATTTTTTACATGACTTTATCAGAGAACTTATATTTTGCAACAGCTTTTTCACCTAATATTTTATTTATTTGTTAGGTTTACTTATTTGTTTTTTTATTGATTTCGCACAAAATATTTCTGCACACACAGAGAAAAATTTAGCTATTTGCCAACTTCAATTTGATAAATGCGACTCTAATTCGGTTATTACGAATTTCAGTCGGTTTGTACAACTTAACATAAGTTTTCACAATAAAGTTCCGTTAATTCAACTGAATTTTGTAATCTATAACATAACATTTTCGGTTCGAATATTATTGATGTGAAGTTTTTGGCATAATTTTAACTCTTTTTAGATTGTTGTTATTATTTTAAGTCCTAAAAATTTCTAAACAACAAACAGCCTCATAACACAAAAATTACGGTGCTGTTTACATTTAGTTGTTTACATTTAGTGTAAAAATATAATTGAGAAAATTTAAATGGATTGTAATGTTAACACATATCAATCATGAGTCATGTCGATTTCGGAAAATTAAAAAAAAATTAGTTTCTGTGTGCAGAGTACAAGTTGCTGGTCTTACAGATATCTGAAAACAAAAAAAAACATAAAAATATTTTAAAAGACTAGAGCTTAACACACCAATATTAAAAAAAAAAGATTATTACAAGGTATAAAAAACTAGAAATAAATGTTGAAATATAATCACCATGTAGCATGTTTATTCTATTTAAACAAACTTTTCACAATTTCAATTTTTACCCCAAATTTTAAACGAATTTTGACATTAAAAAATATTGTTGCCAGTCTAGCACGGGTAGCATCAAACAATTTTAAGAGTATTAAACTACATATATTTTCCTAGAATTCAGAAGTACATTTTAAATTTATTTAAAGTCTTCCGAATACAAAAATATTTCTCAAAATCGGATATGCCAACTAATAATGACGTAATAATTGCTACTTATGCAGATGACACTGCAATATTAGCTTCTAAACAGACTGCTTCTGAAGCTTCTATGGCTGTTCAAGGGCAGATTGATTTAATTCGTGATTGGCTAAATAAATGGAACATAAAAGTTAATGCTGAAAAATCGACTCAAGTAACATTCTCCCTTAGAGAAGGCAACTGTCCACCTGTGTCTTTGGATGGAGTCGAAATTCCTGTAACCGAATGTGTAAAATATCTGGGCTTACATATAGATAAACGATTAACTTGGAAAAATCATATAAAATTGAAAAAAGATCAACTTGATAAAAAGACAAAAAAAATGTACTGGTTATTAGGTCCTAAATCGCCAATAAGTTTAAGAAACAAAATAATTGTATATAAAGCTATTTTAAAACCCATATGGACTTATGGGATCCAATTATGGAGAACCGCTTCCTATTCCAATATTGACATTTTACAAAGATATCAATCCAAAACTTTGAGATTTATCGCAGATGCTCCCTGGTTTGTTAGAAATGATGTAATCCACAATGACCTTAACGTTCAAAAAATTAGAGACGAAATTAGAAAATACAGCACTAACTACCTTAAAAGGTTAAGTAATCATCCAAATATTTTGGCAATAACTTTATTAGATGAAAGTGATGAATTAAGAAGATTGAAAAGACAGCATATATTAGATCTTCCTTTCCTACAGAAGACTTACATATATCAAACGTCCATAGTTATTATTTGGCACCTCGCAACTTCCAAGCAGTTACTTGGGATTTGCGTTCCTATCTCACGACCATCGATATATATTATTATGCATTTATTTTATTAATAATGTGTAAAAAAAATGTAGATATATATATTTGCTAAGTTTAATGGAACTTAGTTACTCTGTTATTTTTAATTTTATTTTAGACTCATAAGATTTGCTTAATATTTTCATTGTAAATAGATTGCAAATAAAAAAAAATAAAAAAAAAAAAAAAAAAAAATCATTAACACATTATTTTGAAATTTAAAAGAAATTTAAATGAAATTAAAGTTTTTTATTTCTCATTTACTTCACTACTGTTGCTTCATAGCACAGTGCAACATTTTTTAAAGTCATCGAGTGCAAACTCATTCTAGTGAGTAATTTTTCGAAGAACTTATAGAAACTAAGAAAACCCCATTTGGGGATTGCTAGTTTAGCTGCTGTTCGAATTTTATGGCTAAAACTTGATTTTTCCGAAGGTCTCTTAATTTTTGATTTTTTATAAAATATCTAAATTTCATCGCAATTGGAGGAAACCCATGAACGGACTCTCATTCTGAGTATTAACTTTTTTTTATCGATTTGTCTGTAGTATCTTAAAAAATATTAAAAAAAAAAATATGATTTGATTTAAATAACATGTTTTTCAAATAAAATTTCGTTTCTTTTAGATTGTATTTTTCTTATGACTTCTTTTCGACTATTACCGAAAAGTTTTATTTGTGAAAAGTTCTAGTTTTTTAATAAAAATGTATATAAAATTTGACAAGTAAATAGAAGTAATTTTCAAAAACCTCTAGTGTTTGGTTGTACTAAAAAGTTTGTATTAATACTAATTTAGGTGTAGTTGAAAAAATTTTAATGGCGACGTATGAGTGATATTAATTGCATTTTTAATACTCATACGCGATGTGACCCATTTGAAGATTATGAAATTATATTAACGGTCTGTTTTTGTAAGACGTGTCACTCAAAAAATTCGTGTAAATGAGTGAAGAAATTCATTTTGGGGTTTTGTAATGCAAATGTCACTTTGAATTGAGTGAAAACGTAAGAGTTGTCGTTTTCGTTTCTTTTTTTGGTTTTCACAATGCGATTTGAAACGTCGCAAACGTCAAAAACAGACGTTCACAAAAAAGTATTCGTCAAAGAAAAAAGGCAACACAATTTAATATTAAAAAAAAAAAAATACAGTAAAACTCGGTTAAGACGAACCCTAGGTTAATACGAACTAATTTAAAAGTCCCGACGTTTTGGCAAAAATTTTCATATAAAATACATCTTATAATACGAACTTGGTTAATACGAACCCTCGGTTATTACGAACTGTTTTAAGCAGTCCCAAAAACTCGTTTTCATACAAATTACCACTCTTATCCGTATAATGGGATAGACCTAATATGAATTTCATATCCGTGGATGACTTTCTAGATATAGATGCTAATGTTTTAACGTCACATACTTTATCAGGTGAAGAAATATTGGAAATTGTTAATCCTGCCGATGTTGAAAATTTGTCAAGTAATATATTCGAACAAAATCGTGTGCCGAAGAAGCTTACAATCATATTTTGGTAATAGAAAAACTTATAACGAATGAAATCGTTAATTCAGTCATTCAGAAAAAAATAATAGATTTTTTTTTTTTTTAAATGAAGAATTTTAATTGAATTTTTAATTGTGGATGCATGAAATGCTAGTTTTATTTTTTATTTATGTAAAAATCTTGTTTTTGTTTTAATAAATACATATTTTTTATCGTTAAAAATACCCGCTTAATACGAACCTCGCTTAAGACGAACTAATTTATTTGGTCCCTCGGAGTTCATCTTAACCGGGTTTTACTGTAATACTTTTTAACAAAAAATTGTAATAAAAAAAAGAATAATGATTTATATTTTTATATTCATTTATATTTATATTTATTTACATTTTTAGTTGTTTTTGTTTTTTTTTTATACAAATTATATTTTTATATCCACTTTTATTGTTTTCTAAACAAAATAAATTAATTTTTTTTTTAAGCAAAAATCAGCTGTTTTTGTTTATGTTTCAATTATAGTGTTGGGTTGCCATCTAGGCACGAAAAATGAGTTATTTGTATATGAAATAAACTAACAAAAACCGAAAAGCAATGTTATGGCAATCTCTACTGTTTGACATAACATAGAGCTTAACGTACTCAAACGTAAGTCAGGCGAACGAATTATAAAAACTCAATTCCTTACGTATTCGTTCGGGTGCCACACGTTCGTCTGAAATTATACTCGTATTGTAAAAACAGACCGTAAGTTTGAAGAATTTTTATTTTAGTTTATAACGGGCTTTCAACCTCAGTATATTTACAAAAATAAAATAATTAAAACATTTTAGCTAGGTTGATACTAGTATTTCGATCTGGCTAAAGATATCATCAGAACCCTAAGTTTTAGAAGCTTTAATAAAAAATCCTCAAAATTGCTAAAATTTCGCAAAAAAAAATTTCTATCCACAAAAACCAGTAAAGTAATCTTCAGAATAAATATTCCTTATAATATAAATCATAATTCCTTAGAACATTATAATACTGGTAAATGAAAATTCGAGAAATGTATGAACAATTTAGGAATAGGCAAAAAGAAATCCTAATTAATCAATATCGATTGAAGTTGATGCCTTCAGTGAAGAGTTAGAAGTTGATGCTTATTGTTTTTTTTTGTTGGTGGTTCATGTCCATGATCTGAATCATCATCATCTGAGCTTGATAGTATATTCAATAGCGTGGTGTGTCCTTCAAATCTATCGTCCTCCACAAGTTCGGTGTCTCCATTTTTATATTGAGATACCTTATGACTCCACCAACAAACTTCTGCAAGCAATGCATTCAGCTTTGTTGCTTTGTATCGTTTTTCCATTGGCATGGTGACCTGATAGAATCGCTCTCATTGGTCGTCCGATTCGGTGGGTAATTGGTGCAAAAACTAACAAAGTTTCGATGCAGAAAATGTAATTTCAATGCAAAGATTTTATGAAAGCAATTGAGCATTGTTTTCATCAATTTCATTGCTTCTTCTGGCTGTACACGATTCTTTGCTAAAACGCTTGTAGTGCATCCTAAACTCTAAGGAGGTTGTTTGTCAGTACGTTTGTGAATCTTTTGCTTTTCATAATTTTTTTTTTTTATATTCGGCCCATTATTGAAAGTAAAAAAGCATTTGCGAAAAGCTAATAGCAATGCAAATAGAGCGAAGCGAACAACAATTTATAAGAAAATATTTAAATAGGCAACAATACCGTTTTCAATTTTGTCATTGCTAAGTTTTGGAAGGATGTTTTTTTAAGCAGTCAAAAACTTCCTCGTTATCTTTGACGGACATTTCGATGAATTTCTTAGCACTTCCCAATTTTATTTGCAGTGGTGGCAGCAATCATCGATTTTCTTTATTAAATGATCATTAATCAATTATAATAATAAATAATAACTGATAGGGACTGACGTTGCTTTGCAAATTCCAACCACAACAGAAATAAATTATTTTCGAAAAACCGCCTTTTGAAATAACACCTTGCAATATGCTCACAAGTCTCAGGTCACAGCAAATCTTCCATTTATGTTAATTATATTTGATTATATTCAATATAATGTCCAATGAATCATAAGATTCCTTAATATTTGTTCCCGATGCTAATGGAATTGACGGTATTTTGTTTGCTGTGTCCAGCAGCACAACCTTCAAACTTGAAACTGGGCCGCCAATGGATAATTGGCAGTCGCCAGCGCTATATTATATTCCAAATTTATTCACTAAACCTTTGATGAACGTATTTTTATTGTCAAAGGTATATAAATGCTGAAATTCGGCTTGGCGTTTCCGGTATGCCGTGGCGGTAACGTTCTGCTGTGTGAGTTTTCTGCGCTTCAAAAATGAGATAAAAAATTCCGAATTCCGTTGCGATAATTCCAACTTAGTCACAATCAAATCCATTTCGTTTTGTGTTAGCGGTTTTGGTTCATCATCTTCTACATGGGGCGCATAATCGGGATCTTGCAAATTGGATGGCAAGGATATAACACTTTCTAGTGCCCATAATCTTAGAGGTTTAGGTGGATCGTACGCATTTGCACATATGCTTTTTTCTTCAACTTCCTGTTATTCGTTCCTACAGCATAATTAATGCATGCGTACCATCTCGTTTCAGGATGACCGTTTTGTCTTTTTCCAAGATTAGCGGCTTAGCAAAATGCAAGTGTCATCTTCGTCTATGAAACCAATTCAAAATAGTGCTATAGCAATTACTGCCCCCTATCTTCGGCGTGAAATGTTCTCTATTTGCATCCACGTCATTGAAATATTGGGTATATGCAAAGTTACATTCCAGAGTTAACAAATAGGAACATTTTCGCTTCTTCTTTCTAACTTTGGCCACTATATGATCACAAACTTAACAAAATTCATTTATTTTTGAGCACTTATTGTTTCCCATATTGAAGCATTTAGTGTTTTCGCTGTTCAATTGTTATTCACTCAAAACAATGTCCTTGTGAAATTAATGACAACATGCGACTACATGAATTTCTACTGATTGCTAGCGCTAGTTCAAGCTTTAAATGCACTTGCAACACGTTATCTATGGGGGAAAAATTGCGCATTTTTGATAAACTGAAATCTCGAACTTTCGATGTAAAATTCAGCTGGAAAATGTGAAAAAAAACATTTTACAGTATTCTTATGTTTTGAAGAATTATGAATTATATTATAAGGAATATTTTTTTTTGTAAATAACTTTACTGAATTTCCCACATTTTGGCAGCTTTGGGTCAAAAATATTGAAAAAGATAGAACAAATTTAAATTTTTCGAAATTTCAGCAATTTTGGGGCTGCAGTTTTTTAGGGTTAGTTAGTTTAACACTTTTCTGTTCCCAGTCTATAGCCACAATTATGCCGAAGACAGGAAAACAAAATTGTAATTGATTTCCGATATATAGCCATGAGAAAAATTGCACGTTCTTAGGAAAAATTATGTTTTAGCCAAAATATACATTAAGCCATTAAATCCGAACAGCAGCTAAACTTGCTAAACCCAAATGGGGCTATTTTAGTTACGATAAGTCAATCGAAAATTTATTGATTCATTGTTTTTATAGAAACAGAACAACAAAACAATTTATTCGAACACCAAACAGCTCAAGAAAACTTTTAGAAAACAGTTTTTTACAATTAGATTTTGATTCTATTAAAAAAAAAATACGACATTTCTTATTTGATCTCATTGTCAGTCAAAAATAAATATTTATATATTAAATTTATCAATAACATTCTTCCTATCTAACCTATTGTATTAAGCGTTTAATTGTGTCAAATCATTTAGGGGCGAGGGAGCGCTAGCCCCCTTGTAACCCAAGCTACGTACCTGTTAACACTACAATCGAATGGAGAAATTTTTAGCTATTAACAAAATGGTATTGCAATAAAAGACGACAACCAACCTTTTTCCCCATTTTCTGTGTTTTTTTTTTTTGTTATCTGTTTTCTTGATTTTGCTTTGTGTTTATTTTAAATCTTATTATCTATCAATGACTATGATTTTTTTCTTCTTTTGTCTGAGACATTTCTTTTTTCAAAAACTGCATATTGTTGAGCTTACTGTGACAATACTTAAGAATGTTAATAATTTAACAGAAAAGAAATATTTTGTATGTATATTGAATTAAAAGCTTTCTTAAGAAAAAGTTAATTAAACTTTAAAGGATATATTATTTTTATTGAATAGGTTTACACTGTGGAGCTAAAGTAAGTCAATATTTAAAATTTAAAACTCAAGATGTATTTCTTCTCCAAATGTATTCGGAAAAACGAATATTATCATGTATCAAGGTATAAAGGTGAGGTGGATTATCTTCATAATCAACGTGGTGCAACCATTTGGCCCCCTATATCTTTACCAATCTAAAATTGTATAACAGAAGGTCATTGGCTTACATTTGCACTAAGAGTCCCATTGACTAAAAACTTAACTTTTATTGCAGAACTATTAACTTTTTTATTTTATAAAAAATGTTGTAGTCAAAACAAATGAAATTTCACTTGAAGAAAGGACGACTAACATTTCATTAAATTCAATTAACATTTGTCATTTGTTTTTACTTTTCAAAAAATTACTAACAATTGTGGTAAAAACGAACCACATATGTTAGTAAAAAATAAGCAAACATTTCCTTTTTTTATTTTTGAAATAATATGTTTGAAGCCCTTCATCTTTCACCACCTTTCATCTCTCCACTATCCCCTTTCCAAAGAAAGCAAAACATTAATTAATAGGAAGAATTTCCTGAGTAAAACAGTCATTTTATGTGGTTTGTTTTTTTAAATGAACTACAAGTTTAGTGAAAATTGAATTTGTTCAACAAATGACTGACATTTACATTAAAAATAAAGAAACTATATTACAACCCAAACAACTACTAATTTTTAAAGCAGATGTTCTATGAGTATAGTTTTGAATAAGTTTATAATTAATTTTTTTATTTTTATATTTTTTTTAAAATAGAAGTTCTTCCTCAGGAAATTCTTCCTATTTATTAACTTGATGATAGTGGAGACATGAAAGGTATGGAAAGGTGAAGGGCATCAAATATGACAACATTGTAATTGTGCGAACTGATAAGTCTTAGACCAGCCACCTGCAGGAGAGTTGGCAAACTTATTGAAGCTTTTTGGTTCATAGCCCTGATTTATTATTTTGCTTTTTTGGCACATTTTGGTCCAAAAACGCATTTTAAGGATAAAATTTCTACTAATCAGTTGAAATGCATAATTCAGTTACTTTTTTTGACAAAAAATGTCGTTAAGTACCCCATATATTTAATAGCACAAAATTTCTTAGTTCTGTAGTAGAAGTACAGTTGTAGATAATCGGAGTCTTGGTTCAAAAATTAACCAATGACCTTCTCCAATACCATTTTTGAATGTAAAAGATATTAGAGTGCCAAAAGGTTGGCTCTCTAGGATTATGAGGACACCTTAATACATTCTGATACCTAATTGGTTGCATTTTTCTCAAAAAGATTTGGACAATAAATACATCTTGGGTTTAAATATTGAAACATTGGCTCATTTTTGCTCCACGGTGTAAATTTAAAGTTTTTTTATTGATACGCAGACAAAAAAGGAATATTGTTGAACTGATTTCATTGTAATAGATCTCATTTATGTCTAACGAGCTTAAAAGCCCGATACTTTGTTATCTGTAGTTTTATATATAGGAGTATATTAGAATGGAAAATGAATTATTTGCTAAGGAATTTGTTTCAATAAATTAGTTTATCCTTTTTATTTAAGTGGATGTTTTTGTGATTTCTAGTTACACATTTCTACCCCAATGGAATTCCATATGTCATTAAATATTTTATAAAAACCAATAAGATATATTTAATAAATTAACAAAAAAAAATATTTCAAACTTCACACTTTTTTTCTAAATCGTTTGTGAAGGGCGTTAAGACTTCCTCTTATTGTGCCTCCCTGTAAGCATTTTTGAATACCCAGTTTTAGCGGATGCCTGCACCAAATTAAAAGTTCCTAGATTCAACGTTTATACTGTGTGCATTGACAAATCAAATTATAAGATCATTACTTTACAGAGCATTTCCTCAAATTAATCCGCGTTTTAAGCCGTTCTTATCAAAAGTTCTAAAATATAACTTATAAATAGAAACAGTAAACAACCATTTAAAATTTAGATTTATTACTAAAAAAGTATAGGCATGCCATCATCGGATATACTTTTCACCCCTCCTAGCAGGAATTTCGAAAACTCCTGTCTAAGGCGACTGAAAAACTTAATTTTGTTTGCCTTTGTACCAACATTTTTGTTACGCTCCTCGTGAAAATTCTAAAAGAACCTTAACAGTAATTTAGGAGATATTCCAAGGCACATTATATTTAAATTTTAACCATTGAAGTCAGGAGCCCATATACAATTTTTCAAGAGCCTTCATTAAGCGGTTAATGCCTAAATCCCAATTTTATCCATGATTCTGAACAAAAATTTTAAATTCCAAGATTCTGGTCTGGGGTATGGGCAGGCCGTCAAAAAATACGCTATACAGATGACTACTATTGTAAAGTACCCACACACCGAATTGTCAAAAAGCCGCTCTACACAGATGTCTACTCCCCGTTTTGCCCCTCCTCGTGGGAATTTCTGAAAATCCCATCAATACAGATGTCCATTCTATACAGATGTCTACTCCTGACAAATTGTATGTTTCTAGCTGCTGTGGCTTGTAAAGGCCGCCAAAGGTCAGATTTTTTAACCATTTAGTCCTACTTCTCGTGATAAGGAACACACATATCTAATTCTAAGTTTCTCGGTTTAGTGGTTTGGCATGGCCGCCAAGGAGAGAGTTTTCACTACGTTAACACCTATTTTTATCACGTTCCTGGCCAGAAATCTACAAAGTATCATATAAGGGAACTAGTTCATAGTCGAAGAAACATATTTTAATTATAACAAAATTCTCACCAAAGCGTTTTGGGCAGGCATTTCAAAAACCTGCTTTATACATTTGTATACTTCTGATTTGAAACTCACGTTTCAAGTTCCTAGAATCAACGGTTTGACCAGACCACCAAGGGGAATTTTTCCATATTTTGCCTCTCGTGGGAATGCCATAAATCCAGTCACTAAAAAACTCTTTATCTTATATTGTACCCCTCCCCGTTGAAAAATCCGCTCAATACAGATATCTAATCCTGATTAGCAACCCACATACCAAATTTCAAGTTCCTAGCTTCGGAGGTTTGGTCAGGCCGCCAAGGGGAGATTTCCCACTGATTTTCCCTACCCATGGGAATTTGCAAAAATCCCGTCCATACTCGGGATAAGATACTACATGGGTATCTTATCCCGAGTAAATTTCAAGTTCCTAGCTTCAGCGGTTTAGTCAGGCTGCCAAACGGGCGAATTTTTCAATTGCTGCACCTCACCGTAGAAACTTCCAAAAATCCGCTCTATACAGATGTCTACTCCTGACTGATAAACCATATACCAAATTTGAAAATCCTTGCTTCAGCGGTTTGGTTAGCCTGCCAAGGGGAGATTTCTTCCTCTGTTAGACCCTATTTTACCACGTTTCCGGTCAAAATTCCAAAAAGTACCATATAGTGGAGTTAGGTCATATCCGAAAGAACACATATTGAAAAATTCAGCTTTTATCAAGGGGTTTGCTCAGGTCGCCAACTGGGAGAATTTTCCCCTTCCGTCTACACTGATAGAAATTTGTGCGTAGTATTAATGAATTCCTTCATTAATCCAATGAATTTTTTCATAAAAAAGTCCCCAAAGAAACGTTTCATTGAGTCAATGAAAGGGGTTTCATTAAATCAATTTTAATGAATGGTTTCATTGACCCAATGAAAATTTCATAGTGTATATGAAATTTTTTTCATTAATACTAGCCTAATCGTTATGAAAGTTTCATGTGTTTAATGAATAAAATTCGTAGTTTGTATGAAATATTTTCGTTGATATTTAATAATTTGCACTTTTTATGATTATTTTAGCATAGCATTAATTTGGTGGTTATTGAGAAATTATCATTCGTTGATATTATTTATAAGGTCTGGTCTGGTCCAATTTTAATTTATTTCTGCTTTTATTGTTTTATTTTTACAAAATTGTTCAAACTTTCTTTACATTTTTTATAATTTGTGTTAAAAGATGGCATATTTTCTTATATGTCGGTACAAAATATGTAATTTTTTATCGATCTGGCTTAGAATTCTGTAGAACGATCGACGATTATAGTCTTTTGCTAGTTAAATTATGACCATATTAGATAAAAATGTTAAATATTGTTAACAATGTTGTTAAAAAACAAAAATTTATTATCGTTTAGCAGAACGTTTTTGTGTAACATCGTCAAAGCAATAACAATTTAGGTATCGTTTTGAACAAAACTATGTCGATTTACTTAGAGAATCTGTTCCCTAGAATTTCGTCAAAAACTGTTAGCTCTAGGCAAATTAATTAAAAAAAAAATAATTTATATCAAAGTTTTGGTTAATTCTGTTTAAAAGTTTTTCAGTTTTTTTTTATTTCAGTTTTTTTTTATTTCAAAATGATAGAACAAAAAAAAATTTTTTTCTTATTACAAGTCAAAATTTTTATTGAAAAAAATTTGAAAAATTATCATTGATTTAATGATTTTTTTTTATGAAGTTATGAAAAAATCATAAAAAATCTTAATGAAAAAAATACCAATATTAATGAATTTTCATTCAGTAAATGAAATTTTGTATTAAACCAATGAATCGATTTTAATGAAATCGTTTCATTAATACTATGAAGGAAAATTCTATCAGTGTACGCTGAATGATGAACCTACATGCCAAATTTAAAGTTCCTAGCACCAGCAGTATAGGCTGAGCGATGTTGAGTCAAGATAAAGCAGACGAATAAATTGTGTGATTCAAATTAATAAATGAATAAGAGGAATTTTGAACAAATAAACTGCAAATTTACTTTTGATATCTTAGAAATAGTTTAAAAACAATATTAACAGATTTAAAATTTTGACCTCTGGTTATTTAATAAGTTTTGGAAACAATTTCATAATATATCTTTTAAATAGTTTTACTAAACATCTCAAATTATTTAATTCTGCTTATATACTAAATATTTATCTTAAATTCCGTTAAGAGGATTTATCTCTATAATTATGGGGTATTGTTTCTTCATTTCATAACAAAAGTAAGTTTGCTTAACCCTTTACTGCATGCCGTTATATATAAGTAACGAATAAGTCACGAAAACATATATTTTTCTATTAAATCCGATAAATGCACATGTATATTTTAATATCACACAGTTTTTTTTTCTAAAATAACGGTTAATTTGGAGATAGAGCCTTTTTTGTGGCAAGAAAAGTGTAACAATTTAAAAAAAAAAACGGTTATTCCAAAAAAATGTTAATTGTATAATTTTTAAGCAATTACAATTTATAGTCAGTATTAATTTAAAAGTTATTGTATTAAATAAGCTTAAGTTCTAAAAAAATAAAAAACTTTATGACACACATATTCACTATATTTTTGGTTATTGGGTGATCCGAAATTTTTACCCTTTTTGTATTTTTTTGGTAATAAAATCGTTAAAAGTGAAAATATAGAAAAACGCCTATTTTCAATTTACTAACAATATATACAAATTTCAATAACATATCGCTCAGATACTTTTCAATAACGTCATAACTCAAAAATTTTGATTATGTAGAAAAAGAGTTTAAGAAAAAAATAACGACATAATTTCTCTCAAGAGGTGAGTATACAAGATATCAATACGACTTTTTTACACAATATGATACGTGAAATAACGAATAGTTCCGCGTCATTAACTCAAAACTCATGTTTTTTGAGTTGTGACGTTCTTGAAGTAAATGAGCGATATGGAGTTTCATGCAGTAAAAGGTTAAAGTAAATATTTATAGACAATAAAGCCAAAGGATGATTTGGTTCTTAAAATTGTATGGTTATAAAATATTTGGCAATCAACACCGCAAGTTGTATAATAACAACATAGACTAAACTAAAATTATGTTTACCACCCACCATTCATTGCCCGGCTTCCTTTTATCTTTTGTCTTATTCATATTATTATCTTAATATTTTCTTAAGCAGCAGAGAGTTTAAACAAAAGAAATTTAAAGCTTCCTTTGTATTTAACAACATCCATCTTACATTTTAGTGTTGCTGCTACTGTTTTCATTTACAAAACAAAAATTGTTTTATATACAAAATAATTGAGAAATCTTTCTGTTTTTTTTTTTACTTTTGTTACTTTCTTCATCGCTTTTATTTTATCTTTTAAGAATTTCATTTTAAATATTTTTATTAAAATCTTTTTTCATTACAATTACAACTTTCTCTGTTTTCTATGGCAGCAACGTCTTTTTAATGTTTGAATAATTTCACAAATACATAAAATAAAAGGAATTTTCTTGTGCTTCTTTCAAAAAAAAGAATAGAATTTAATGGAAAATTTGTTTTTTTTAGCTTTATTCATTTGCTAAAAGTGTATTGTTTTATTTACAAAAAAAAAAAAGTTATTTTTAGAAAGCTGCAATTATATTAACGAAGTAAATAGTTAAGAATTCAGCGTGGGAGAATTTAAAATACCTTACATTAATGTTTAAATGTGTAATATGTTTTTTTACATACAATTTAATATACTTAATTTAAATTCATTCAAAATCTTTAAATAGACTTATTTTGTTATCTTAGGCCCGTAGGACAAAAACAAGCTTAATTTGTAGCCATAAAAAATATCAACCAAAAATGTATTTTCATTTGAAATTTTATTAAAAATATTTAAATCGATTTATTTTCTAAACTAAGGCCCGCAGGACAAAAAGTAGCATAATTAAAGTCATCTCTATTTTCGATCAAAAAAATGTATTTAAATTAATTTATTTCCTTAATTTAGGCCAGTAGTAGAAAAACGAGTTTAAATTTAATCACCAATAATTTCGACGGATTTTTATTAAAATTATTAGATTTATTTCCGTAAATAGGGGTTTCAGAACAAAAAGAAGCCAAATTTAAAATCATTTATGTTTCAGTCAAAAATATATTACGTACGAAATTTATTTAAAATCTCTAAATTTTTTCATTTCCTTAAATAAAGCCGTTAGGAAAAAAAGAAGCTTAATTTTTTCTCATCAATAATTTTGAACAAAAAAGATTTTAATGTGAAATTTTTCTAAGATTTCAAATTTAAAATCGTCTATATATTGGGACAAGAATTAACTGAACATTTTTAAATTGATTAATTTCCTTAACTGAGGACCGCAGTATAAAAAAAAATATTAATTTGGAATCACCTATATTTTTGAGAAAATCTGTATTCCAATATGAAATTTTGAAGAATGGGTGTCGTTATGAAATTTTCTTAAAACTCTTTAAATCGATTTACTACCTTAACTAATGCCCATACGACAAAAAGTAGCATAACTTCAATCAATAAGTTTAACCAAAAATGCATTATTTTTATGACATTGTAAGAAAAATCTTTAAATCGATTTATTTTCTTTGCTACGGCCAGCAGAACAATAAGGAACTTAATTTTACATTTTTTATGTATTCGATCAAAACCGGACTTTTATATGAAATTAAAACAACAATCTTTATATAAAGTTGTATAAAGAAGCTTTAAATAAATTTAAATTTCATATGAAAAAACATTTTTGTTTCAAAATATAGATGATATCAAATTACTCTGCTTTTTGTCCTACTCGCCATATTTATTTCATATGAAATTTTATTAGAAACTCGTACATTAATGTATTTCCTTAACATAGCCCAGTTGGACAAAATGGAGCTTGATTAAAACTTATGGACAAGAAATTGTTAGTTCATATTTTGAATGTAAATATTAGTCGTTATTTAACTTTGTAGGTATTCTAAACATATGTAACCTGTCAGAAAAAGTCAAACTGACTACCACTGGCACGGCAATTTAACACTTTCCCAATCCCAAAATGATAACATCCAAAGGTCGGTCTGTTCAAAAAGTGTCGAAAAATATGTGGTCTAAAAATAAAAATATATTTCCCAAAATAAAGTTACAAAAAGTTCAGTTATTTTTTTTTTCGGTCATGGAAAAAAAGTTATGGCTTTAACCGAGATCGAAACCCGTAACCTTCTGACTACAAACTTTTTTAAACAAAGCATCATGCTTTTTAAAAATAAATGATCTACCAGTGGTTGGACTTTCTAGCCGTTGGCAATATCTCAGAACACTATGCCGTTGCCTTTTAACTAAACTAACTAATTTATCGGTTTTTGTTAAGTTTTGCATCTCTTGTTTTAAAAAAGGTGTTCAAATTGATACAATTTACACCGATTTCGCCGAGGCTTTTGACCGAGTCACACATGAACTTTTATTATATAAGCTTTCCAAGATTGGCATCCATTCAAATATGCTTAGTTGGTTCCGTCATTATTTGATTGGCAGAATCGCAACAGTATCTGTTGATGGAATTTGTTCGGACTATTTTATACCAACGTCAGGTATTCCACAGGGCAGCATCCTTGGTCCTTTATTATTTAATATTTTTATAAATGATATTAGCGATTGCTTTCAAATTTCAAAATTTTTAATGTATGCTGATGATCACAAAATTTTCAAGCCAATTTTTTCTGTAAGGGGCGTTTTCGACCTTCAGGAGGACTTGAATAATCTAGTTCATTGGTCAAATTGTAATGGTTTACCCTTTAATATTTCTAAATGTAATAGTATATCTTTTCATAGACGCCAAAATATTATAATTTCTGATTACAGAATGTATGGTAATGTATTGTCATCTGTTGATGAAATTTTGGACATTGGTGTAGTTTTTGATATTAAATTATCATTCACCAGTCATTTAAATTTTATTGTACCAAAAGCTTATTCGCTTTTAGCATTTATTCGACGTAATTTGGATAAATGTTTTGATCACATAACGAAGAAAGTTGTTTATACTTCGTTTGTTAGATCTAGATTGGAATATTCTTCATTTATTTGGAGTCCTAATGCTGCTCTTCATATTGGTCGTATTGAGAGAATTCAAAGAAAGTTTGTCAAGTTTGCCTATCATGTTTTAACTATCCGAATCATTTAAACATTCCTTCTTTTTCTAGCCCTTCTTATGCAGATAAATGTGAGTTTATTTCTTTAAAAACTCTGGAAACTCGTCGTATTATTGCTGATTTAACTTTTTTACATGGTATTATTTGTGGTGTTATTGATTCTCCTGAGCTATTAGAGTTAATTTCAATATAAAGGGTGTCCCAAGAAGAGCGCAATTTTTAAATTTTAAATAAAACACAGATATTTAAAAAAAAATCGTGAAACTTTATTATATCGTAAAGTAGACAGAATGAGGTTATGTATGGAACAATATATCGTGCAGATGGCCGCCGCGGCTTTGCTGGCATGCACGCGGTCTTTTAATGAAATTTTCAATGACCGTTTTGCATGAATGCTGCGGTATTTCATTAATGCAGCGTCCAATTTCCTCTTTTAAGGCTTGAGTCGTCGGCTTATTCGCGCAAACCATCGACTTCAAAAAACCCCAAAGAAAAAAATCTAATGGTGTTAAATCGCACGATCTAGGCGGCCAATTCTGATCTCCAAAACGCGAAATAACACGACCGGGAAATGACTGATGCAGCAATTGAATTGTTTCTCTGGCTGTATGACATGTGGCGCCGTCTTGTTGGAACCACATGCCCTCCACATTCATTTCTCCAATTCTAGGCAAGAAAAAACTGGTTATCATTTCACGATACCGAACACCATTGACTGTTTGCGCTTGACCTGCCTCATTTTCATAAAAAAAAGGTCCAATGATTCCTCCAGCCCAAAAACCCCACCACACAGTGACACGTTGAGGATGCATTTGCTTCTCGTGAATCACTCGAGGATTTTCCTCAGCCCAAATGCGACAATTCTGCCTATTGACGAAGCCATCTGGATGAAAATGGGCCTCGTCACTGAAGATGATTTTTGCGAACTGTAGCCGCAAAACTTTCACCATTTTGGTAAAACAATTTCACAATGAGAATGCGCTGTTCATTCGTGTAGCGCTCCATTTTTACTAACCTCGTACCTTCTACTAGCAAACAATAACAATTGTTCAAATGTCAAACAATGACACTTCGAATGTTGCCAGATTTAAAAATTGCGTTCTTCTTGGGACACCCTTTATGTTCCACCTAGAAGTTTTAGAAATGTAAGTAAATTGTTTCATATTGATATACACTAAACTGAATATGCATTAAATGAACCACTAAATAGATCTATGAGATTATTTAACCTTTGATGTAATAAGTTAGACATAAGTGTTTCTCACTCCCAATTTAAAATTTTGTTAAATAATTTATTTTAAATATCTTAATTTTTATATGCTAGTCTGTAAGAATATTGTATCCATAGACTGAAATAAATAAATAAAAATATGCGAGTTTCTTTTTTTTTTAACTGAAATGAACCATCGATATGAAAGTACTCTAGCCAAATCGCAGTATTTTTATTGTAATTATCAAAACAATTTTATTTCTGCTCGGTATTTGGAAAATTTTACTATACAGCCGAATATCCGGTATTAGATTTGACCTAATTACGATATTCATGGCATCTTTTAAAACTTATTATTATTTTTTATTCTTATGGTTTTAATATTACCACTTCATTTAAAAATTTATCACTTCACCCCAAAACGACTTTTGTGAAATATGCATATAAATGCAATAAGCTACATCATATTTATGAAAAACTTTGTAAATATGATGAAAAACTTTATCGATTTCCGTCCACTGTATTAAAGTTATATTTTAGATATCGTATAAGGGTTAGGATACATAGCTTCGGTATATTATATACACTCAAAAAAAAAAGTTTGTAAAGTCAGCAAAAAATGTTGCTGAGTCAGCAAAATTTTAGTCAGGAGGGTGCTACCAAAAAAATTGCTAATGTCAGCAAAATCTTTTGCTGAAAATCAGCGAGCTCATTTTTAGCAACAAAATTAGTAGAGTCAGCAAAAGTTTTGCTAACACTTAGCAGATTAGAAATAAAAAAGCGTTGGTAAAAATTAATAAATTTTTTGCTGAATTTTAGTTGACTGAAAAAAAAACGCAAAAAAATTTAAAAAAATTGTAATTTAGTTAATATATTTGCTTAAAATCATAAAACATATTTTTGTGATTCTTTTAACAATAATTTACAATAATTACGAAATATAAAAATTTTAATTTTTCGACATTGATGTCATGAATTAATTTAATATCTGAAAATATACAGAAATAAATATATATAACATAACAAAAATTTTCTTTCAACTACTTACATCAATGGTAGTCTAAATGATGCTTTCTTTTAAAGGACGTAACTGCCGAAGATAATTATAGAAACGAAACGAAAAAATAAACAAAAACAAACGAAAACAAACGAAACGAAAAAAACAACCCTTTTTTTTGCAATAAAAAAAAGGAACCATACTAAGATGTGTGTCTTTGTCTTTCGCTTTACTCTGTCTACATGGCTGTATATGTTTGTTTGCAATTTGACCACACTAGATTATTAATCTATTAACATTTATTATAGAAATACATATTAAATTTAAATATTTTTTTTTTGTCTTTTATTTTATTAATAGACAATTATTTTCACAAGCCGGTGACAATTTAAGTTGTTTTAATCCTCAATTTTGTTTTATGTATGAAAAAGAGATATAAAAGTCTTCCATGGTTGATTTTTTTATATGTCTTTATAGAGTTGTACTTTTTAGTATCATTTTCCTCTTATCTACTACATCTTGACATGCCGCGACATCTGCTTCATTGTGCGTATATCTTTCAATCTGGTTGTCGTCCACACTATTAATGTGCTTATCAGCACAATTTTTTTTAGCAAAATTAATTAGTAAAACATTAGTATATTAGTAAAGCATTAGTATAAAACAGTTAAGTGCTGAATAAGTATAACAAAAATTTTAGCTGAAAACACGATTTTAGGAAAAAAATTTGCTAAAAAATAGTATACCTGATTTACAAGACGTTTTACTAACTTTTGTACTAACTTATTTTTTTGAGTGTACTTTTCTCTGTAGGAATAGCTCAAACGATTTCTTTTTAAAAATTAAAATTTTGTAAATCATACATTAATAGATCATATTTGCTGCATTTTTTGTTTTAAAATAATTAAAATATTTGTTTATTTTTTTTTTAAATCACAAACAATTTTCCAAACCTGAATGACTTTTCACTTCTACTGTAGAGGTGAAATACAGTTGAATAAAAGAAAATTTACAAATAGAAAAAGAAAACATTTTATTCCATGCCATTTGTTAAAACGATTTTTTTTTTATTCTTTTAAATATTGAGGATAAGTAAAATTTTCACTCAATACTTTTAACAAAAGGTTTATTGTTTTGAGAGAAAAAAAAATTGATGTTAAACAATTAGTTTTTGAAGGTAAATACAATATGAAATATACAAAACATAGATTGAAACAAAAGAAATATACAACAAATGTAGAACAACTGCAATTGAAATAAAAACAAAATATCTAGGTTAAATAAGAAAAACCATTTAAAACTGGTTGATTTTTTATTAAATATTTTTATAATATTTTTAATTTAGAATTTCTTCGAAAAAAAACCCCCAATAAATTATTGTTAAACATCAAATCTAAGATATTATTTTTACTTTTATTTCTTTTTAAATACTTTGCCAACTAAAATTCTTTGCTTTTCCAAACAATTATCTGATGGATTGTTAAAATTGTTTTTGTTTGTTTTACTTTAAATTACACTACTCAACACTTTTCCACTTTTTGCAGAAACTGTCTTTAAAATACATCTTTTTTAATAGTCTTAGCTATGCTAAATTCAAAGCTGTCAATTTTTTACTCTTTTGCAGTTTTTTAAAAATATCGCGGTTGTTATACATATATAAATCTATCAGCACCTTTTTTCGTATATTTTGCTTACGTTTTCGAAATTTAACCGCAAAACCATAAATATATTTTAAGAATATAGAGCAATTCCATTTAATATCACGGTAAAATTAATCGATATTTTCCGATTTTGATAAAATTTGTGAGTGTGTGAGTTAGTGAACTCTGGCAACCCTATAGCTTCAAATTGTGGGGTAGGGACTTCACTTAAAAGGTCATAACTTTTGATGTGTAAAAAATATCGACAAATTTATTTTTGCATAAGAACGGCTAGGTTTTGGGGTAGGTAAGAACCATTGCCAATGTAGTTAAAAACATTTCAGTAAATTCAACTAACAGTGTCATTTGTGTTTTAATGTTCAATTCTATTTTACAATAAATAAATGTTCAGATTTGTCTTTTTGCTTATATTCAAAAATGCTTTGATCGATTTGCGAAATGGGATGATAAATTGTGCATAACTTGTAAAATATAGTAAAAAATTAAAAAACTGAAATCGAAATATTTAGGATCAATGGTCGGTACTCATCTTTTCGATTTTAGGGGTAAATTTTGTAGCGCAGGGTTATTATAGTCTGATCAAATTTAAGTGAAATTTTTCCTGGAAAGGAGCCGTTCCACACACAAACACGAATTATAATTTTTAAAAAAAAATTTTTTTTTATTGCAACTATTATATTCTGAAAATATTAATCGACATCTCCAAATTAGGCATTGTAAAAATCTTGAAAATAACTTTTCAAAAATATATTTTTCCGTTTTTATCAAATTTGTAGGCATTTTTGATTTTGGGCTAAAGTGGGTTAATGATATCCGATGACGTCAGGATTCCATATCTGAATAATTTTGAGTATATTAAAGGAATAAATGGTATTCAAAATTAAATTTTTCAAAATTTCGAGTTTATGGCATTTCAAATTAAAATACACATCTTTTAAAAATTAAAAATTTTTGGTCGAAATACTGCACAACTTTTCAAAAAAAAAATCGATTTCTTCCACTTTTAACCATTTACAACACACCTGGGGATTCTAATGACAAATCTATTTCTATAGATATTCAATGTCTTACACGATATCTAACTGAATTCGAGTTTCTTTAAGTTCCATTCTTGTGGCTCTTATAAGTGCTTATGTTTTTTCTGTTTAATTATACACTTTAAGTAAAAAGGTTGTGGGAATTATAAGTTTAACAAATTTATTTAGACATTTTGAACTTATTTCGAATTGACAAAAATGCAATAACATAAGGGCAATTATTGAATTGAAAGTTTTTTAAATGTATCTACTTAAAAATATAATTGGATCAATTAAACTCTTAATTGAAATCAAATTTTATTTCAATGAAATATTTAATTGAAAAATTTTGTTAATAATTTTTTGCTGTGTATATTCCGGTATTAAAAATACCGATTACGATGTATCGAATTTTTATCATAAAATGGTTTAAAATAAATTTGTATCCAATGCTTGGGTTTTTCTATAAAAATTTACGAAGAAAAGTTTCGAAAAAAATTGTTCGTTACTAATTTTTGCACCTTACTTTTACACAAAGCCGCAATAGGCATACAAAATTGAGGGTAGAGATTCAAAATATTATTTTAAGATCTCAACCAACTAAATTGATTACAAAATTTTATAAATGGCAGCACGGAAAATAATGTCCACTGTAATGGAATCACCCTTTTGCAGTTGGTTTTAGTGACAATATAGTAAGTGAAAATCTACGATAAACTTACAAGGGAGGTATCCCGACGCGGGTACTCAGATCTTAATGAACTTTGGATATGTTGTAGAAGAGAGAAATCTTAGGGACACTTGTTTTTTATTTTTTTTTTTGAGGAACTGTGGACAAATTTGATATAAAATGAAAGCTTTTTTGAAGACACATTCACTGGCATATAAAACACGTTTAAAATCCACTCCACTTATTAAAACAAAAATTAGTTTTATATAACATTAAAGCTGGTGCTTAGTTAAGGAATTTAAGTTGGATGTAAACAAAAACTATGCATAATCGAGGGGGTATCTGAGCTTTTACCTATATTTTCCAAAGACCTTGCATCCTCACTATTTCAAATATTTAAAAAACGTGGCAACTAAGGCTCTACGATATAGGTAATATGGATAAATTTTAGACATGTTTTCATACAAAAACATATGCATCTTTCAAACCACCATTTCAACCTTTAAACGGGCTATTGGGAGCAAAAAAAATGAATGACTCTATTTTTTGCACCTCTACAACCAACATATCCAAGTTTATTTAAATTCGCGGTTTCGTCTCGGTATACACTCCTTGTTAACTAGATCGCATTCTTGACAAATCAATTGTATTATAATACTGAAGATATATCATTATATTCTACTTAAAAGGGAACTCTGCCCTATCGGCCCAATCTTATGTTTAGAGGATAAGAAGGTAGAGAAAAATAGTGTGGTAAATCAGTTTTTTAAGAATTTCCAATTTGACTACAAAGATTTAGTCGGCCGCTAAAAAAAAAATGCGTTATCCTTAATTGTGTCTCCTTTACAGTCTCCTTGTTAGTGAGAATTATAAAAAATTCATTAAATATGTGTTAATCTATCGATAGTGTATAAACCTACACCAAGAATAATTGACCATACGGTCAATTATTCTTGCCTACACATCTGCATAGAACATATGCATGTTTAATGAAAACGAATCACATTTAATAATCACACCGTGGGCGTTGTGGCGTAATGGTTAGCGCGTTGGACTTTTACACAGAAGGTCTCGGGTTTGATTCCCGGTGCCGGCAACATCAAAATAATATGTATGAGTTTTTTCTATCCCTCATACGTATCGCAATGTCCACCTTCGGTGTTCCCATAGCAATTAACCCCACCGAAGTAAAACAATGAATCAGGGCTATGAACCAAAAAGCTTCAATAAGTTCGCTAACTCTCCATCAGGTGGCGAGCAACAACTGTTCTAAGACTTATCATCTCGCGCAATTACAGTGTTGCCATGTCTGAAGCCATTCATCTTTCCCCACCTTTCATCTCTATACTATCCCTTTCCAAAGAAAGCAACACACTAAATATAGGAAGTATTTCCTGAATGTTGCCTCTCTTTTTAAAAAAAAAAAAAAAAAAAAAAAAAGACCCCAATGAAGTAAGTCCCCGAACCAAAAATGAAATAACGTCCCATTTTTTGGGGCTTTATTTCATTATGAAGCAATACACCAAAAAAAAAAATGAAATAAACCCCCAACCAAATGAAACGAAACCCCAAAATAAAATGAAATAACACCATAACACCGCAATTTTGAGGCTTTATATCATAATGCAGTAAAGCCCCATTTCGAAAATGAAATAAGGCCCCAATTAAAAAAAAAACAAAATTATATATTACTTTAAAATATTTCTTTATTCCTAATTAATACATAGTAAAAAGATTAATAATATTTAGTATATCAATACAGTTTTTTTTTAATATTTTTTAGTAGTATATCACAAAATAAAACTAAATTTATAAATCGTATAATCGCACGCAGAAAAAACTTTATTTCGCGAAGCCGCCTGCCGCGTTCTACGGAGGAAAAAAACCCTTAGGAGCCTTCGGCCGCCACACAGAAAAATTTGTTTTTACAAATTACTTGATGTCTTAGAAATATAAAATTTCAATGGATTCGACATCTGATTTGAAAAATAAGTTCTTCTGGGTGGCGGACTTCGGCCTGTCTTAGGGGTTTTTTTCCGCCCTAGTACGCGGCAGGCGGCTTCGCGAAATATTTTTTATTTCATTGGGGTCTTGTTTCATAGAGCCAACTCAAACACCTACAAATACTTACAGCAGAAGGTCACTGAATGAAGCATTATCTATTTTTACATTTTATTATATTTCACACATTTAAAAATAATGAAAACGACTGATGCCGAACTTTATTACTACTTTTTAATTGTGTGTTATTATAAATATTTTTCTAAATTAACTAAACTGAAGGTATTTTGAAAGCACCAAATTTTTTGAATTAACAACGTTACAAGATCACTCAAACAGAACAATACTGTCAAGATTGTTAATCCCAAGTTCTCCCAACGCAAAACCGGGGGTCGCCAACGTTTTGCCAACACTGTGACGATTGTATTTTTCTGCCTGTGTAGTAAGTCCTTATTATTTGTGTTAAAATAATGCAGAGTGTAAGTCAATGTATTTACTGGTAGTCCGAAAAGTAATGACATGTCATTACCGTTTCCATACTGGGGAGGAATGCTTAGTTTACGCACAACGATAAAATTTAAATTATTTTTAGGAAACATAAAATGTATGAGGATAAAACCAAACAGTCAAAATTTTCAACTTCCTTGCAAGATATTCTGAAACAAACACCGACATGACTACACTCAAACTAAATATAATTTTGTGTCCATTTATATTCATAAACACGTTTTATGATTTTGCCTTTAAATTTCGAATATATAGAAATTATACGACAAAATGTTGCAAATGCTGTAAATATAAAAACCGCGAAATATGAAATACTGCAAATGAGAAAACAAATTTGAATTCAGCGTACCTAAGTCTATTAAAAAGTAAGTATTTCAAAAACAGGTTCAGCAAACAGTTGAAATTTGTTGAGTAGTGTTCTTATTGTCAAGGAGGGTGTGTACTTTGTTTTATTTATTTTAGTGTTTGATAAGTTGTTTATAAAAATATGCTTGTAATATTTGATTTTTCCTTATACGAATTTATTTCCAGGAAAAATTTCTTTTTTGGTTTATTAGAAGTAAAGAAATATTTTTTCCTTTTTAAGTATTTTGCTTACTTATTTAATATCTTTTCGAGTTAAAAAACTCATAACAATTTTTATGTTCTTTTAATATTGACAAAAGTTTAAATGAAATGTTCTTCTTTGCCTTTATACTTTATGATTTTAGCAATTGTTATACTTAAGAAATGGCAAAAGTTTTAAAATATATTAAAAAGTCATATTAAAAATTTACAAAATATAAAATCTGTTTAAATAAATTTTATTAAAAAAAAAGTTTAATTTTAAGACCTTTGGAAATTAATGAAAGTTTAACAAATTTTAGCAACAATAACAAAAAAGGAAATTTAATTTAGGATTTAAACCATGAATTATATAAATGAAAAGAAAAATAGTCCATGTGTAATATAAAACTAAAGATTTTCTACACATTTTTTTTTTTTTTGAATATATATTAAATTTTATTTCAATTTCTATCATAAATTGATATCAGAAAAATCATATAAAAATATTATCATAATGTTTGGTTACTAATGAAAACTTAATGATAGTTAGAGTACACAACGATGATAATGATAATATTGATGATAGTCTTTGCAAATAATAGTGAAGGTAACTAGAGAATTTGTAACAAAAAAAAAAAAAAAAAAACCAACTATTGAAAATATACGAGAGGGAGTATCAAATTGAAACATGATGAAACATTTTGTTTAGTTTGAATTTTTTTGTTCATTTTTAGTGAAATAACAAATCATTAATTTTCATTATTTCCACGTTGCAGCAACAAAAATTTTTTGTTGATAATAATAACATACAATATCAACATCGACAACAGTCGCTGGAATAGTAACCCAATACAGTCATCTTTGAATATGTACCTACTATATCATTTTTAAAAACAAATTATACGTATGAGTGATATAGAGTTATTAAATAAATCATACGCACCAAAAACCTTTTACAAAACAATAATGTAATCCATTAACAAGCGGAAACTTTAAAGTCGGCTGTGCCACTGAGATGAAATATTTGATTTTATTTAAAAAATCTCAAAAAATTATAATAGTTGTGAAATCAAAATATTTTGTAGTATTTTGTTAAATCGAAAATGGCAGATAAAAAATGTATTTCCCCAAGTAAAAAAGTTTTAATATAGTTGCCTGAGGCGTCGCAGAAAACAAATCGTACCCAGGTAAAATGAATTGACATGGCACCATGTAAGTTTGTATAAGATTTAGACATAATTTGATTCGAAAAATAAGAACATAAAATTTTGTCAGAAATGAATCAAATTGAATCGAAGTAAATTGTTTGTATATAACTACAAAAATATTATATTAAATGTGGTAAAATTGTATTATATTATCTAAGACAAGATATAATTTTATCCTAATTTTGTCATTGTCAAATTTTATTAACTGAGATCAAATTTTATACGATTAATTATAATTTTATTTCATTTTATATATTAATTGTATTGGTTCAATATTGGGCGACATCAAATAACACTTTAATATTGACATAGATACAATGCAACATATAATTGTACATCTGGCTTATATTGAGCCATATACATTTATATATGTAACGTGTACATATGTATGCTAGCATATATAGTTTATTATGCCAGCAGATTAACTATATATAATTGAGTGTTATATCATACATCATATGTGGTTATAATGCTCATCTATATATAGGTACACTCAAAAAAAAAAAGTTTGTAAAGTCAGCAAAATTTTAGTCAGGAGGGTGCTAGCAAAAAAATTGCTAATATCAGCAAAATTAGTAGATTCAGCAAAAGTTTTGCTAACACTTAGTAGATTAGAAATAAAAAAGCCTTGGTAAAAATTAATAAATTTTTTGCTGAATTTTAGTAAACTGAAAAAAACGCAAAAAAATTGTAAAAAAATTGTAATTTAGCTAATATATTTGCTGAAAATCATAAAACATATTTTTGTGATTCTTTTAAAAATAATTTACAATAATTACGAAATATAAAAATTTTCATTTTCCCACATTGACGACATGAACTAATTTAATATCTGAAAATATATAGAAATAAATATATATAACATAACAAAAATTTTCTTTCAACTACTTACATCAATCGTTGTCTAAATGATGCTTTCTTTTAAAGAACGCAACTAACGAAGATAATTATAAAAACGAAACGAAAAAATAAACAAAAACAAACGAAACGAAAAAAAACAACCCTTTTTTTGCAATAAGAAAAAGGAATCTTACAAATCTACCTAAGATGTGTGTCTTTGTCTTTCGTTTACTCTGTCCACTTGTCTGCATATGTTTGTTTGCAATTTGACCACACTAGATTAATAATCTATAAACATTTAGTTGAGAAATACATATTAAATTTAAATATTTTCTTTTGTCTTTTATTTTATTAATTGACAATTATTTTCACAAGCCGGTGACAACGCAAAATTTAAGTTGTTTTAATCCTCAATTTTGTTTTATGTATGAAAAAGAGATACAAAAGTCTTTCATGGTTGATTTTTTTATATGTCTTATTAGAGTTGTACTTTTTAGTATCATTTTCGCCTTCTCTACTACATCTTGACATGCAGCGACATCTGCTTCATTGTGCGTATATCTTTTAATCTGGTTGTCGTCCACACTATTAATGTGCTTATCAGCACAATTTTTTTTAGCAAAATTAATTAGTAAAACATTACTATATAGTAAAACATTAGTATAAAATAGTTAAGTGCTGAATAAGTATAACAAAAATTTTAGCTGAAAACACGATTTTAGCAAAAAAATTTGCCAAAAATTTGCTGATTTACAAGACGTTTTACTAACTTTTGTACTAACTTATTTTTTGAGTGTATATATATCTACATACACACAAAATGATGTTTTGCAAGATATATGAGATATAATACGAAATGAAAACGTGTAGGTTTATTAGATTATCATACAAAAGCATAACAAAATAAAACAAGTGTGAAATAAAAAGGAGAATAAAAACAAAAAGCGTGTATTGTATATCTACTATAGGTCGGGCTTGCACATAACAAACAAGTTTTCAATTTACTTTTGATCAATGGTGATAATCTTTAACTTCGAGCTCATATATTGGTTCTCATTTAGTGGAAAAACTAGGTTATATGAATGTTTGATGTTTTGCCTGGGATCGTCACTTCTTTCAAAACGTGTTCTGATGATGGGAACCTAGAAAATTCCCGAAATAGATCTATCAACACATTCCTGAAAGTGGTCAATTAATAAATTTAAAACAAAATATATTTCGTTATTAGGACAATATCCTAATAACGAAATATTCAGTATGGCCTCGAACTTGAATAATTTTAATTTTTTTGTTCAATTAAACTTAAAGTTAAAATTGTGGTAAAATTTTTAAATAATTCGACTATTCCAATGCCTTAATGGACAAAAACTTTTTCAAATTTGACATGTTTCGCGGTTTTTGATAAAAAAAATTATAGTGATGTTTCGCGATAGGGATAAATTTTGCAAACCATAGCGCTCATTACGTCAAAATATATTTAAAATACATTATGCAGTAATTTTGATCAACTAATGCGATTTCAACGGTAAAAAGTTGTTAAAAATGCATTTTAAGCAGCTTGACATTATCTCTCATAACTTGTTAACTCATTAAGCAATTTTGCTTATTTTCAATACCAAACTATCACTACTACCAATAAATAATTTGACAGAAAACTAGCAGCCTTGCTTGTATATAAGTGGAGTAATATAAATTTCAACAGACGGACATCACGCTAATCAAGGGCATTTAGTTTATGGTATGCCACAATTTTGACTAAATAAAATTAATTTATTCATTTAAATTCCTTGTAAAGTTTCACTTATTCATAGCTGACTGTATATTAAAGTAGCAACAGCTAATGTGTGTGGGTGTGCGTGTGTATGTGTATGTGTATGTATAGATTTCAACAACAACAATAATAACCACGTTTAACATTTCATAGCCTTCGTCAACGATATAGTTGGTGTATAACAACATATAATGAACGTCGCCATCAATGTTATTATTATCATTATTACAACAAAGTCATCATAAACACTCACAAATACATATTATGCTTAAACGCACACACATACAAATAGTAATGCTATTAATGAAATACATGAGTATTTCATACTAATACATACAAAGTCATCATTAAAATTGATTGTAAATACTTATTTTAGCTTCTACTCTTCCTTTGAAACTCTTTTGATAATCATACTAATACAAGGACATAAAACTAACTAAGTTTGAGTGTGGAAATGAAAATCGGGTTAAATAAACTTTTACCCTGGAGTTGTGACTACTTTAATTTGAAATGACCTTTTCATAATAAAAAGTGTTAATAAATGCAAAATTTTCAAATAAATGATTGTCGTTAAGTTTAATTGGTATTGTTATGAGTACGATGTTTAAATGTCATAGAAAGTTTTATTAATTGCGATAGATTTTTTATTTGCTTGAATAAATTTCAAAGCTTAAAATTTTTCATACAAATTTTAAACAACTTTAAATGAAATTCAAAACTTATTTTCAACAAAATTAGTTATTTGTTGGGAAAAAGTAACTTTTTTCGACTTTGTAAACATTTTTCAAGAAAAATTAATTTAAAGTTGAAAATTTCCAAAAATTTTACGAATATTATCTTGTCATATTATGATACAAACATTTTTATATAAATAGGGGAGTTTAGGGTAGTGAAATGATAGGGGTGAAGTAGTAAATTACATTTTTTATAATATTAATGCATTTTTAGACATTCTCTTGTTGTACGAAAATAAATTTAAGCTTTTTATGACGAGTTTTTTGGATGTCAGTTAAACACGAATTTTGTCTGCCATTTCCAAGTTTATTAAAAAAAATTGTCGGAATCACTTCATTTTGTTTAGAATTTTGGGCATTATTATAACAATATAAAACAATTAATATTTGAGAAGCCGAATTCCATTTATAATATTTAAGTGTAATTTGGAATCCTTTTTACGACGTAAATATTAATCGGATTGAAAGAATCCAAAAACGCTTTTCGAGATTTGCTCTCAGAAAGCAGTATACTTTCGATACCTGTAGGACCGCGAGACTTACGTGGCCCAACTACGACCTAGGGCGTACAAACTCTCTCCTGAGCAGGAGCAGGAGAGATGGCTGTTCTGACCGGTCACTGGCTGATTGGTAGGCATGGCATTAGACTTGGGATTGTACGCGGTTCGCATTGTCGCAGCTGCGGCATACCGGGTGAGGAGGAGACTGTGGAGCATCTTCTCTGCGATTGTCCGGCGCTGCAGAATATTCGACTCCGGATCTTGGGTGACCATATACTGGACGACCTCTCGGTAATATCACGTGTGGGATTCGGTGATCTCATACGTTATATTAACCGAACGGGGTGGGTCTAGTACTCCGGATATTAGTTCCTTACGGGTAGTGTGGTCTCTTCAAAACGGAGTCGCTTTTTGACTCTACTTGATGCTCACGAGTAGCGTGAGCTGCCACTTAAACCAACCAACCAACCATACTTTTGAAAATATTCATAGTTACAAGGAGAGATGTCAATCTTTTAATTTACAATCGTTATTGGTTCGTAGAAAGGTCCAACGCGTTATTTTTGTAAAGGATATAATGGATTGTAAAATAGATTGCTCTTCTATCCATTTTACCATTTCACGTCCCAGTCATTCTTTTAATGGTAAACCATTTTTTTGAGCTTTCTATCCATAGAAATAACTATGGAATGAATGAGAAAATATATATATGTATCACTTTATTTAATTCGGTATCTGACCGAATTGGTTTAAATATTGCTAGACATCAATTGAAGAGGTTATTATCGAACTTGCTTTACGAGGATATGCGTTAAACTTGTGTGACTATTTCTCAATTTTGGCTGATGATTAAAATTATTGTAATTTTTGGTTTTTGTATAAAAATGTGTATTTAAATGTAATCTGCAAGGGTTTTTAACCCGATAGATGAATTAAAGAAATTAAATTAAATTTACATACTTCGTTAATATAAGTTTAAAGATAATCGACATCCTTAAAAATTGGCCTTAGAGTACGTATGTTGTTATTGTATTTAATAATTGTTGAGACTAGGTTATTAAAACCATTTTTTTGCGTTCATGTGTAATACAGCAAAAATAATGCAATTCGTTTTAATTATTTAAATTTTTGTGATTAAGTGCGATTCTGGGTGAAGTTTTAATAGTATTTTGGAGGGAAGTGTTAATGCAAATTTAATCAATTAAGGTTGTATTAGTAGAATATTTTGAAAATGTGATTTAATTTAAATTATGCCGCCAAAATACTTCAAAAATACAATAAAGCCTGCCATAGACAAAAGGGATTCAGTAGAAGCAAGGCTCTCTTCATCTTCTTTCTGATTTTATAGAGATTACTGCATAATTTGTTGTAACGAAATGTCCATAGAATTAATATATAAGAAATCCGTTAACTACAAGAGTGCTGTTCTCTTCAATTGTACAAACCAGCCTTTTCACCTACGTTTATTGTGACTGAAAACATTCAGATAAAATTATTTTTTTCCTACTACAAAAATATAGTATTGCCGGAGAGAGTATTCAATTTAATGATCCAAAAGAAAATCTCATTAAAAGAAAATCTCAATATAATGAAACGTTTGGTGCTGCATAAATTACCGAGGTCTCAAATCAAAAATTACATTATTTTTACCTTAGAAATTAATCATTACCTCACATGATTAATTTCTAAAACTTCAAAGGTCAACTTTTCATGATATAAATTTCTCGGACGAAATTTGTATTTTGAAATTTTTTTAAAATATATAAAAATAAAAATACCAAAACAATATCAAAACAATGAAATCTTCGGGTAACAAATAAAGAACTTCTAAACTACAGATTAGAAATGTTAAGGGTAAGAAAATGAATAAACGTTTTTCTCTAAAAATTATAATCACTATTAATTTTTAAATCAGGCTAGACTAGTTTCTACCTTGTTATGGACAATCGTCATCAGTGATTTTCCATTTAAATTGTATTATTATTTGTGCATTTATAATTGTCAGATCACCTTTATATGACAAATTTTTCAACAACCTGCGGCTGTAAGAATCAAACCTGGGCTCTTCTTACATTACAAACGTAACAATTAAAAGTTATGACCGTTTAGCGATCACACCCAAGTATGGCCTCGAATGTAATGCAGCTGCATTGCAGCTTTTCTGTTATTGTATACCATACTCAGAAGTGACAACACGAACAATAACACAAATATTCTATTTTTAGATTTTTGTTTATTTTTCTAATCTACTCCGACTTTATGTAAAAAAAAATGTTGTAATATTGTGATTCGCTCACCCTGTTCTAGTCTACCATTTATATAATAGATATTGACATCATTGCATCTAGAAAAAACTAAGATATTCGCGAAAAATTGATTTTTGTAACATTTGACCTTGAATAACTTACGACGAAGACACTAGATTTTATAATAGATTTGAGACGACTTTTAGAACACCAAAAAGAAGGTGTTTACGAGTTTCCAGCTAGTTATCTCTCATTCCGAGGTGAAACCCTAATTTGACTGGACTCTTTAAAATTTATCAAAATTTAAAGTAGTCCAAATTTTGTTTTTTTTTTTACCATGACTACAAAAAAAACTATATTATTTAATGGATTTAATGCTTCGTGTTTAAATTATAATTTTTAAATTAATTACATTTTCAGTTGAGTAGTGAAAACTTATTTAAAAACTATTCATAATTGAAAAAATTTATGGAAAATTATAATTTTTGGCCAAAAAAGTATTTATTTCTCTTTGCAATTTTCTTGGAACTTTGTTTAAAACTTATACAAATTTTAATATTTTCTGAAAGATTGGGCTTTGAGAAAATTTTAAATGGAACTTTACTAGGTTTTAGACACGCACCCTACTTCAGGTATCGGACGAAAATGACAAACTTTTGACAAAAAAAAATGAGAGTGTGTTAAAAAAGTAGCATGCTGATTTCAGGCTTCCCAAAATTCCACAATTCCCAAAAAAGTGTTAAATTATAAACATTTACACAAAATTCTATCTCAAAATTTCTGGGATCCAATTATATCTGATATACATATAACTTTAGCAAGTAAGAGCTAATTAAATACAATTAGATTGAAACTAATAGATTTATATGGGCCCATTCCTCTGGCTTACAGCTCATATTAAATAATGCATGACTTTATACTGCTCCATATTACATTTTTTTAAGCGGTTGTTTATTTTTTTTTCAGGTGAGCTTTAATACAATTCTGCATGTTGAAAAAGTAAGTACGATAACAAAGTGCAATGTCAACATTTTTTAAACCTAAAAACTTAAAAAAAAACACTGAACTAAAAACGTAAACTTAAGAAAAATTTTACATCATATTTATGAAGCAGATATAACGAACGAAAATCAATGAATCATTATCATATATATGAAGTTGATGAAAATTTTCATAAATACTTATGGAAAAATGACAACAATATTTTTTTTTTTGTGAGTCTACAAATATTTAGTAAGCGTTTTTGCTAATTTAACAGAGTAAAATGCTATTTTCAATTTACTAAAATTAACAACGAATATAACTAAAATTTTGTAAAGTAAACAGATTTGTTTTTGCAGTACTTATTTTATTAATGTGTAGCCAAAAATCTGCTAAATTTAGTAGTTTTTTCTGCAAGGTTTTTTTTGACTAATTTTTAGTAGCTTTTTCTGCTATTTTTACTAGTTTATTTCTATGTGTGTAAAAATTCTGACAGTGTAGGACGAGTTTAAATGTATGTTTTAAGAACAAATAGCGGAAATTTAAACGTTTTTTTTTAAATTTTTTCAAACCCTATATATTTGAATATTTTTTGAATGTCTCATCTGAACTCTAAGAAAAAGTTTCAGCACATTTATAAAAACCTTCATAAATTTGATGAAATATTCATTGTTTTTCGTAAAATATAGCTGTTTCATATACATTTATGAAACTGTTCCATAAAATGATTGTTTAGGTGATGTGTTTTCGGACATTTCTGATGTCGAAGCGTTTTAATAATATACTAGACCTAACAATTTGCTCATTTTGTCCTGCCACTTTCGGATTTCCAGCTAAAACGTTTACTAATTATTTGTAACCTTAAAATAGTGAACAAAAACAGTAATATTAGCAAAGTTTTTGCTATACTAACCTTAAATTTAGTAGAATGCAAATAACAGTTTATTTTTCTAATATCAACAGAAATTTTTGCTAATAAAATTGTAGATGACTGATTTCATAAGGGTAGACTTTTATTCGCATTAAATATAACACGAAAAAAACTTTATAAGTTTCATATTTTTTAATGATTTTTCTGTCTGCTAATATTTAGTTAATATTGTTTCTGATTTTAGCAGATTATTTTGTAACTTTCAATTAACTAAAATTCAGCTCACATATAACTAGATTTTTGTAATATTCAACAGAATTATTTTTGCTGTTCTTGTATTACTAACATTTGGTAAAAAAAATTTGCTAATTTTAGCAGTTTTTCTGCAAGCTCTTTTTTAACTAATTTTTAGTAGCTTTTCTTGCTGTTCTTAGAAGTTTATTGCTATCAGTGTAACATTATCTTATCGATTTATATTGTTAGCATGAAAACATGAGTTGACAAAAATAGCATATTCGGATTTACCATCTTCGATTTATGTAAAATTCAGCATAACTTTAGTCAAATATTTGCTATGAAATCATATTTCGGCAAGCGAAAGAGTACGGAATTTTCTTGTCGAGTTATGGTGAATCTCATTGAAATCGGAGATGGCCAATGCGAATGGTGATTAAGTTTATATGCTACGAGGGCGGATCAATAACTCCATGACTTTTCCAACTTCCCTTGTAGTTATATGAAATGCAACACTGCTTCGAGTACCACCTGTTAATAGACTACTGTCATTAAATCAATCAAACTAAGGAAAATCTTGATAAATACTATGGGGACTCTGCACCTTCGATTTTAATGGTAAATAAGTGGTTTACTGACTTTCGTCGTGGTCGTACAAGTACAAATGACGCTGAACGTTCTGGACGGCCAATTGAGGTTAATACACCTGAAAATGTCGAATAAATCCACGATATGGTGTTGGCCGATCGAAGAGTAAAAGTGCGTGTGATTGCTGATGCCATAGGGATTTCATACGGCAGTGTGGTTTCGATTTTAAATGATCAGTAGGGTTTAAGAAAGCTGTCTGCAAGATGAGTGCCGCATTTGCTCCCAATTGAACATAAACGTAATCGTGTGACAACTTCAAAGGATTTTTTGGAATTGTTTAACCGCAATTCGAATGAGTTTTATAACTGTGGATGAAACATGGACCCATTACAACACTCCGGAGACCAAGCAGCAGTCAAAACAATGGGTTTCTCCGGGTGAACCGGCTCCGAAGAAGTCCAAGAAAAAGTTGTCGGTCAATAAGGTGATGGTAACAGTTTTTTGATATGCACGCTGGATAATCCACATTGATTACCTTCAAAAGGGAAAAACAATAAACGGCAAATATAATGCCAACTTATTGGACCGATTTAATTAGTATTTAAAATAAAATGACCCCATATGGCCAAGAAAAAAGTTCTTTTGCATCAAGATAATGCACGGGTGCACATGTGTGCAGTCTCAATGGCAAAATTCCATGAATTGGGCTACGAAGTGGTACCTCATCCGCCATATTCTTCGGATTTAGCCCCCCAGTGACTATTTCCTATTTCCAAACCTAAAGAAATGGCTCGGTGGAAAGAGATTTAGCTCCAACGATGAAATTATTGATCAAAAAAATGTCTATTTTATGGACCTCGAAAAATCCTATTTTTTGGAAGGGATACAAAAATTGGAGAAACGTTGGACTAAGTGCATTGAGCTAAAAGGAGATTATGTTAAAAAATCTTTTTGTTTTTTTGAAAAAAACACTGTGTTTTATTCAAAAAGTCACGAACTTATTGATCCGCTTTAGTATCACACATAAAGCAAATTAAACTGAGCTGAAATGCTCTGCACTAAATTAATAAGGATTTTCATTAAATTTTATGAAAATATCATTTTGATTACTAAAAGTTTCATTTAGTGCAAATTAATAAGTTTCATTAAAAACAATATTTACGCATTATATTAAGCATTTAATTTCAAAAATAATTCAGTTCACATTCCGTAGAATATAATAGTTTACTAAAAAAAAAAATTATATTTCGTCCAATAAAAATCGTTTTGTGTAATAAGAACTTTAACCCATTAACGCCCACTGTCTCCATACGGGGACACGTCGATTGTAGCGATTTTCTCTATAACTATTTATGCAATAATTGTAGTAAATTTATATTCTGAAAGCCAATTAAATTAAGAAATGTAGATACAACATTTTTTTAATCACATAATTTCTTCATGAATTAAATTCATATTATGTGACAAGAAATTAAAAAAAAAATTTTTTTTTTAAATGTGATATGATATGTGTTATTAATGTGTTATTATGTAATTAAACCTGATGAATGAAGTGATACAACAACCCGTATCCAACGCTCTCTTCTTAAAACCTGAACTAGTTTTAAGAGAGTTTCAAAAAAACTTCTTAATCAATTCATTTTCATGATTTTAAGCAATTTTAATTAATTTTTAAAATTAATTGTTGTTGTTTAATATATTCTCTGTATAAGTTTTATATAATTTACATAAATTTTGAGTAAAAAAATATGCATTCAAAAACCTTTTAAACACTCTTTCTCTTAAAACCAGTTGACATATAAAATTTAACATATGTTGAGTACCGTCTTTATTCTTTAGTTTTTACAATACCGAATTTTGAAGCGATTCGATTAGGAGAGCTGTTGTGCACTTTTATCCTTGAAAATTTACAATAATAATTTTTAAGTTTTCTCAATTTTGACTTTACCCTATTTGATGCCTTTGCCTAACATATAAATACATGATAACTTAATTCCCTTCAACAGATTTCATTTGGGAGTCAGTGGGTTAGTATTTTGTGTATATTTTGATGAAAAATAAAAACCACCACATCAATGCAGTTATAAAATATTTATCAGCAGCGATATTTATTTATAATATCATTAAAATGTAAAACCATTGCATTTATATTTATAACAATGCATTGTCATGGTATGCGTATACGCACTATTGATTTTATTACTATTATTAACAAGTATACGCCTCTAAGTTATTTTAAAAATAGCTCCATAATTTGTGTGTTTATTTAATACATTCTTTTTTTTTTTTGTTAATACATACATAATTTGATTTTATAATGAAAATTATAAAAATGTATTCAACAATAATATTGCGTAATTTATGACCATGTAATACACCCATCAATATGTTTACATAAAAATGAATTATTTTGCTGTTGTAATATTGCATCATACAACGATAATAACGACATACAATAAAAATTAACATTCAAAACGAAAAATTCAATTAACTGAAATGCTTTATAACAACAAAAAGAACATTTTAAAAATATTCTTCTTCATCAATGGTTTTATTGTTAAACGTACAAAAATACAACTTAAATATTACATTAATACAATGGAAAAATATTGAACATGATTTTAAATACTTTAACGTAAATGATGCGTAAAAACTCGGGGTATAACTTAAAACAGAAAACAAGACAACGCAGACAAATAATATATTAAAATTTACATGCTAAAAGTAAAATACCCATATCATTTTATAGACTCCATATATTCAGAGTTATATATAATTTCACTTACACAAGGATATACATAAGTATGTAGAGATAAAAAATAAAAAAACTTGTGTTGGTGTATGTAAATATCAAGTAATTTTGGTTTATTTATGGAAATAAACTTCTTCTATAAAAATGGCAAAAAATAACTTAACTTTCAGTTTGAAGAGTACTTACGCATATTTAATCATCATTATCAGTTTTTTAACAACAAGAACAAATACAACAGCATCATATTCATAGCTGACGTTAACCCTTAAAAGTGCCAGATATATATAACATCTTTGAATTTCACATAAAATTTAATAAGTGTTTGTAAGAAAAAGGTTATAAAATAACGAGCACAAAAAAAGGGATATTCTATTAGTTAATTTAAAGTTTCAATATTTTTCTTTTTCCAAAATTTGTTAAAGTTCGTTTAACTGATGCTCAAAATTTTGGGTTTTTAAAAAATGTCTTATAGATATACAATGTGTTGGAAAATACAAAATTTTTAAAAGCGCCAACAGAAAATTAATAATTTGCTGTCAGTAAAAAGACAAAATCGACTTCTTTACACAGTGCTGGGCAGTGTTTTCGCGAAAGGGATAACAACATAGAAAATATTTCCTTAAGTTGCGAATTTCTCTAAAAACCCATAATACATTTTTCTGATATTTATATTGCAATTACCTTAAAATCAGGAGTGGACTCAGGGGGAGAAAAATTGGGCTTTTTCTCCCTAAAAATAAAAATTGTCAATACAAATAAATTAAAAAGGGTAGAAAATGTATCAAAAATACTCTAACTTCCCTCCCCAAAATCTTTTCCTGGATCTGCGTCTGCTTAAAACATATACAAATTTCAATATCAGCCTACTACAAATATCAGCCTAGTACAAAATTATAGAACTTATTTCAAAATTGAGTCAGTTTCATCAATATAAAAAAAGTTTTAAAAATGTCCATATATTCCAAGTTTAATAAAATTTGAAAGGCCTTTATCTGAAAAGTGTGTCAAAAGTTTTCAAAACCTTCTCAAAAGAAATTACCAACTCTGATCTAAACCTGTGAAAATATCAGAGAAAGCTACTCAAAATTAGTAAAAAATTATTTTTGCACAAAAAACGGATGAAATTAGCGTTTTTTTGTTTTTGGTAAATATTAATAAGTTAAGAGCAGGATAAATAAAACTGTTCGATTTACAAAATTGTAGTTGCATTCGAGTTTGAGTTTACACTTAGAATTCCATGAAGGTAAAGACCACTGCAAATGTAGTTAAAAACAAATGAAATTTCACCTAAATGAATGTAAAATCATAATACAGTAATTTGATGTGGTTTGTTTTTTTAAATGAACTACATATGTAGTCAAAAATTAAATTTCTTCTACAAATGACTGTTTTTCACTTAAAAAGCAATATATATTTGTAGAAAGAAAAAAAAAACAGCGAACAAAACTTTTAACACACCGTATAAAGAAATTTATATGGAGTTTTCTGTAGTCATATCATATCTATGTGGTGCTGTATGCAATCTTACTTAATTTCATCCGAATTATGGGCCCATATAATTGTATCAATTTGTATGGGCTTAGATCTTACACTATAATATTATCAGAATTATGGTCCGATCGAATTGTAATAGATTATATCAGTTTTATAGCAAATAGTATCAGTTTCTACCTAAACTGTATGTGATTTTATGTAGACTGATACATCTAAATATAACTGAATCTGAGTCTGGTAAAATTGCACTAAATGTTATATTTTTGTGTATGATTGTATGAAAATATTCATAAAAATTAATGTTCATTATGGTTATAACTTCTGATTTTTTCCAATTATCTAATTTAACTACACTCAAAAAAGTCAGCCGAATTTAAGTCAGCTTGCAAAAACATTGCTAATGTCAGCAAAATGTTTTGCTGTAAATCAGAGAGCTATTTTTTAGCAACAAAATTAGTAGATCCAGCTAAAGCTTGGCTAACACTTAGTTGATTAAAAATTAAAAAATCGTTGCTAAAAGTAAACAAAATTTTTGATGACTATTAGTAGACTGCAAAAAAATCAAAAAATTTGTTGAAAAATTATATTTTAGTTAATTTATTTGCTGAAAATCTTAAAAAATTTTTATTATTCTTTTAAAAATAATTTGCAATGCGTTATAATTAATTAATGAATTAATTTTATGTCTGAAAATATATAGAAATACTTAGATATATCATAAGCAAAATTATCTTTTAACCACTTACAACAGTTGTTGTCTACATATAGAAGCCATTTTTTACAATAAGAAAAGGAAACATAAAAAAATTACCTAAGATGCTTGTCCTTGTCTTTCGCTTTAGTCTGTCTATCTGAATGTATATTTGTTTGCAATTTGACCACAATACATTAATAATCACTATATATATTTAGTTTACAAATACACATTTAATGTTTATTAAATTGCTTTGACAAGCCGGTGACAACACAAGAACTAAGTTTTTTTAATCCGCAATTTATATGTATACGATACACACAAAAATACACACAGATACAAAAATCTCCATTGGTTGATTTTTTCCTCGTCTCTACTACATCTTGACATGCCTCGGCATCTACTTCATTCTGCGTATATTTTTCAAGCTGGTTGTCGACCACACTATTACTGTGCTTACCAGCACAATTTTTTAGCAAAATAAATTAGTAAATCATTATTAAGATATTAGCAAAACATTCGTACAAAACAGTTAAATGCTGAATAAGTATAACTAAAATTTTAGCTGAAAACATAATTTTAGCAAAAATATTGCTAAAAAATAGTATACTTGATTTAAAAGACGTTTTACTAACTTTTCTACTAACTTATTTTTTTGTTTGTCCATACACATAAAAAATGAAATTTTTTTTTCGCAGTTTTCAAAAAGTTTCCGCATAAATCTTTTAGGAGTTTAATAAAAATTTTTGTTTAATTAAACTAAAAGCAAATATTTCATTTAAATGTTTAAGTAATTCGACTATTACGATGCCTATCAAACTTAAAGGGCACAAACGTAGATTCTAGCGTTTTAATTTAATATATGTTTTGCAGTAATTATGGTGTACTAATGACTTTTAATAGTGAAAATGTGTTAAAACTGAATTTTTTTTAAAAAAGCACTTTATATGGAATGTTTTTATTTCGAAGTCCCTTTTCATTATTTACAATTATTATTATAATTTATTTCAAAATACTTATACGATATTTGAAAATTAAAAATCGATATTTGACCATTTTTATTTTTTGTAGTCTAGTGTAAAAAACAAATAGTAAACAATTTTGTTTCCAAATGATTGAGCATGGAACGATAGCCACATTAATTCTGTGCCGATTAAGAATTATAAAAATGAATCTCTGGTTCCAATGTCTCCATGTGGTTCTATACGAACCACCTAAACAATTGTTCTCAATGAGAAACGCTTGTTAAATGTTTACAGCAGAAATCATTACTTGGGGTATAATTGGTCAGTAGTACTGATGACAAAGTCAAGTACACACATCCTTTAGGGTAGTGAATATTTTAGCAATTAAAGTTAAACTTTGATGGGATGTAACTCTTAGAAGGTTGAAAATATCTTACAAACTTTAATTTTGTATAATTCTGCGAACAAATCATTATTTCAAAATATAAAAAAAATTTTTTTTTTTTTTGGTAAAATAGCATATTTTTTACCATTTTTAAAATTTGTGGTAGTTATAATAAATCTAATAAGTGTGGTAGTATTTAAATTAAAAGCAGCCATTATATATGTTTTAAGTACAACACTATACTAATATACATTCAAAAATTTGCTCAGCGAGCGATGTTACAACATAAACACAAGTTGGGCTACTCTGTACGTAAAAACATGACATTAATCTGTCAACATTGTGCAAAAGAGACTACGAGATTATAAGATAAACAATAATCTTAAAATAGAATGTTTGTGTGTGTTAGTGTTGTAACTTTTTATGAATATAAAATAATAGCAAGCCGCATAGGAAAAAAATGAAGTTAGTTAATTGCATTCAAGTTCAGACTTTGCAGTGATCGTTAAGCGATTGCGTCTTGGTATTGTTATGTTTTTAATGTAAGAAAAGGCTCAGGTTCGATTCATACAGCCGACAGGTTGTTAAAAAAAATGTATAGTGTATATAGACAATCTGACAAATATAGCACACAAATTAATGATACAATTTAAATTGTAAATCACTGATGATGCCTGTGCCTAAAACAGCCTGAAACTTGTCTAGTCTGATTTGAATATTAATAGTGTTTAAAATTTTTACAGAAAAACTTTTATTTTTCTTCTTAAACTCAACCTTTCTGGAATTGAAAACGGAATGGACGGATTTTTAAAACGTTCATGCAATGGACAAACCAATTTTCAGCAATGGAATACATTTTCACATTTGCTCATTAACTTATAAAAGACAAGGCTTTTTATATTTTTAAATAATATTTGTTACAGTCCCATTAAATAAAGGTCAACAATTTTTTTTTTCAACTAATTATTTGGCAACTCTGAATAACAATTTTCTAAAAAAAAAAAATTTTCCCGAAGTATTTAATATTTAGTTTTAAGGCTATTTAAATATCTTTATGCCGTATATATATATCTGGTTAAATGTACTATATCGAAAAGGGAACACTATGTCAATAATGCGTAAATATACACTAATTAAAAACTGCTAATAGTTGTTTTTTGATGCCTTTTAAAAATTTATCAAAATAGTTGGTTTTGTTACCAATCCCCATATTTGGTATTTGGAATTTTACAAATTTTCCAAGGAAGCGTTTAAGGTAACTAGTGTGAGCGTAGGTCTAATATGATTAATGATAAATTTCACAAGTGAATGATTATAAAATGTAACTAATGCCGCCCAAGTCTTGTTTTTAATAATTGTTACCCAGTTTGTGGGTTAACACACATATAGTTCATATTTACTAAAAGAGTAGTAAAGTATTATGAAAAAAAAAATTGTCTCCCTTTTTCCCTATAGTTATTTAAACATATGCCTATTTATGTATGTATGTACATTAAATGAATAGTATGAATTTGATCCTTAAGTATATTAAATAATTTTTCAAATGTTTAAAAGACGTAGGGTAAAAAAAATTTATAGAAATTTACATAGATGTTTCCATATTTCAATCTTTTAGTTTTTTTTTCTTTATCGCTTATAGCCATTACTCATACTTGTAGCTGTTCAGTTGTAAAAACAAAAAAAAAAAAACACAGAATTGAAATCTCTACATTTTATTTTTATGTTTTATATAGAAAAATTCTTGTGTTTACGCTGTCACATTAATTCTGCTCCATTTGTGTTGATATATTACAACAATGCGTATAGACATAAAATTACATACATACATACATACACAAATACAAACATTGTTATTTATACATGTACAGATGATATGTTTATATGTATGAGTGTATGGATAAAAAAAAGGAACAAGTAAAGTAAATTGAAATTGTTTATGACGCTACTCTTATGATTTATGTCTATGGCTTAGTATATTATATATTTTTTATAATCAGTTTTATGTTATAATCAATAATATTAGTTAAGGTCATTTTGTTTAAGGAAATGACTTGTAGTAGTTGGAAAAAAAGAAAAAAAATGTAAGTATGTAGATGTAGAGTTTACTAAAAAGATTTGAAATATTTACATAATGAAGATAAGTTCTAAAATTAAATTTAAAATCAGGGTCTTAGGACAAATTACAATATTTTTTTCCAAGCATGGGAAAATCTATATTTTTTTTTTTTTTTATAATTTAACCAATATTCAGGGGATGCCCCCTACTCATGTAGTGCATTGTATTGATCAGGAAAATAGGGTATGGGAAGGAGGAAAGAGGGAGTAGTGTTTGTGGATATTTGATTTAAAATGTTCTAAATTGTAAGCAACAGGGAAGACTTCTGCGGGAAGTTTGTTCCACATACGAATCGTTCGACTAAAAAACGAATTTTCTCTGTAATGCGTTGTGCGAAACACAGGACAATCAACTACTAGATAAGCGAGTATTACGAATAAAAACTCGGGCTCGTGGAACAAGTTCACTTATCTCAGATGAGCATCTCCCATGGTAATATCGATAGAAAAGTGTCACACTACTCACATATCGACGATGCTTCAATGAATCAATAGAGTTTGATACACTTCTGTCATTGATAAGCTTCACCGCCCTCCCCTGAACACGGTCCATAAGCTTCAGAATAGACAGTGGAGCCCCTGCCTTATATGAGAGTTGTATTCCAATTTTGGCCGGATATAGCTGGTATAAATAGTAAGGAGATCGGATGGAGTGAAGTAAGTCTTGCACCGTTTTAGAAAACTGAGACACTTGAATGCCTCTTTCGACACTTGAAATACGTGCACTCAGGGAACTTCTGCTTTAAAAATATGTAGTTGTTTGGGTTGTAATGCAGTTTCATTATTTTTAATGTAAATGTAAGTCATTTGTAGAACAAATAAAATTTTTAACTAACATAGTAGTTCATTTAAAAAAACAACTCACATCAAATGACTGTTTTATGATTTTACATTCATTTTTTACAGTTGTTTTTTTGTTATTTAAAAAAATTAAAAAAGAAAAAATTTTTGGTTTATTTTTTTACTACCATGTGGTTCATTTTTACTACGATGTTAGTCATTTTTTGAACATTAAAAAACAAATGACAATGTTAGTTGAATTTAATGAAATGTAAGTCGTCCTTTTTTTAAATGAAATTTCATTTGTTTTTGACCGCAATTGCAGTCGTCTTTACCAACATAATTTCCTAAGTGTGCTTATTCCAACGGACATCACACTGTATTCTCATGCCCAGAACATCAAGAGTATCCGATTCCTCAATACATATACCATCCATAGCTACAGATGATAATGTTAATTCCACAGCCCGTCTGTGGGTTAACATACAACATTGTGTCTTGCGTGCATTAAAATCGACCTTATTCGCACGACCCCACTCGGAGCTTGTAGACAGGTCTTGATTGAGTGTGTCATTCATGTTCTGCAGCATGCCCTCTATCTCCAAAGAGCTTGGCCTGTGATCGAATGAAAATGAATTACAAATGTTGCTGTCATCTGCAAAAGAGTAGATAGGATTGAAGGTCTGACCAAGAAGGTCATTAATAAAAATAAGAAAAAGGGTAGGAGAAAGAACTAACTTACTAATATTTTCGTTATTCCCGGTGACGACAACATCAATTTAGAAAAAAATAATATGTATGAGTTTTCTATCACTTATATGTATAGTTGCGCCCACCTTCGGTGTTCCCCTAGCACTTAACCCCACCGAAGTAAAATAATGAATCAGGGCTATGAAACAAAAAGCTTCAATAAATTCGCTAACTCTACATCATGTGGCGAGCAACAACTGTTCTAAGACTTATCATCTCGCGTAATTACAGTGTTGCCATGTTTGAAGCCCTTCATCTTTCACCAACTTTCATCTCTCCATTATCCCCTTTTCAAAGAAAGCAACACAGTAATTAATAGGAAGAATTTCCTGAGTGTTGCTTCTCTTTGAAAAAAAAATAAATAAAAAATCTGCTCAAAATAAAGCTCAAAAACTAGTGTTAAACCTACCAATACGATACTTCACAATGGATCTTTTCAAATTTCATGCTAAAAATGTGTTACCAGTGTATATTTTTAAAACCATTAGAGGAAATGTTTATCATCCCATACAGTTTACCCAAAATGCGGTACGAACACAAAGAAATACCAGACAAGGTTTAAACTTGAGCTCTGTGAGATGCCGTCTGGAGCTAACTAAGCAGCGCATTGCATTTGCTGGACCACTTGAATATAATCGATTACCGGTTAATTTGCGGAATATTATAGTTCTTTTAACTTTGTAAAAACGAGTTAAACATTATTTGTTGCAAAATATAGAAACAGTTCTTATGTAATCTTTCAAATGATGTAAATACATATGTAGTTATATGTCATATTATGTTTGCATTTATGAAATCTTCTATATATTACTTAATGAATTATATTTTATTTTTTATCTTGTAAATATGTAAAGTTGCCTTGAAGCCTTTGTACAGCCTTTAGGGCGCTGAGGCGATAATTGAATTTGATATACATATATTTAATAAAATTATAAAAAAAAAAAAAATACCCAAGGGAAACGGCCTATGTCTTAACCCTAAAAAATCTAAATGTATTCTGATACATAAACGATTATTTAAGGTATCTCGTGACTTTGATGTAAGACTAAATAATCAGAAAATTGATATTGTGTCATCTGTACGGAATTTAGGTATAATTTTCAATAATACCCTCACTTGGTCAAACCACATTAATAATATTGTCGGTAAAACATACAATATGCTACGTACTCTTTGGGCAACGCAATATTTTACTCCACCTAAAATCAAAATGCTATTAGCTAAAGCCTATCTGATGCCATCTTTGCTATATGGCTGCGAAATTTTTTTAAACTGCGATGCTGATAGCAAACGTAAATTAAATGTTCTTTTCAATAATATTGCTAGATATGTCTTTGGTCTAAGAAAATATGACCGTGTATCTGCGTATGCCCAACAGCTTTATGGAATGACGTTTGATAATCTCTTGAAACAAAAATGTTTAATAATGTTGCATAAGATTATTTATAATAAAACACCAAAGTACCTACATGAATACCTGCTTTTTAACACTTCACAGCGAGGAAAACGGATAATTCCTATACTTTATCAAACACTTATGTCAGAGTGGCAGTTCTTTACAAGTGCTATACGTTTTTGGAATGCACTTCCACACAACATTCAAAGATGTACACTCACAATATTTTATAGTTAGAAACAAACGAATTTGTACATTAAAACTATAGAAAAAGTTGTTAAAAACAGGACTACTGATTTTTCGTTTAAAACAATAGTAATTTCCAATTATTTTTAATTGTTAAAAAATTAACTAAAAATATCGATAAAAAGAAAGTACTTTCGTTTATTTTAACTATTAAAAAATAATTGCTTAGTCAGTTAAAATAAACGACATTCGTTTTTTTTTAATAATCAAAAAATTACCGAAAATCCATAAAAATAAAAGATTTTCCATTATTTTGACCATTAAAAATTTAACTGCCAAAACTTAAAAATAAATGATTTTCCTTTATTTTAACTATCAAAAATTTACCCCCAAAAAACGTAAAAATAAACGATTGTCGTTTATTTTAGCTATCACCAAATTTAATTTAAAAGAAATAAAAACACGAGTTCTGTATTTGTTTTTGTTTTTGTTTTTGGTTATATTTTTTATTTAAAACAATTTTTTTTTCTAATGTATTATTTACATAATAATATACATATGTTAGGATTTATTTTTAAAACTAAATAATAAGATTAATTGAATATTAAAATATTTTAAGTTATATTTAATAAGAAGACAAACGGATATATACAATAAAAAGATAAGACGTTATATATAAAAAGAATAAGTTAATAAATTAGATAATACTACTAAACCAAGCTTACCGACCTTACCGATTGATCCTAGATATTTGGGCCCCGCTAGTAACCAGTTTTTACACTTATGGACAAGATTTTTCCCAAAATTGAAGTTCAGCATGTTTTAACGAAGTTTTTACTACATCAAATTTTAAAAATATGATATTAAACAAGTAAATTCGCGGGTTTTTTAGATTTTACTATATTTTACTATTTTTGAACAATTGATCATCTCACTTCGAAAAGTACCAAATCAATATTGTGCATAAGCAAAAAGACAAATCTGAACAGTTATTTCGTGAAAAAATAAAAAAAGATACTAAAAAACGAAAAAAGCGAATTTTAAGCTATTTACGTATTATGATAAGTCATAGGTCATCCTTTTTCGTTATGCTGCCAATTAAATGTTAGGCGCGCTTTTCCCATAAAGAGCACTTTTTTTTTTAATCTTTTTATACGAAATAATTATTCAGATTTGTCTTCTTGCTTATGCATAATAATGATTTCTTGCATTGCGAAATAGGATGGTTAATTGTGTAAAAATAGTAAAATCAAGTAAAATATGAAAAACCCACAGATTTACTTGTTAATGTTGTTTATTTATTAAACAAATTTAATACCCAAATCTTGCTGAAGGTCTTATCAGTATTTACCGGAAAAAATTAAAATTTTATAGTTACGCCAATTAAATTAGCGAGACCGAAATATTTAGGATCAATGGTGGGTAGTCTTGTTTTCGATTTTAGGGGTCACTTTTGTAGCGCTGTATAATAAATTAAAACAAACGAAGAAACTAACTTATAGGAAAACTATGTACACAGAAAATAAGTTTTTAAATTGGCACAAAAAATGGGGATTTGTAAATAAAAACACGCATTTGTTGATTTGTTTTTAATTTAGAATTGTTGTTTTTGATGAATTTTCATATGAAAAACCACAATGTACAAAAACTTAAAAAAATTTTTGGAAATAAATTTGAATTTAAAATTGTATTTACAAATTCTATTGTTGGTGCCTAATGTTTTTTATGTGTAATACAATTAAAACTGAATATTGCGGGCATTATAAGAAAGTGTATTTACAATAGCTTATCATATCCTTTAAAAAATGATGATATGCATCGTAAACTACTGCCCATACAATCAGATTTTAGGTCTATTCCGAATAAAACTTTTTGGACAAATAACCAAAAGTTGAGGCTATTAGTGCTGTAGTTAAAATTAAAGACTTGGTATGCTTTAAAGCATAATGCTGCGGCCACTGAATTCATTTTGAAGGCTATTTGGTCAATTACAACAAATATGCCTTCAACATTAAAAACATTTTTTTTATTAGAAGAAATGGTGGATGTCCGCTGTACAAATCAAGTTCAATATCGGTATCAATAAACTTTATTGTAGATATTTGAGAGTCGGCGATATTTGGCTTTCCAGTGTTTTTGAAATGCCGTTCCGGCTTTAAAACACCATGGAGTACAAATACAAATACTGCATCTTTAGAGTCTGAAAACAAAAGAAAAATTCATTTTAATATAGAGCAATTCCATATGAAAACGATTAAAATTGGCAAATTTTTGGACGACCCCTCTCCGATTTTAAAATAAATAGTCTCAATCGATTGCCCAGCAAAAAATAATGTACCTACATATTTTTTTTTTTTTTTATAGTGACTGGTTTAGTGGTGGTGTGCACCACTGTCATGTGACAAAATTGAAGAATTCTTCATAAGGGACCTCATTGAAAGTTGTTTTAAAAAAAACTACTAAAGCGATCGCAACGAGTGATAGCTCGTTGGAAATTGTGACAAAATTGAAGAATTCTTCATAAGGGACCTCATTGAAAGTTGTTTTAAAAAAAACTACTAAAGCGATCGCAACGAGTGATAGCTCGTTGGAAAGGTATTGAATTAGGCTTTAATTGAAAAATAAAATTTTCCTAATTTTTCTTGTTAAATAATTAAAAATAATTCAATTATAAAAAATATAAAAACAATGAGAACAAGGTGGTCTCTTAAATGCTCTTCTCCTGTCCAAACAAGGAGTCGGGGCCCATTTTTTTATTGCTGATTCTTAAAGCAAAAATTATGAGGAATCCAAAAAAAATAAAATTAGCCGGAAAATTTAGGAGCTTCTGTGGAAAATCGGAAAATTTAATTTTCATGGGAAAATTTAATTTTCATGGGAAAAAAGGTAAATTTCTGAGAAAAATTAGGAAAATTTAATTTTTCAATTAAAGCCTGATTCAATACCTTTCCAACGAGTTATCACTCGTTGCGATCGCTTTAGTAGTTTTTTTTTAAAACAACTTTCAATGAGGTCCCTTATGAAGAATTCTTCAATTTTGTCACATGACAGTGGTGCACACCACCACTAAACCAGTCACTATAAAAAAAAAAAAAATATGTAGGTACATTATTTTTTGCTGGGCAATCGATTGAGACTATTTATTTTAAAATCGGAGAGGGGTCGTCCAAAAGGTGATCGCTTTCATATGGAATTGCTCTATATCTTTTATTTTTTAATTGTAAACAAAAATTACTTTGATCCAGTTTCGGCCATTTTTCTTGAGCTTCGCACCATATTGAATTCAACCTTTTATCTTTCAAATTCATATTAAGGTATATTGGTAATATGTTATTCAGTTTATTCCAGTTAACAAAAAAGTTTTTGTTTTTTTCAGGATAAAGCACATCGAAATCAATGGGAATCTGTGTATAAAGCAGCATAAAACATATGAAGATTCAAGTTAGCCAATTCATGGATATTAGGACATTTTAACACTTTGACTTTTTTGGATTTTTGAAACTCTTGAAACGAAATAGATTTTTTATAATTTTATAGAAATTTTTGAAGAGGCCGCTAAAATGGATGGTTGTGCAGAAAAGAGGTCATGAAACAAAAGAAAAAATTCTCTTGAGGTTTTGCGGTTTGATTTCACTACTAAAGAGTTTCAGACAACAATAAAAAAGATGTTGGAGTACAAATTATTAGTTTAAGGTACACTCATATGACCTTAGAACTAAAAATTCAGAATTTTAAAACCTCAATAACTTCAAAAATTGGCATCGTTTTTGCACGAAAGGTCTTTTAAATACCTTTTAATTGATACAGACTTCAGTTAAAAACAAATTTACATACCTTTCGTGAACAAAATTTGCAATTTTCACATTAAAAGACATCAGAGTGTCCCTTAAACTAATAATTTGTATTCCAAATATTTTTTCTTAAGTAGTGGTTTAACTAGTTTTTGAAAAAAAAAAATACATTTTAGAGACACCTTACGCCTCTTAAAAAAAATCATAAAAATCTTTTGTGCAATCAGCTTTTATATTCCGTTTCAAGAGTTGTAAAAATCCAGGAAAGTGGAAATGTTGAAACGCCATAATGGATATATAGAAAAATTTAGTAACATTTTTGCAAAAATTAATATGAATATTAGTAAGATAAGAATAGAAAAAATAAATCTGTTGCATGCACAAATATTTAGTTATATTCGAGCTGAATTTTTGTTAATTGAAAGTACCAAATTAATCTGGTAAAGTCAAAAAAATTTACTAAATACATACATATTAGTAAAAAATTAAATATTCAAAGTTTTTTTTATATTATTTTTTCAATTACATAAATATCTGACTTCAGTAAGCAGTTTAAAATTTGTTTAGCAAAATATGTTTTTATTATAAATTCGGCTCGAATATAAATAAAATTTTGTAAAGTTAACTGGTTTATTTTTACAGATCTTATTTTATTCGTATTTAGGCAACGTCATTTTTAGCTAATTTTTAGTAGTTTTTTATGCTATTTTTATAGGTTTATTTCTATGAGTGTACTTGAACAGTAAGTCATTAATCATAATCATGTAAACACACCCCAACCACAAGACTTTAATGACAAATAGCAGCCACATACATTATTGAATTTAGCCCACTTCCCGAATAATCAATATTACATTAAGGGGTTCTAATTAAATAGATTTTACCACAATTTGCGAATTCAAATATTTTATATATAAAAATATTAGAAAAATAATTGTAACTGCTATAGGGTTTATACTATAGGGTTTATAGTAATATTTAATATAATATTTGTTAAATTTTTAACCAATTTTGAACCCTTTGGCGAATGGTGGAAGAATGTTCCATTTTCACCTTTTGGCATTTTACGAAAACATGCAAGACGATTTTAACAAAACTTGTGATCGACACTCGACAGATGTCTATATAGCCTTACAATGTGAACCCAAAGTCAAAAATTTGTTTTTTTTTTGTTTTTTTTACATTTTTGTTTTTTATAATGTTAAAAATTTAGTTTTAAGTTTATACAAAATGGTTTCTATTTTTGAATTTTGCAAAACTTAAAGTAAATTACATAATTAAAACATGGACAAAATCTTAACCCTTTATGAAGCGCCAGTTCATTACACTATATTTCTCCGATAGGAGGAGCAGTAAAGCTCCAAAAGCAGGACAAATTTTATTTTTAGTCATTGGCCCAAGGCTCCACGAAGTTTCTTCAAAAAATCTTCAGCCGTTTAAGTTTGTTCGTCAAAGGTTTAAATATTTACAAACGCTTGCAGTTGCAATTTGTAAATAAGAGATTGTGGTTTTTGGCATGGTTGTGTTTCATTAAAAAAATCACATGATGGTTTAAACAAACTTTTATGTATTTCAGTACTAAATTATCCCAAAGATTTTTAATTTTCAGGTAATTTATTACGTAAACAATCAATAATTGATACGCTCTTAATATAAAAAGGTCCTATTAGATTTCTTATTTATTTAGAGAAAAAAACATTATGAAATCTGAAAACCTGAGATATAAAGTATCTTTTTCATTCCAAGAATTATTGCATCCGAAGTATTTCACATTAAATTTTTGTTTAACCTCTTGAAAAATAAAAGATTAAAAAATATGAATATCAATATATTTCTTACCCGCTCGGAAACAAAACTTGCTTATAAGCAGGCCAATTGTCAATAATGTTTGCAATATTAGCATCACTACATTCAGTCAATTGTTTTAATCTGTATTCAACGCGCTGCTTCCAACGTTGGCATGTTCCTTCCTTGTCTGTAAAGTTATATTTAAGGAACGATTTCATTGCGGAAGCATCTTGGTCTGTTAAAATTATAACATATGCATAAATACTATTAAAATAAATATTAAAAGGTTTTTACCATTTCCAAGAAAACAGACATTTTTTTCTATATATTTCAATCGTTCTTCCTTTGGACGTTAACTTTATCATATTTTGGTATATGTTAAATAGTTTACCTTTTGCCTTTTTGCTTTTTTTATTTCTCAAAGTAAACTTCTGCCGATTCATTGGGAAATAATGCCACTATTTGACGAGCCAGATTTTCCATACTAATTGATTCTAGTTTTACATTTTTTGATACATAAAAATCAATAATTGCTCTTGTTAGTGTATTTTGCTCGGTATTGCCTAGATCGTTCAAAATTGGATTATTTTCGAAAACGTGATTTAAAATCTAAAAATAAACATAAGTTGCTTTGTTAATAGAGATCAAAAATAATTATTTTTGATCTCTATTAACATTGTAATTATAATTTATATATTGCATAACGTACATAGTTGGGAGTAGTATAATTTCTTAAGCGAGGGAAGTGGGCATATGCGTCATTAGGTAAACTACCACAAACATTTTTTAAGTTTTGAGAAGATTTCCAAACAGTAAATTTTCCAATAAATTCGACTTCTCTTCCAAGTTGTCGAATGTGCTGAAAACTTCCTATTTCAAACAATTTTTCTAAATGATATCGATCAAAGATTTTTACTTGATTTAACGTTATGTTCTGTAAAATATAAAGCTATTTAAAAGCAGAAATAAAAGATTAAATTACATTGTATGAAAATTTATATGAAGGAAATATAATCGAGATAACCTAAACATCAAATTTTAGCAACTAGAAAATTTTTATCAAAATCGAAGAGTTTAAGGGTCAGTTTTAAAGTGTATATTAAAAGTTAAGTGTATTATTAAGGCATTTTAAGTAAACTTTTTAAAGAATTTTTAATCTGGCTGGTCGTAAAATATGTATCTCACTATAAAAAGTTATTTTAGAGTAGGTAACTGAGCAAAAATAACCACAGTTAAGAACTACAATTTAACATTAATTATTTTGAGGCAACTTTGCAGGTCCTTATCAATTTTTTACTAAAGTGCGATTAAAGACTCGTCTATTTCTAATAGCTTATGACATCTACTAAAAGGTGATCTATAAAAATAATTAAAAATGTTTCGAGAATGCCATAAAGAAAAATTTCAAAATATATTTAAATAGTATATAAGGAAGATTTGCTGATTTCGTTTAAAACTTACGTTAATGATTTTTTAGAACAGTATTAAAAAAAGTAGTGAAATTTTATAGTTGGAGTTATACCAAGAATGAATACGTTATACCAGGAATGTTTACAATAGCAAAGCCTTTGAAAACAAAAAATGTAATGGAATATTTACCTTAATGAACAAAAACCCACAAACCACAGGAAGCCAACTTCTTATGACTTAACATTCGAGATTTGACCAGCACGATCAGCTTGTTAAATTGACATCTGCAATAAACATGTGTGTAAATATTAAAAATTACAATAATTTTGTTTTTACTTACCAATTTTCATTGTTAAAATATTTTTTTTTCGCAATTTTTACCAAACCCACACAGATTTTTGTTTTGCACAAAAAAAGACAATTAAAATCTAAAGAAAAACTATAGTGATGGTAAATAAATTATTTGGTTTAGTACTAAAGTAAAAAGCATTTTTTAAAATTTTTTGGTACTTTTTGATTTCATTTAATTGTTAAGGTAACCTTGCAATATTATTGCAAATATTATTGCCAATTTTATTATCATTCAATGTGGCCAACTCAATATTAAATATTTTTCACATTTCTTGTGTCGGCAAAAAGAATCAAAACCCTTTTGATTTTTTCTAACCATCCAATATGACATACGCACTGGAAATTTGTTGCACACTAGCAAAAGTTGAACAAGAATATTGAGTGGTGCGTTTAACTTTGCAATAAACATTGCTGCGCTCAATCTTGTTTACCTAAAAAAACACTCGAATTTTACCATATTGCTAAATAATTTTCTTGTATTCAAATAATCATCTAACACATGTTCTATACTGCGAAAATTGTAATCCTAACTTTTCGTTTTATTTTATATATATTAAAATTTGTTATTTGTACATGAATAAAGAAACTCAGAGTTTTTACTCTATCTCTAGCAGGCTGTCTCTTCATCTCCTAGATGTCATCTACTAGATGTGCTTTAACATATAAATTTGGAACAGTGAGGAAACTCCATATATGTTCTAATATGCACCGTCAATATGCACATTATGCACCGTCAATACTGCTCAAGGATGAGAAAGTGCAAATTTGCATCGTGTGCAAATGACCATGCTAAATACCCTTAGTAACAAATAAAAGTAAAACAAAATTTACTGAAACAAAGCAATTAATCGTCAGCTGGGCCACTTTGGTACTTTTTGGACTGAAAATGTAAATAAGTAATTTAGTTACCATCCCTAGTTTATGCATATGAAAAACGTTTGATAGAACTTTTAAAAAGATTACTGTGATTTTTGTGTGATTTTTTTTTTAAACATGTAGATTTTAAACGAAAATATTAACTGCTACAGAAAATCCGTATTAATTCATAGTTTGTTTTTTAAATAACAGATAAAAAAGTTGAAAAATATGTTTCTTTGTATTTTAATAGCTTATTCAGTTAAAAACAAACTTTACGGATTACTTTTTAAATAAACTACAATCGGTAACGGAAAATATATTGTGAGTGTAGTAACGCATTAAAATTTAAAAATGAATTACAAAATTTACTTGCGTAATTCAAGCAGACTTTAATGATTAATTTTAGTAAAATTTGACAGGTCTAAACTAAAATATCATAAAATATTTTTGAATACCACTAAATAATTTTATTGTATTTTGTTTTATTTTCATTTCTTTGCAATCCGTATTACAAGTATTATTGTACTTTTTTATTTTTACTTCTGTATTTTGTAATTTTATTAATTTATTAACTTATCATTTTTAATACTTTATTTTAACTATTAATATTGTCAAATTTAAAAATATACAATCATTTTAAGTTCTATGCTGTAATTCATAAGATGTAATCTTGTAGCATAGAATATATCAAATAAATAAATTAAATTAAATTAAATATTGAAGGATCAAATTCTTTAAAGAAAATTTTTTAAGTGTTTGGTCGCAAATTTTACGACAAATAATTTGTGTAATGGTGAAGATTATTATATTTCATCTGATTCACACTTAACTTAATAACTACAAATATTTAAATAATTTGTTTACAATTTTAACTTTATGTGCCTTTTTGAGAGGACAATTATAATATATGTGGTTTCCTGATGAAAACATTCAAATTTTATTACACTTTTGACAAAATAAACTATTTTATTAAACTGTTCTGGAAAGGAGTCGCTCCAAATACAAAATTCTTTTTTTTATTTTTTTTTTTTTTTAGTAACAACTATTATGTTATAAAAATAGCAAAATCGTCATTTCAAGCTACATCATAATGAGCACACATGCTTCATACATGTCCACATGCATCCATTTATGATTCATATGGGCAATTCGTATGCGACGGACTCGAAATTCGCAAACTTTTAGTTGAACCAAAAACAATAAAAGAATATAAAGATGCGGTATATATCCTCAGTGTATTGAAGCTAGAAAGAGTACTAAATTTGAGGATAAACATTGGGCAGAATCAATAACGCAGTAAAAAATATCAGCGAGAAACGGACTCGACAAATATAGAATTTATTTTTTTGCACTTATAGAAATATGCATAAGTCAGCGATATTTGTGAAAAAATATTGTTTTTGAGAATGTGGAAATTAAGGTGAAAGAACAAGTTTTATATGTAGATTAATGAAATATAAAAATTTTATTTTATTTTTTTTAAATTGGGTAAAGTACAAATATGGACGCGACAAGACGAACGCTACGATTTTTTTTCAATAGAACAAAACACACTTAATTTGGTAATATAATGATTCAACTGTAATTAAAAAAATCAAAAAAAAAACCATAACATAAAGTTAACTTCAAGTAAATGTAATAATAACAACAAAAATGATATCGAATTAAAGTTCCATATTCTCAGTTAGGTACTTTAGGATATATAAAAGTTAATAAAGTTGGATTTTCTTAGTTAATTTTAATTATAGATTTTAACGAATAAGATGTCCGAGCAACCGCAATGCGTTCGTTGTCGAAATAAGAAAACCAATATAGGATTCTAATCCCCTTAACCCTAGAAGACACACCCGGGTACAAATGCATCCACTTGCAACTTTGCAGTGCTGTAACGCAGGCTTTTTTGCCTATATCTCTTGAACCAGGTAGAAAATTTGTATGAAACAAAAACTAAAATATTTGTAAAATAGATAATGAAATTGGACCATTTAAACATTATAAAAAGCCAAAATAACCTAGTAGGTACAAATGTATCCCGGGTGTGTGGTCTCGTGGAAAAAGTTTGGTATGCATCGTGCGGTTAATATTTGGAACATTCTGCAATAGCTCAGCAAGTTCATGAGAAAGCTTAACACCATCAACGTTATTTCGTGCACATTGATAAAACGATAAAGCAAAAAGGCTCAGAAAAAATGTCGTGGTTGAACTTTTAAATGATTCATAATGAGGAATCGTATATGTTCATGTCTGTGCAGTAACTAAAATTTACGTAATATTTACATATATAATCATACATGGCCATATCTTTCAAACCATGGTGATGTGTGTACATAACCAAAAATTAAGGTAATATTTTGTATGATCACACATAAACTCATATGAGCATATTTGAATCCCATATGGTGGTATATGGACATGTATGACCTCGAATGGCACCATATATGAGCATGAATAAGTACATACATGTTCATAAATGGAGGCATAAATGTGGATTTCTAACCGGGCAGTTAAAAATAATAATGTGTGTTCACATATCGCTCATTTACTTCAAGAACGTCACAACTCAGAAAACATGATTTTTGAATTAATGACGCAGAATTATTCGTTATTCCACGTATCATGTTGTGTAAAAAAGTCGTAATGATATCTTGTATACTCACCTCTTGAGAGAAATTATGTCGTTATTTTTTTCTTCAATGTGGTAGCAAATTGAAAACTTTAAACTCGTTTTCTAGAAAATCAAAAAATTTGAGTTATGACGTTATTGAAGCAAATGAGCGATATGATCAAATATGATTTGTTGTATAATAATATATGAAAGGTATATGATCATACACGTAACATATATGACACATAATTAAGTATGTATGTGTTTACACATTCAAACCAATTGCTCAAACATGCTAGAGTATAATATCATACGTATATATCATATTTGGTTCCATATATGATCATATGTTCATATCGTTTTCGGATTTCGAGACCAAATATGACCATATATGTATGATCAATTTTATTAATTATTACAATTTCATTATAAAAAATGTTTTGTCTCTGATAACTATAACTCAAAATAAGATGCTACTTTTAACTTAAATGTTGAATAAATTTTTATCAAATTTACTAAATGAAACATTTGAGCAAATATACCGCGTTCTTAAATTAATTTCCGTGATACCTACAATATATTTATTGAACGTTTTTATTTCTCATGATTTAATCACTAATTTTTACACCGGTTAAGAAACCCAATATTCTTGAATGATTCCTTCGCCACTTGAATAACGTGATTTTTCCAAAGGACATCACGTTGGATTCTTAAGCCCAGAAAATCAAAAGATTCTGATTTCTCAATATTGATACCACTCATAAATACAGATGACATTGTTGCCTCCATGGGTCAACAAACAGCATTGGGCTTTGCTAGCATTAAAATCGATAATATTCACAAGACCACACTCATAAATTGTAATTAGGTCTTGATTGAGTGAGTTATTCATAATATGCCTTTTGCCCCCAACCTCCATAAGGCTTTGCCTGTGATCAAAGGAAAATGAATGGAAAGGAGTAGATAGGATTGTAAGTTAGACATAGAAAATCGTTTATAAAGATAAGATATTGCTGAAAACTAAAAAATGTTGTGGTGGACCAAAAGTATTCTAAAAAAAATGTTATGATTATATTTTTCCCATAACAAGCTCTATATAACCAAACGTTTGACCCTATTTTCGACAAAAAAAAGTAAGAAAAATTGTTTTGAGCAAACCGTTTCATTTCTAAAATCATACTCATCGTTTGTGTGGTATTACTTAAAAATCTTTTCTATCTAATCTTTTTTCGGGGTGTCCCGACCCCAATGTTCATGTATGGTATCATATACGATTCTCCATACATAGACATACATGCACATATGAGCATATTTTTAACCGCGCAGACAAATATTTATACCAAGTTTTACTGAAATCAGACGAGGTAAAGTTAAAAATGTTGTTTCTTTGTGTTCATTATTTTTAAATTATCTTTTGATCCCGTATTTTACCTAGTTTATGGCCAGTAATATAAAAGATATCACATCAGAAAGTAGGGTCATATTCTAAGGAATATGTATTTTAAATTTATATGGCTTCACCCTGTGTGTTTAACATTGGAAAAGTATCCCCATTAGTTTTTAAAAATCCATCCTGTTTAGAGGACGTCTATGCCGGTGGAGCAGGGACCGTAATCATTATGAGTTTTATAATAAAAATTACACAATAATGATTATATTAAGAGTTTTAAGGATTTTCTTCAATGGTAATGATTATTTTTGGGTAATATTAATAAAAATCAGCCCTAATCATTATTTTTGAGCAAAAAAAATACAACTCAAAAATAATCATTATTTATGATTTTTATTTTTTTCGCTCAAAATAAGACCCACTTTTAATTTATGTAAATATATATACATATGCATTAAAATATGTAAGTACATCATATATAAAGTCGTAAATTGAAAGTGAGTTTTATTTTGAGCAAAAAAAACAAAAATCATAAATAATGATTATTTTTGAGTTTTATTTTTTTTGCTCAAAAATAATGATTATGGCTGATTTTTTTTTTATTATTACTCAAAAATAATCATTACCATTGAAGAAAACTTTAAAAATCAAAAATTTAAAAATCATGACGGATATGCAAGGATTGTCAAAAAATAATAATAATGCTGTAATCAATTTTTTTTTTATGTCTGTTCTAAGTGATTGATTTCTTGATTTAAAAAAACGAACAATAATCATTATGTACGGTCCCTGCGGTGGAGGAATATATGCGATAACTTTTCATGCCCAAGGTCTTATTTAAGTCGTGACTCCAACATTCATGTGGCAGATTTTTTTCATTTGGGTTCATCTTAATGAAGGAATTTTTCAAACATCCAGTGAAATCGAATGTTTATGATAGATTAATTACCAAATTTGAAGTTTCTTGCTTTAGACATTTCAAAAGGTCGCCAAAAAGGTGACTTTTTCATATATATCCCATCGCATACGAGTCTCAAAAAATTCTATCTTAGCCGATGTCTACCCCTAGCTTGGATCCTACATACTAAATTTCAAGTTCATCGCTTAAGCGGTGTAGGCAGATCATAGAAAAAATAATTTGATTCAAAAGATATGGCGGAATAATTTTTATCAATAATTAGTTCATAAGTCCGAGGTATGTCATAAGTCCATGCATAAAAATATGAAATCATTGTCAAAACTACAAAAACTTTCGTAAAATATACAAATTTTCGTTTATTTTACAAAAAATTTGATTATTTTGACATATTCTAGTAATTTTGCGCACGGATTATTATCAGTGTGTATACGATACCAATACGAAAACCTTAGATATTGTCTATGTGAAGTTTCGATGATATTGGACAAAGGAACGGGGGACAGGCATGATTGTCAGGTGAAAACAAATTAAAAAAATCAATTTTTATACAAACTGCACTAAGATTGCTTAAAATTACTCTCCGATACCCGTTAATTTCTGTATTTCGTGAAAACACATTTTTTAACGCTTTGCTTTTAGCAATAAGTAACAAAACAGTGTCCTTTGCCATTTTTTTGGTACTTTTTTTAATGCAAAAACGAAGAAAAATTTTTATTTTGCCGATTTTCATTATTCTGTTGGAAGAAAATCGCAATTTAGTGTACCTGAGAGTATGAGTTACAAAATGCTTTATGTACTAATCAATATAAATCATACGCCATCGTAATAACGGGTCCGCCAAATAACTTTTTTTTTTTTGAACTCTTGAACAAATTGGACTTTGTATGGTGTCATACGAAGGTCTTTATGCAAAATTCGTCTCAATGATGTCTCCGAAATGTTCAATTGTTGAGAACGACGGTGAATTGATGTTGATGGCGCTTCACGCACACTTTCTGCCACAGCAGCAATATTCTCCGGTGTACGCACTGTTTTTGGCTTTTCACGCTTTGGTTTATCGATGAGGATGCCAGTTTCTTTCACTTTTTTCCCAAGATGACGAACATACGTACCATATTCGTTCAGCGGAAGGATAAAACTAATTATCTGTCAAATCAGACATGAGCTAAGTGTTACTATTCACGAAATAAGCACAATTTAAAAAAAAAACGTTAGATGGCGGACCCTTTGTGAAATTCAATAAATCAAGATAAATTGAAATTGTTCCTCTTTCCAAGATCAAAAGTCGATAGCATTTATTATAAAGAATAATTTAAGCTAATATCTCCAATTTATTTTTTGTAAACATTAAATAGTTTGTAATATTTCTATTATTATAAACTCAACACGTTTCAAGTTATGAAAATAATCCTTAAGACATTTTTTTTTTTTGCTTGTACAAAAGCTATCAAAAACATTTTCTTTCGTTATGAAAGATGGCAATTATTGTATACACGCAAACCTAAATGTAGAAAAGCCAAAAAAGAAATCGTTTAACTATATATCAATTTTGGCAAAAGTTTGCCAACTAACGCCTTTTTCGTTTTTTTTTTTTTATTTTGCTTTTCTAACAAGCCAGACAGAATTATATAATACGTGGTATTTGGCAAGAAAGAAAATAGGAAAACTAACGAAAGGAAAATGCATGTTATCACATTTTTGATGACTACAAAAAAAAAAGTGAAAAAATGGATTTTTGTAACATATTGCCATTAACAAAAAAATGGCATATGTTACTTTTTTTTAGGGAAATAACGATAAAAAATTAAATTTTAAATTGGATTTTTAAATAAAATTTCAAATTAGAAACAATTTAAAATGAAAATTTATTTTGTAATAAAAAAAAAGAAAAAAATTGAACCAAATTAAAATACTTATTTTACTTACAGTAGAAAATAATACATTTGTCTTCTTAAGATATGTTGTTACATAAGGGAATTTTCCCTTTTGCGGCCTGTTCCCTAAAGTGGACCTTCCATTTTTATGTATTATTGCATAAATATGTTAAAACTGTTAACTGCTCCCGAGTTTAATTTCAGCTCTCATTATTTTAAAAATATTTCGTCTTGAACGTTTTTCTTGGTTTTATTGTGTCGTTTTAAAAAAAAACTCAACATAAAGTGTAATTTTACGTAAATAAAGTGAATAACAAACAGATTTTAGAGAACTTTCCAAGTTGAAGTTTTGTAAACGGTAAGAATTTTATTCACAATTTTACTAAAACTAATTGATTCCATAAACCAATTAGGGAACATGCCCTCATGAAATAAAACCCATTGCATAGTGTAAATGAATTGTATATATTCAATACATAATTTTTGTCGCAGCATGCCGCATTTCCTTAACAAAAAACACAACAATACTATACCCAAGAACACCCACACACACACACTCGCACACAAACACACGAATAGACATACACCGACATTTACTTTAAGTATATTTAATGATGGTAGTAAAAATAAAATAAAGAAAAAAGTAACGGAAAAAGTATGTTGATCCACTGTTTAGCAATATACAGAGGGATAAAGTAACAAATTACGCCTCATTGTGAGTCGTAAATACACCATATACATAAAGACCTTTAAGCTCTAACATATACGCACACAGCACGAGCAAAAGTACAGAATAGACGTCGACGAGAAGAATAACAAGAAGAAGAAGAAGAAGAAGAGGAAAATTCATTCACCATTTCACTAATACTCATACAAAACTCTAATACTAATATAAGGTTTAAGCTATATTGTATTATTTAGGAGGGAGAAAATTTTTTATTTTGCAATAACAAAAAAAGTTTTACATACAACAATTTAGTCTAATGCTGCTATTTTTTGTTTCTATTTAAGTTAAGTGTAAATTTGTATTTTGTATGGGTATACAAAGTACACATACATACATGGAAATGTATTTCCGTTTTTTATTTAACATCATTTGGTTTTATTTATTTCCGTTTTTTATTTAACTGAATATTGACAGTACATTTTTATTACAACTTTAACTTCTAATCATATGAATACTCTATTATTTAAGTGAAAATTTTATTTAACAGAGAAATCGTGTTTAGGTTAAATCATATAAATAAGTTTAGTTTATAAATTTATAATGTGAGATTAAATTTTTGTAAATCATTTTGTTTTCTTATTTTTTTCAGTTTTGGAATAGAAGCATAATGAGCTTTAGCATTAAGTCCTATTGGCTTTAAAAATTAAATCTTATTTTGTTGATTTAATTATTTAAAAATTTTGATATCTCAAGCAGAAAATGTCAATCAAAGTTATTTATAAAGGGTCCGCCATCTAACGTTTTTTTTTTCAACTAGTGCTTATTTCGTGAATGGTTACACTTAGCTCATGTTTGATTTGACAGATAATTGGTTTTATCCTTCCGCTGAACGAATATGGTCCTTATGTTCGTTATCTTGTGAAAAAAGTGAAAGAAACTGGCATACTCATCGATAAACCAAAGCGTAAAAAGCCAAAAACAGGGAATATTGCTGGTGTGGCCGAAAGTGTGCGCGAAGCGCCATCAACATCAATTCACCGTCGTTCTCAACAATTGAACATTTCGGAGACATCATTGAGACGAATTTTGCATAAAAACCTTGGTATGACGCCATACAAAGTCCAATTGGTTCAGAGTTCAAAAAAAAGTTATTTGGCGGACCCTTTATAAATATTAGAGTTCGGCACAAAAGTTAGATTTTGGTATATCATTAATAAAAAAATTGCGTTATTATTTTTTTTTTAAATTTCAACTCGTTTCTCTAGAGCTCGTTGGCTGTAGGCCCTTTTACTACAGAACAAAAACAAATTGACATTAGGCATATAACTTGTTTTGACTAAAAATTTAACATGCACTACGCTATGAGGAATATTGTACTGATAATAAAAAACATTATCTTAGGTCAGTTTGAAACAGAAACCTTCCGCACCGAATGTGATTTCTAAAACCTTTTCTTTTATTTTTTTTTTTTTACAATTTTAAAACAACATAACAATATTATTAATAAAAGAAAAGTACAAACTAGGTGTTACAGGCAACAAATTTCAAGTTTAACAAAGAGTAACTAAAATCAGAAAAATTATTTTAAATAGTGCCATTAAAAAAATCGTAATTCCAAATTTCATCGCATTTGGTGCGGAAACTTTTTTACCGATCACAAAAAAGTAAAAACGCAATTATTCATATTTTGCATGGACTATTCAGCCTTGCCTGTTAAATTTTGATATTTGCAAAATATGCCAAAAGTTATATGCCTAATGTACATACAGAGAATAAATTAGTTGGAAATCGGTGGAAAAAATTAAAAATCATTTGCATTACAACTAATAATCAATAATAATAATCAACTGATAATCAATAATTTTGAGAAACAATCAAATGTATGCTGTGATATTTTAACAATTGGTTAAACCAACCAACCAATATTAAAATTAAAAAGTTATTGTGTTAGTGACCGGTAGCCCCAACCGTAACAAAAAATATTAGTATTAGCTCTTAAAACTGCCAATGTGTAGTGACAAATGACTTTCAATATCCACAACAAAAAATATTGATTTTTTTTTTTTTATTAAAACAAAAATTAATATAAATTTATCAATATGTAGAAAAATTAATAAAAAAAAACGAGGAGCAAAAGAGCTTAAAATATCAAGATGAAGAATTGTTGAAGTAAGTGCAATTATAAGCATCCCAGTAGAAGCAGGATATAACAAATGCGCTGATGTAAGTGCTTACTATTACTTAATACTGAGAAGCAGCGAAAAAAACGAATAGTTTTCGTATAAAAATAAACAAACAACAATTTGGAGCGTACTGTATTCCCTAACCAGGATGCAGGTTGTAAGCAGCTTACCCTAATTCCTTATAAGGATACAGGTTGTAATGCAGAAAGTTTCATATCGTGGATTATAAACGATCTGTAAAAATTTTCCTGAGTGATTCTGTTTGGTATTTTCGAGTATGTAATAAAAAATAATTAGTCATTTAACAGTTTCTGAAGAGCTAGCATATGCAGTGGTAAAAAAAAATAAAATTATTATATTATATGTCAAAAATGATTTTACTGAAAGCCATGAAATAACAGCTTGTTGTAAGCGCTAAAATCCGGGCTAATTTTGCCCAAAAGTAATGTTTCCAAGTGGGAATTCGAAATATAAAAAATCATACCATATGTAAGCAGGTTTATAAGGGATTCTTTTTGGCTAACTCCCTTACAAACCTGCTTGCATGTAAGCAGCGTTTTTAACTGAGATAGTATAATTCCCATTTTCTAAAAAACGGTTGTCCAATTTATTTAACCACACAATACAACATTTTTCAACACATGATTTTGGCACTCTATTCTGGGAATTGCATGTGAAAGTAGTCCCAAAAATAAGAACTTCTGCATCATTCGTTTTGTCAAGTTGGCTACATTAATAATTTAATGGCCATACGAATTTTTTGGCTCAAGGCGGAATTTTAGCACTTTTTCTTTACTTTATCACGGTTTTATCTCGGTATACCGTACGGATCTCTTTTGTGTCTGAAGCAAAGTTGTAGATATTGAATAGGAGAAAAATTATAATTAAAAAAATGTTCTAAATTTTGTTTCCATTCATAGATAACATATAAAAATCTAATATTTTCTGTGTAAGAATAACTGTTATATGAATCGGAATTTTTATTTTCATGCAAAATAAAGTTTAGAAAGAAAAAAAAAACAGCATATGTGTGGATTTGTAATCCAGTTATTGAGCAAAAAAGGTAAAAAAATGGAGAAAAATGGGCATTTTTGCAATTTTTAAGGCACCGGATGCACTTTTTTCGAGCAGGATTGTTCCTCATTTTTTTTCACCTATTCAGTAACTACAACTTTGCTTCAGACACAAAATAGACATTCCGTACGGTATACCCAGATATAATCGTGTTAAAATATAGAAAAAGGGCTACTTTCACGTGTAATTCTTAGAATTGAATCCCAAAATCATGTGTTGTACTGTTCCAGCTAAAACTGTTCTGGCAAAGAATGATTCTTATCGGTCACATTCAGCGATGAATTTAACATTGGCTTGTCATAGGAATGAATCAGTAATATAATGCTTCAAAACAACTTCCGAGTAATATGTTACCTCCAGGAAGTAGTTCCAAAGCATCATATTTGGAATGCTTCCCTCCTATGACAAGCCAATGTTAAATTCATCGAAGAAAATACCAAATTAGAAGAGAAAATATGTTTGGTGGTTAGTTAAAACAATCTGAACTGCAAATCCATTGATATTTTAGTAATATTCTAAAGGAAAAACTCATCTGGATCTGGGTAGGAAGACTTTCTTAAAGAAAAGCATAAAAATCGGTTGTTCCAGCATAACATATCCTTAGAAATTGCAGTTTTCCAAGATGAGAAAAATCAGAAGCTTCCATTAGAAATTTTAAATATATGTTTAAGCATTTTATGTTAATATTTTAATATTTACTTAATATTTTTTTTTTTTAATTTTTGTATTATGAACTATTTTTTTAATTTTTAGTTATTAAACGTTTAAGAAAGACTTAAATTGGAAACAGTGTTTTATTTAATACGAAAGTAAAAATATAAAACATTTAGTTGAGTGTACTGAAAATGCTTTACTAATAAGGTAAACATAACAGAAAATGTTGATAGCTGTAACCTTATATTATGATAGTACTTGTAACTACCCAAATTCGGTTGGCGACAAAATCGATTGTCACAACGAATCTTTTTTTTTAGTGTATTAATATGCAATTTGAACTCGACATTCGATTATACTCCAAAACTGATAAAAAAAAAAAACGTTTTTACCCTAGTGCTTAAAGTGCACCGTTTAGGCAACAGAGCATAAAACTCTCTTTTTTCAAAAACCTTTAAAAATAACACGGTGTTACAAAAAACAAAATCCCAATCTCTTTTCAAGTGACCTAGTGTATTGATTGTAAGTATAGCTGAGTGTATTACAAAACCGGTTTAAGAAGTTGCATTATACCCTAAAATTTTTGAGTTAACGGTAAAAGAGTATTTTTTGCTGCGAATATCGAATTTAAACGTTTGTAACTCAGTGATTTTTAACCCGATTTTAAATTTTTAAAAGCTGTTTTAAAGAAAATTACCTGGTCTTTCCAAAAATATATACTTCCTTTATCGTATTAATACAAATATGTAGAGTTTTTTATAGCAATTAAATTTATCTTTTTACTCCTTCCAACTAATACATTAGTTTGCATGAGACAAACTAAAATTCACTGTATATATACACTGCGCTGCATAACTATAAATACTAGATTAGATTAAAAAATTAGTTCAAAACAGTTAAGTGCTGAAAAAGTAAAACTAAAATTTTAGCTGAAAATAAAATTTCGGCAAAAAATTTGCTGAAAAATAGTATATTTAATTTACAAGACGTTTTACTAACTTTTTTATCTTCCTAGTCATGATCATAAAGGGTGGGAAATTAAACTTACTCTTGTCAACCTAACATAACCATTAGCAAACAGATATGACAAATGAATAACATAGTACGTATCGCAAACATAAAACAACAAAAAGATAAGTTACACTTAGAATACTATGTAGTTAAAGAACACTGCAAATGTAGTTAAAAACAAATAAAATTTCACTAAAAGAAAGGCCTACTTGCATTTCAGTAAATTCAACTAACATTGGCATTTGTTTTCTAATATTCAAAAAACGAACCACAATTGTTGTAAAAATGAACCCTATTTGTTTGTAAAAAATAAACTAACTTTTTTTTTTTTTATTTTTTTAAATAAAAAATACTACTGCAAAAAATTAATGTAAATTCATAAAACAGTCATTTGATGTGGTTTGTTTTTTAGATGAACTACATACAAGGTTAGTAAAAAATTGAATTTGTTCAACAAATGACTGACATTTACATTAAAAATAAAGAACTTGTATTACAACCAAAGCAACTACATATTTTTAAAGCAAAAGTTCCTGACTGCCTCAACTTTTTTTTCGACCCATCATAGAGTATATACCCGCAAAAATAAAAATTCGAATTCGGTGTTAACAACCGAGTTTATCACCAATCAAATGACTCAGATGGGGTAGCTGAATATTTTAGATGTGAGAACCGTAAATTTGTCGCTGCATGAGTAGTTTGACTGTGGCAACAAAATTTCGGTTGCCTTATCGAAAATTATGTGGTCACAAACTGAAACATTTAACTTCCACAACCGAATCATTCGATTGGCAACAAATTCGGTTGTCAACACCAAATCTGTTTTCTGGGTGTACAAATAATAATAATACGTATTTGGCATAATGCATAAAATATTATTTTTCTAGTCTTATCTCGTAGTTTGCTCCGCTAGTAAATTAAATATGAAAGAATTTTACTTATTAAATATAATATAAAAATATTTTATGAGTTTATTCCCATGTTACTTTTTTACTATACTATGATTACTATACTTTATGATTTTTTTTTTTTTTGTTACGAAACCGCATATTTTAAAAATTTCATTAAAACCTTGAATTTGCATTATTATTTTTAACGCAAATTTTTCTATATTTACGAGGGGATATAAAAAAAATGATAACACCCCGTTTATAAAAAATTAATGTGGTGCTATAAAGAAATGTATAAAATTTGATATGGAATTATATCTAATTTAAATACAATTTGACACGAAAAATTATGGATTATATTACATTGAGATTTATATAATTTGATACGATGCAAGCCAGTAAAAATAAAATTGTAACGTTAAATGCAAGAGGGCTAGATATTATGGTCTGGACCATATTGATTATAATCAAACATTTTTATATCAAACTAAAAATTTTGGAGCTAGATATTTTTAATTGCGATATTAATTTAAGATGATTTCAATAAATATTTTCAATTAGAATTTTCGAGTTGATATTAAAATTTTGAGTAGAATGTTATGGATTTCAAAACAAAAACGTCACTTTTCCACAACGTAAAAAAAATCTATTTTTATTCATGAAGGTAATACATTATTTTGTTTAATCCCACATAATAATTTAGTTCTGCCAATTCAATCATATGTTGCCCGTCTAATACCATTCGCTATTAACATATTGTTAGATACAATTGAATATGCCTTTTACGAACAATTAGAATGACAAGTAAAATTGTATCTTACTATACATAATGTCATTTTAATTTAACCAAGTTTTATATAACTGGATAACATTGTATATGTTTATTAGTGTTTTTTTTTTTTTGGTTTTTTGTTTTTGATTTTGGAATATCATAACTTTTTAGAAGGTTTTTTGCGGGTGGTAATAAAAATAAGTATAGTATGCCATTTTTTTCAAGTAAGAATCCTCTTTAAATGTGTATACGAAAAAATAATTAAAATTAAAGAATAAAAAAAATACATTTTTTCCGACCACCCTAATGGCTACCCGGTGAATTATAATGGGCAAAAAACTGCTTATAAGCAAAGTTTTTCATGTAGAATCGATTCGTGAAGTCAGATTTTAAATATATTTAGCGGTTTTTGTTCTACAAAAGAAGGTACCCAAAATTTGCGACTTTAGCCGCCGCGAGGGAATTGATGGAGTTGGAAGAGTTTTCAAAAATAAAAACGCAATTATTTTTATTATCGCAAAAACCTTCTAAAAAGTAATGATATCCCAAAATCTAAAAATCAAAAAACACTCTAATATTTATATACCTAGGAAAATGAAAATGAAAATTATTCAAGTTCGAGGCCATACTCTATATTTCTTCATTAGGATATTGTCCTAACAAATAATCTATAGAGTTTTTTGTTTTCAAATTTATTATTTGACCCTTTCAGGAATGTGTTGATAGATCTATTTCGGGAATTTTCTAGGTTCCCATTTATTTTTACTGTTCAAAAAGTTAACCACAGTTGTAGTAAAAATAAACAAAAATTTATTTGTTTTATTTTTTTTTAATTAAACAAAACTACTGTATAAAATTAATGTCAAATCATAACACAGTAATTTTATGTGGTTTGTTTTTTATAAATGATCTACAGTTGTAGTCATAACTCAAATTTCTGCTATAACTGACTGTTTTTTTTTTTTTTTTTTCATTTCAAAATAAAAATACTGTATTACAACTCAAACAACTACAAATATTTACAGCAGAAGTTCCTGGAGTGTAACATAATTTTTACTGGGGAAATTTCTTTTTGCAAAATTTAATATCCGTTTTTATATTTGCAAATTAAATACGATATTAAAATGAATGCAGTTTTTATTTTTGTAAAAAAAAACAAACAATATTTGTTGCTGTTGTTTGAAAATTTACAGACACATAAAAAATACAAACAAACAAAAAATATGAAAAAGTTTTTTACATTTTTTATGTACAAAGCCAATACATTTCATTATTTACTACTTTTGGTATGTATGCGAAGATTGTGTGCATGTGTGTCGAGAATTTTTAAACAAAATTCTCTTTTCCGTTTTGAGTTTTTTTTTTTCAAAAGTTTTAAAAATATATAAAAGGTTTTTGAACTTTATTTATAAATATGTGGCTGCTTTTTAAACAAAGAAGAAAAATACTGAATTTTCATTATTTTGACGGAAATTGTAAATGGTAAAAATATAATCAAACTGAATTTTTATTTAAATACAAACACATTTTCGAAATAACACAGAGGTGTATTGTTATTATATTTTTTTTTTTTAACACAAAATATTTGTTTTTGTTTATGAATAATTTTTTAAAAAAACTTTTTCACTTTACAGATTTCATGCTGTGAAGTCATTGTTGTAGTTTTTTTTTATAACCGTATCCTCCCCTCACAAGCTGTAACAGGTCAGTTGGTTGTTACACGTTTTTAATACTATATAGCATTTGTATGGGTGAGTATTAGCATGTGCCTTAAAATAACAATTTATTGATTTTTTGTTCTTTGCAACCATAGTTTTATTGCAAAAGGTTCCAAATGAAAGAAATCCATTTTAGGCGGAAATGGCCCATTTTTGAAAAATTGTATTATTATTAAAAATTCCGTAGATTCGTAATTTTGAAAATTTTTATTTCATTTATTCCTTTAATATACTTAATAAACTATTCAGATATGGAATTGTGACTTCATCGAAAACTACCAACCCATTTTGGTCTGCAATGCAAAACGACGCACAGATTTGATAAAATTTGAAAACGTATTTTTTTAATGAAATGTAAATGTTTTTCAAAATACGTTTTTTGAATATGACGACTGGCATTTTTATAATAAAGGGTGGTTAAATTTCAAGGGCCGATGTTGATTTTGAATAAAACACAAACTATTTAGGAAATTATTGTAATTTTATTTTATTATGATATATTGGTATTACTCAATTATGTATTTAACAAAATATCGGCCAAATGGGCGCCGCGACCACGGCGGCACACCTCCATCCGATGGTCCAAATTTTCGATGACGCTGAGGCATAATGGAGGTTCTATGCCGTTAATGTGCCGAATTATCTCATCCTTTAGCTCTTGAATTGTTGCTGGCTTATCGACGTACACCTTTTCTTTCAAATAACCCCAAAGAAAAAAGTCCAACGGTGTCAAATCACATGATCTTGGCGGCCAATTGACATCGCCATTACGTGAGATAACACGGCCATTGAATTTGTTGCGCAAAAGAGCCATTGTTTCGTTAGCTGTGTGGCAAGTGGCACCGTCCTGCTGAAACCACATATCGTCCACATCCATATCTTCCAATTCGGGCCATAAAAAGTTCGTTATCATCTCACGATAGCGAACACCATTCACAGTAACTGCCTGACCGGCCTCATTTTGGAAAAAATACGGCCCGATGATGCCGCCAGCCCATAAACCGCACCAAACAGTCACTCTTTGTGGGTGCATTGGTTTTTCGACAATCACTCTTGGATTCTCAATCGCCCAAATGCGGCAATTCTGTTTATTGACGAATCCACTGAGGTGAAAATGTGCCTCATCACTGAAGATGATTTTCTTCGAAAGTTGATCATCCACTGTTGCCATTTCTTGCCACCATTCTGCCCATTAACGACGTTTGGAATGGTCAAGAGGCTTTAGTTCTTGAGCCAATTGCACCTTGTAAGCGTGTAAATGCAAGTCTTTATGCATAATGTTCATCAACGACGAGCGTGAGAGGTGCAATTGTTGGGCACGACGACGAGTTGAGGTGGACGGCTCTTCAGCCACACTATCGCGAACAGCAGCAATATTTTCTGCAGTACGAGCTGTACGAGCATGCACTGGTGTTCTCACATCTTCTACAGACCCGGTTTGCTCGAATTTTTTCACGATTTTTGCGATTGTACGCACATTTGGACGATCAAATTGACCAAAAAAATCACGAAGTGCACGATATGCATTTTGATTTGAACGCCCATTTTCATAATAAGTCTGGATAACTTTAACACGTTGTTGGATTGTGTATCTCTCCATGGTTCAAATTGAGTAAGTCTGAAATAGAGAAATGTCAAATAAAATTCGGAAAAAAACTTGGCGTTTAGGTGTGGTTCACACTCAACATCGGCCCTTACAATTTAACCACCCTTTACAATAGTTGCGTTAACAAAATGTGGAAATTTTATGAAAGTTGATAATTTGGCAAAATTTTACTGATTTCATCAAAGTTTGCAGAAAAGTGTCAACTTAATCTGATAATAATTATCCTTACTGCTATTTTAATAACATTTAACCTTTAGTAACAAAACTTACCCATGAATTTTAGTTAAGACTACAATATTGCAAAGATTTGAAATTGATAAAAAAAAAAACACTTGACAAAAATAAATACTTTTTGTAATTCGATCCATATAGGGTTAATGTTTCCACTTAAGACTAAACAATACTGGATATGTGATAAAGGGTGCCAAACTACCGAACAAGCCCAATTCTTTATAGTACGAGTATCATTCTTAATAAGAGGAGCTTATTTGGTATAAATGTAAAAAAGGCAAAAAAAAAAGCGTAATCTGGCGCCAATTTTAATGCTTAAAAGTAAGATTGGTACGATAATGAATTTCATTTGATAGTTTTGTACAAAAAAAAAAAATTTCGTTTCAATTAAAATATTTACTAATTCATTTAAAAAGTTTATTTGAATTCGATCGTATTATGGAAATTTTTTAAAATAATTTGTAACTATTTCATTGATTTTAAATAAGTACCATTAACTCTTTAATCAAAATTTATTAAAAAATTGACAAAAGCTGCTAAAATTTTAAAAAGTTGTCAAATTAATTTTTATTTTTAATAAAATTTATATCCAACTTGTATAAAAGACAAAGTAAGGTCTAGTTTACTCCCCCCATTTTTGTTTATAAACAAAACAAAAAAATAAAATGGAGGAAAAAAACAAAAAACGTGTATTGAATATCCACCAAATGTGGACCTTGCACATAACAAACAAGTTTTCAATTTATTTTTTGATCAATGGTGATAATTTTTTACTTCGAGCTCATATATTAAATAGTTCTCATGTAGTGAGTAAACTAGTTTATATGAATGTTTGATGTTTGGCATGGGATTGTTACCTCTTTCAAAATGAGTTCTGATGATGGCAACCTAGAAAATTCCCGAAATAGATCTATCAACAAATTCCTGTAAGTGTCAAATAATAAATTTGAAAACAAAAAACTATAGATTATTTGTCAGGACAATGTCCTAATAAACAAATATAGAGTATGGCCTCGAACTTGAATAATTTTTATTTTAATTAATAAAAAAATTTATTTGACAACCTTTCAGGTGTGAAATCATAACTAAAATGTTACTATTACAAATAGAAAACACTAATTCTTAATAAATGTAAGAGAAGATAAAAAAATAATCTTGTGGGTATCAGCACTAGAGGTGGTGCCGCACTTTCGACCTAAGCGACTAGGTCATCTTCAGCCTCATTCTTATCTAATATCCACATAAAAATCAAGGTTCGATCAGTTTAACCAACTACAGAAAATCGGTGATGTTAAGTGTTTATCCGAACAACATGAGTTATTTTCATCTTTTCTTACAAGTTTAGACAACAGCTGTTTAATACGTAAAGCTTTTTATTTTACAGGGTTGCCAGTCTAACTGCTAATGTTACCATTACTGGTAACGAATTGGGAATCCGGCATGTATACTAATAGTTAAACACAGCATATTCCAGTTGATTGCTTTCCTATTAGATTTTACATTGCATATTATCTGTATGTTTGGTTTAAGAATTTTGTTCATATTGTTGATCTTTGTTTTTTTAAACAGTATTTAATGGAATTTTAAAAATTCCCAAGAATATAAAAACATTGCCAACAAATAGAAAAAAAAAAATTCAAAATAAAAAAAATAACAAAAAATGCTCAATCGCTACTATTTGAAATAAATCGCCAAAATTTAAACAAATTGACAAAATTAGAAAAAAAACGACAAAAATTAAAAATTCGCTAAGATTTAAAAAATCGCCAAAACAAAAAAATTTTATTTTTTTTTTTCTAGTGATTTATTTTTTTATTTAAGGGATTTTTTAAATTAAAGGCGATTTTTAAAATTGTTTTTTGTTTAATTCTGGTGTTTTTTTATTTTTAACTTTCTTCATTTTTTCACTTTATGACCCATAATGACAGGGTTATAAAAACTTATTAAAATTTTAATTGAAAATCAGTTTGAAATCAAACAAAAGTTCAATTAAGATATATTTGACAATAATTTCAAATTTAATCAAAACCTTAGTGCAGTCGTTCTGTAAATTTCCTGGTGGATATTTTTTGGACAATAGTGATAACCATCAAATTACATAAAATAATTATTTCTATTTTAGTGAAGAATTTATTAATGATCGATTTAAAAGCTATGAATTCTTGTAGTCATTATGCAACTAAAGTGCTATGGGCCTGTTTGGTCCCTAGGCCCTAGTAAAGATAATTATAGTCTACTCAAATCTAAGTGATATTTTTACGAAAATTGTGCAAACTTTGATGAAAACATTAAAAATTTGTTTAATTTTTGACAATATAATCAGTGTTGACACAGTTCCAAATTATTAGTTTTAAAAAATATTAAAAATTAATTTAGAAAAAACACGATTTTGCATTTTTTGTCAAAATTGAGCTTCAGTTTTGATTATAGACTCAAGTGGGTTAATGATATCCGATGAAGTCAGAATTTCATGTCTGAATAACTTTGAGTATACGAATATTAAAGAACTTAATGGAATATATATATATATATATATATTATGTCCTGTGGTTCCTATTGTGAACAAAGGGTCACAACAAATTTATTCCATTCGGACCGGTTGGATGATATTCTCTTTACTTCTCCCCAGCTTTGATCAGTAGATATGATGTGACCAATCCAACGCAATTTGCGATTCAATTTTTCTATATGGATTGCCCGCTGGTTTGTTTGTCTCCAAAGTTCTCCATGGTGTTAGGCCAAAAAAACTTTTAGGATTCTTCGGAGACATCGATTAAGAAACACCTGTAGGGAGGTTATATCGTGTTCTGTTGTGTTCCACGTCTCGCATGCATAAAGCAGCACAGATTTGACACAGGAGTTCAAGATGCTTATCTAAGTGTACCTGGATAATGCAGAAGATTTCCATATCGACCGGAGGGTACCGAATGCTTGGTTGGCTTTAGATATTCGATACGCAACATCCTTACTGGAACCACCTGTATTTGAACTGAATCGAATAAAAACTTAAATTTTTAGTAATTTTGAATTTTTGGGAATTTGTACTAAAAATACACTTTTTTCAAAAATTTTCTACTTGCGTCAAAAATTCGACTCGGGTTAACGTTTTCCATTAAAAAAAAATCGTTTCTTCCATGTGGAACCCTTTGCAATAAAACTATGTGGTGGACTGACAAATTTATTTTTAAGGGACACCCTAGTGGATATGTGTGTGTTTGTATGTTGAAAACCTGGGTGTAAATCTGTTTATTGTTGTATTATACAAACGCAATAAGAAAAAATGAACAAAAAAATAAACTACTTCAAGTTGTTTAGCTTTTTTTCTAGTCTATATTTTGCTGGCTCTACGTGTTCATTTTTCCACTAGGTTTGCATTATTTTTTTTTTGCATTTTAACAACATTATAAAAAAAATCAATTTGTTTTTATGCACAAACACATTACGACTTGCATACGACTAGTCCACACATACACCTATGCAAACACATACATATACAAAAAGTCATTATAAGTTAAAATTGTAGCTGTTGTTTTCCTTTTACTTGCATATTACTTTACTTTACCGTTGTATATTTTGTACTTGTGTATGTGCCAGGCATGTGTATACTTGTTATTTATGTTGGCCGGAAATACGTCATGATTGCATGCGAAGGTTTGGTTAAGCTGGTTTGTTAACTTTTAATTCATTTGTGCTTAATTTTCCTGATGATTATTGTCTGTTTAATTCACATAATTTTACAAATGAAATAAAACTTAAGAAAGAGAAAAAAACAACGCAAAACAACAATATGGTTTTAATTTCAACAGATGGTAAATAATTGGACTGCAAAATGGAGAAGTTTAACCTGTAGTGATTGAAATTTGAGATTTACATAAAGGTTTCATTATATAAAGTAAATTACTTAAACAAAGAATAATAAATGAATTTGTTTTGATCTAAAGACATTGCGGTATACTCTGTATACCAAAAATTCACACTACGCCAAGTAATCATCAGTAAAAATTAAATCTCATTATTTGTTTGGTAAATTTGGTTTGCTCATATTTATTATAGTAAATTGGCAGTTTTTGTTGAAATCAGGGACCGTAAGGGTTATAAGTGATATCAAAAAAGTTCTTATATAACAATTATTTTGTGGCTTAAAAGGAAAAAAAAAACATAAAAAAAGTTATTTTTCAACGTAAAAATAAAAGATCGGATGAAACTCTTAAGAAGAGAGTTTTATTTCGCCTTCATTAAAAAAAACTTTTTTGAGGAGTTTTACACTCAGGGAACTTCTGCTTTAAAAATATGTAGTTGTTTGGGTTGTAATACAGTTTCATTATTTTTAATGTAAATGTAAGTCATTTGTAGAACAAATAAAATTTTTAACTAACATTGTAGTTCATTTAAAAAAACAACTCACATCAAATGACTGTTTTATGATTTTACATTCATTTTTTACAGTTGTTTTTTGTTATTTAAAAAAATAAAAAAAAATTTTTTTGGTTTATTTTTTACTACCATGTGGTTCATTTTTACTACAATGTTAGTCATTTTTTGAACATTAAAAAACAAATGACAATGTTAGTTGAATTTAATGAAATGTAAGTCGTCCTTTATTTAAATGAAATTTCATTTGTTTTTGACTACAATTGCAGTCGTCTTTACCAACATAATTTCCTAAGTGTATTTTTTCCGTATAAAATAAAACTCATTTGAGGAGTTTTATTTTAAAACTCATTTGAGGAGTTTAATTTTTTCCGTCAGAGAATAAAACTCATTTAATGTAAAGTAACACTCAAAGCTTGGTGTTTGCCAGATCATTACAATTTGTAAGGCAGTGTAATATAATCACTTGCATTCCAATTGAAAAAATCGGCATTAAAATGAAAACATGTGGGTTTTTAATTTGTTATTGTTTGATTCCTATTATTAAATGGTTGTTGTTTTATTCCTTATATATGTAGATATGGAACAATAAAGCGAAGGAAGTGATAATGAGGATGAAAAAAAGCTTTCTATGAAATAGACAATTTTCTCCAAGGCCCTTATCGATTGATAAACCTGTGTTTGATTTCTGGGAGGCTAAAAGAATACACTATCCGTACTTGAATACATTGGCAAAAACTATACAGTGTGTACCTGCAACCCAGGTAAGCGCGGAAAGAGCACTCTCAGCTCTTAAATTGATATTAAGCAACCTGTGTTCAAACCTTTCCGCAGAAAAAGTTGCGTTCGCTAAATTAAATAAATAAATTACTAAACACATTATAGCAAATAAAGTCAATAAAAAAAGAAGAAAATAAACAACATAAAACATAATTCTGTAAGTTTAATTGTTTTATTGGTGATAAAAATTGTACTAATTTGAAATTTTAATTTAAATAGACGAATTCCTTGATAAAGACAGCAAAAAACTGTCGAAACGTCGGAAAAATATGTATTAAATGGTTTTTTAATTACATTGGAAATTATAGGCCCTAATAGCTTAAATAAAACACGGAAAAAATTTAATCAATTTGGCCAAGAAACATCTGGAAAAGCAAACATGAGTTTTATTTTAGACGGAAAAATAAAACTCCATAAATGAGTATCAAAATAAAACTCCTTAAATGAGCTTTATTTTCTGACGTGAAAAACAAAACTCCTCGAAAGAGTTTTATTTCAGACGGAAAAAATAAAACTCCTCAAAAGAGTTTTATTTAATGAAGGCGAAATAAAACTTTCTTCTAAAGAGTTTCATCAGATCTTTTATTTTTTCGTTGAAAAATAACTCTTAACTGTGGAGTTGAGATCGTTTTCTTAAGATCACAATAGATTCTGAAAGAGCACTTCAATACGAATCATTTGGTATATAATAGTATATGTATCCGTTGACTCTAACATAGAGAGTTTTTGAGTTAAAGTTTTCGGGATAACTCTTATTTTCGGTCTCTGGTTGAAATGCATATTAATTGTGTTTTTTTGTGTCTTAGCACAGTGGGTTGAAACATAGGTAAACTGAGGATTAATTCAGGGAAGCCAATTATTGTTGATATAATTTTTTTTTTTGCAATAACTATACATTATTTAGTGAAAAAATATGGTTTTTGAAAAAAAATTAATAGAAAATATTTTTTTATTTAAAAAAAAGAGAAAATTTATATGTACATATACATATATGCATTTAATCCATTTTGGTTATTATTGTGATAATAGCTTTAGATATCTTCAACATCATCACCATAATCATAATCATCATTATCATTATTATGATCATTGTCATCATAATCATCATTATCATGATCATCATGATCAGAATCCTCATCATCATTGTCGCCTTCTTCGGGTAGAATTAATAATTCCAAAGCCACCTGCGGTATTTTGTGTGTATTTTTTTATATTAGTTTTACTCATGCTGGAAATAACTGCATCTGAATTAAGCAGAAGTCTATTAAATATGCCTTCGTTAGTTTTTTCCCGGCTGCACTTACGCGCAAAGTGTTCCCTATAGTTTTTAATGTCCTTGTTTCTAGCCTCTTGTGCTTCCTCTGATAGCTCACCAATTGGCAAAAGTGCATTGGATATTATTTCCGGTCCGTGTATAAAAAATTTATGTCATATGTAGGTGACATTTTGTACCATAGATATATTTTAACAAAATGTTTTGCAGTATTGTGTGCAAAGTCACTAAACTTTTCGCTATTGACCTCGTGGCCACATCACACGACAATAAGTATTATATGTATTTTGTTTATTAACTCTAGATCAATTTTTTGTTATATATGAGGAAACTTTCTGAGGAAATATATATATGAACATTAAGTGTTTTCGTGATCATTTCGAGCTCGTGAGTTAATTTTAATTTTAATTTTAATTAAAGCATGAACGTATGCGAAAATTAGAATTCGGTGTAAATAAAACAGAAATTTTTTTTTAAGTGAGCGTGAGTCAAAACTAACTCACGCAACCATGTCGGATAGAAACCAAACTCATTTATAACAATAACTTTAATACCGAAAATAAAGACAAAAGAGAGTTAAAAACAAACAATTTGATTTGTTGTTTGTTTTTTCAGCTTAAGTATTTAGCAACTGGGGTTCTTTCACAAAAATTTAAATAAGTAAAAAAACGCGGTGTCTGTGCAAAAGTTTGGTGTGGAATATATAAGCTAAAATACTATATTAAAATATCGTTTAATAAAATTTGCTGGATCGTGATAAGAAATTTGTTGAAACTCTGTGTATATATCAAAAATACCCCAAATATGAAGCACATTTTAAAAAAATATTAAAAATATTTGCAAAACATATATCTAAAAAAATTCATGTAATTATGTAGCCAAATACCTAAAGTTGATGGTTCCATTTTAATATATTTACTTTTAGAACGCTTAATAAGAATTACCAGCACTCAAAATATCTCAATTTTCACTTTTAGGCACGGCACGCAAAATTTTGAAAAATTATTTGATTTTGACCGCTCACAGTCAATAGAGTAATTTACTCAAAACATAAGTTTTTGGCAAATAGTGATGTAGAATTTAATTACCTTTCACTCAGTACCAAACACGAATGTGTAGAATAAAGTTCAGCTTTTGTGGGCGTTGTGGTGTAATGGTTAGCACGTTAGACTGTTACACGGATGGTACCGGGTTCGATTCCCGGTGACGACAACATCAATTTAGAAAATAATATTTATGAGTTTTCTATCACTTATATATATCGCTACACCCACCTTCGGTGTTCCCATAGCACTTAACCCCACCGAAGTAAAATAATGAATCAGGGCTATGAAACAAAATGCTTCAATAAATTCGCCAACTCTACATCAGGTGGCGAGCAACAACTGTTCTAAGACTTATTATCTCGCGCAATTACAGTGTTGCCATCTTTGAAGCCCTTCATCTTTCACCATCTTTCATCTCTCCACTATCCCCTTTCCAAAGAAAGCAACACATTAATTAATAGGAAGAATTTCCTGAGTGTTGCTTCTCTTTAAAAAAAAAAAATTGTTTCTAAAGTTAATTTATTCAGTTAGGTTTTTTTTAATAGTTTTTTTTTTTTAAATCACATATCAAATTTTTAAAAATTAATAATTTCCTTTTAACTTAAATTTTCTTTATCTTGTTGCTTTAAAATGTTATATCTACAAAATCTTTTTTTATCTTATTTTTAATAATTAAGTGAACCTTGCCTTAAAAGTTTTTTATGTATTTTTTTGTACTACCCCATAATTTTATCTCATTATAAGCTTAATTGTACTTCTATGTATTAAAATTAATCTTTATAATCCACTTCCTTAATTAGTTCTATTTTTATGTATTTTTTTCAGTTCTTATTATTTTATATTTAATTTGCATACGTTTGTTCATGAATGTTCACTCTTTTAGAAAAATAAGATAACAACTGTAATTAGCTTCACTTACAACATAATTTTGCAGTTGAAATTATTTTTTTTTTTTTGTTAGGAACCAACAATAATGAAAAAAGACAAAAAAAAAAAAAAATAGAAGAAAAAAGTTTAATACTTAGAAAATTCTATTTAAAACTCATTAATCTTTAAATGAGATGAAATCCTTTTTAAAATAACTTTTTCGTTTCTAAATGTCACCACAACCAAAGCTTGATATTTTTTTTGTTTTTAAATTGAATTAAAAACTCTTAAGTTTCAGACGAAGAAAAAAAATATTTTTAACATTTATTTTATTATTGTGGATTAAAAAGATGATTTTAGAAAAATTTAAGGAAATTGTGTAAGTAATAAGAAAAAATAAAAAAAGGGAAAAATGTTATATATTTTGATTAATATTTATAAATATATAAAAAGCTATCAAAATAACGATAAATGTTCTTCAATCTTAAAATTTTTTGTTAATTTTACAAAATTATTCGTATTGTTAACTTTCGTAAGTGTATGCACTGATTGTGGTTTTCTGTAGTTCAATGTTAATATAAGTAGTTTCAAATAACTCTAAAATAAAGACACGCTATGCTCTGTATTCATGCACCTGAGTACACTACAAGTGCTTCTAAAGTACATGTTGAGTATCTTTTCTATAATTTTCACAAATTTTTTTTTATGAGATCATGTCTGAATAAAGTAATTTATTTATTAAGTGAATGATATTTTAATAAATTTTAAAATTGTACAAAACAATATATTTTGATAAATTGAGGATACGGTCCAATATTAAATATAAAACTCAATTTGGTGCGCCTTTTCAAAACAATAAATATCAGTCCCAGTTAGTTTGTTTTAAAATATATGTTTTTTTTATATTTAGCCATATTTTGAATATATATTCTTTTTCGATTTATTCGGTAAAGATATTTGTAGGCAACGGTAGAATGTTGAAAGAGTTTTTAGTCGATGACAGTATTTTAGCAGTATTACCTTGTAACCCTGCTACCAACTTACCAATTGTTATCGTTTTCAATTTGTTTTGATTTACCAGTAAAGTTTAATGTCCGAAAAAATATCTAAAATATTCTAATATCGAACAAGTTTGACACGTTTACATTTAATGTGCTCAAAATAAAATAAATGGAATTTGGATTTCGGTAAGTTTGCCATGGAAAAAAACCATATACTTTTCAAATGTTATAATTACTTGTAATACTATAGAATTTGCAGAGACCTAAACTGAAATAAATTCAGAAAATAATATACAGGAGACGTTTGAAAAAAAAAACAATAACACATATTTTCATTTTCACCGCTTACAACATCATGGGGCGTCATTGATAGACAAAAAATGATTACGAAGAGAATGTTTGCATTTTATTTTGTATAGCACTTTCCTCTAAAACCATTACACGCAGAAACAAGAGCATCATGTTATAATAGTTTAATATCACCATGTTATGGTTGAAGCACGTTGCAATTATAGTATGATCCTCATAATCATATTATGATTCTAGATGATGATAAAATCATTCTCAGTAATCATAATTTGATCAGTCAGAATCATGTTTATGATTGCTAGGATCATAATATTACAATTTATTGTCTCCAATCATGTTCAATCATATTTTTTGAACTAATTTTAATCTAGTTTTATGGTTAAAGTCGATTCTGACTGCCTGATTTGCATCTGATTTGTGTTTATTTATTTATTTTTTATTTTGTGGGTGCTCCAATATACATGCATTCATGTAAATAATTGGGAATTATTATGTTTAGCTCCTTCTGTTATTGACAAAAAAAAAATATTTATTTAAAGATTTTTTACTTAATTGCATTATGTTAACAGTGTGGAAGTCCTAACATTTTAATATATATTTAAAACAAATACCGTTAATAACTGTTAACTGATGATTGAAGTATAAAAAAATCACTTAACTAATGCTGTTTTATTACGATGTTATACACACATATAGACTCCAAAAGATGCGTTCTTAAAGATTTCTTAATAATAATTTATTATGTGAGTTTTATATAAAAACTCAACTTTAACAATTCAAATTGTATTTTTAATTTAAAAACAAAACAATTACACTAAAAAATGCGCTCGTATTCTAGTTGGTAGCTTGCTGGCTTATCAGTGCGGGGGTCGTGGGTTCGATTCCCACCAGAGGCACTTGTGTGTTTTTGCTACAACGCGCCGAAGGTCATAGTAGCTAGTGCTCGGTTAGGACAATAGGATATAATTTGTAATTATATGATTATTAATTAATAATAAAAAAAATAAAAAATTACACTAAAAAAGACTGTAAAGTTAGCAGCTTTCTTGTTGGGAGTATACTTGTAGAAAAATTACTAATATCAGCAAAAAACAAATTAGTAAATTTAGCTAAAGTGCTACAGAATTTAGCAAATTTTTTGGTGATATTAGCAATTTTTATGCAAGGATCCTCATAGCAAAAATGTTGCTGACTATACAGATTTTTCTTTTCTTTTGAGTTTAAGTTGTTCATACTCGAATTTTTTATAACAGTAGATAATTCAAAAAAAATCGAAAATCAAATTTTTTAATAAGTGTTTTGTTTAAAAATCCAAAATAATTCTACTTTGGGATTTTTTAAAAATAAATTCAAAATTGTTAAGGTCTCTGAAATAAAACAATCACAAAAAAAAAAAACATTAAATAAATCGAAAATTGTATACTAAGTGTTTATTTGGGGGTTAAATTTAAAAGGAGAGAGCCTTATGAGTTTTTGGCGGAATATTCTTTATATATAAAGAAAAAGATGGCGGGTTTATTTTTTGCAAACGTTATAATATTATGTATTTATTAACCTTTAAAAATTGTACATAGGTTTTGCTTTTAGGTTAATTTAATTTTAAGGTTAGGGTTATTTCTTTATCAAATTTAATTTAGTTTTTAGGGTTTCTTTATAAGATTTTATAGAATTTCAATTAAACAATTTATTCTATTAATTTAGATTACTTTTAAACTTTAGGATTAAATTTTCTAACAATTTCACAATTTATGATTTGGAGCTCAATTTTAACTTTAGTTTTTATATAATTCAAAATTTAGGGTTTTTTTTAATTCAAGGCTCTTTAATTCTTAAGAGCTTGGTAAGTATTTTATCACTTCATTTATTTAAGTTTAACTTTAACACTTATACTTAGGTTAGAATTCGCAACTCGTTTTAGGTCAGACTGCAACTTTAATAATTAACTTTCTCGTTAACGTTGATACACGATCTAATACTTGCGGCACGGTTGAAAGACTTTTAGTTGTCAGGATGTTTAAGTTTCGCTCTGAAGTTAGCTGCAACAAATTTGACATATTTTTACAGCTGACTTTAAAGTGGGAATAGTATTACAACAGTGTTGGTACTTGTAGTACATTTTTGTTCATGACGTGAACACTAAGTTATTTAATTTTTTTTGAACCACATTTTTTGCTCCAGCAAAAAATGTGGTTGATTACAACAAGTCGATTACAATTTGCATGAAACTAAGTCTTAGCAAACCATTTTGCTGAATTTATTAATTTTTTGCTAAAAAAACAGCTCATTGATTTTCAGCATAACACTTTTGCAGATTTTAGCAATTTTTCTGCAATGATCCTCTCAGCTAAAATTTTGCTGACCCAAAAACTTTTTTTTGCTAACTTTACGACTTTTTTTTTTTGTATGTAGTTAAATTTTAAATGATTTTTGGAATTACAGTCTAAAAAAATATAGTTTCTCATTAAACAATTAAAAAATTATCAATATTTCTATGAATTCCAATATTTTTCTAAAGTATTTTATTTTTATAAATAATAATTATAAAATTTCTCAAATTATTTTTTAACGTAATCGTTAATATTTTCAAACCAAATGCTTATTATGTACTATTTTACCAAATGCAAATGTTGCATGTCATTTGATGTATAACAAGTTTAAAGCAATAAAAACATTTTAAATTGCTGTTCTAATTAAACAGCAACTCTAATTAACTTTAGTATACTATTAGTTAGCACAATGTCATGCAAAACAGCAAAGAGAATTTTTAAAATCGGAACGTATATTATTAAGATTTTTGAATTTGCATACAAATGATTGTTTGGAAGATACATTGTTTTACTTCTATGATATTTGGCAACGTGCTAAACGAAAAGCAATAAAGATTATTTTTAATTTTTTTAGAAAAAAAATTTTTTTTCAATAAAATCTTAATTAAATTCACTTTCAATAAAAAGTTTATTAATGTCTATAAAATATTTACTTGAAAATTAATTAGTTTCACACCAAGTTTCAAGTTTTTGTAACCCGTAATGACAAAAAAGGGCTTAAATTATAAAAAATCATCATCATATGGACGCTTAAAATTTTATATATTTTATTTAAATTTAAGCGATAAAAAATCCCCATTCATTTAAAAAAATCACCCAAATTAAAAAAAAGCGCCAAAAAAAAAAAAAAAAAAAAATAATAATATTGAAAAAAAATTGCTCTAATTATAAAAATAAATCATCAGAATTGACAAAAAAAAATTTCAGAATAAAAAAAAAAAAATGGACAAAAATTAAAAAGTGTTCAACGTTTGAAACTTTTTATAAATTTTTGCCACTTTTTTCAATTAAACGAATTTTACGACATTTTCCGAATTTTTGAAATTTTTTTTTTATTTGGAATTTTTTCTCCCCATTTTTAGAGGGTTTTTGAATATTCGCGTTTTGTAATTTTTTCTATTTTTTTTCGATTTTATCGATTATCTACAATACTTAAAAAAGATTCTATGAGATGACGGTCGGTTATGCGTTGGCAGAACGTGGGATTAACAATCTTTACAGTATTATCTTGAACTTGCCACCGTTGGAATAACGTTGGTACTTCAAAAATTGTGCTTTTAAAATATGTGAAATATAATAATATGTAAAAATACATAATACTTCTAATAGGTAGTAATACTGATGAAAACAATATTGGCAAATATTTTTGCAGCTGATACTGGCAAAACACACGCTTTTCTCATACAATATTGGTTGTACCTTTGGTAGTTTTTAACACGGTGGGTTTTACAAAAATAGGAATTTTTTTGCAATTGAAACACTGAAAAATTACATTTTTCTCTAAATTTCCCATCTTTAAAAAACATAATTTAAATTCCATTATGAAATTTTGTTTTTCCTATGTTACTTTTGCTATTTAACACCCGTGTTTTTTTAGAAGAAAAAAAAAATTAGCCCTTTAGTTATGAGGAAGGAAGGAAAAACATAAAGTTTTTAACTGACATAAAATACTTTTTTAATTGTTGGTTTTTTTGCGTTGCAGTTTTGAAATGAAGCATGTTTTTTTCCAAACATTTTGAAGCACAAAAATGTTGTGCATCAAATTTGTAGGTCAGTGTAGTGAACATGAATGAATGAATAAAATGAACGCATAGTGGTTAAATAGATGACATAAATTCCTAGTTTATGATCAATAGTCACGATATTGTAAAAAAAAATTGAATTAAAGTATGCCATACACCTATTACTGGATTGACCGATTCCTGAAAAAATCATTTAAATTGAATTCGAAAATTTTTATTTGAAAAATCGTGTAAAACAAAAAAGGTCTTAATATGCATTTAAAATTATAGTTCTAAATAGAGTTAAGTATTTTAAAGAAAATAACGTAGAATTTAAGAAAAAACCTCATTATTAGCATCCAATTTTCTCATGAAGATAATTAATTTAATAATTTTTATTTTCAACTTAATCAATTTTACGTTATACAAGCAGCGATTTTAGACCCTAAAATCTAAAAATATGTTCAACTTCTAGCAGAAGAATAAAACAAAATACATTTTCTGCGCCCCGGTAGTCTAGTTGGTAGCGGGCTGGCTTATCAGTGCTGGGGTCGTGGGTTCGATTCCCACCAGAGGCACTGGTCTGTTTTCGCTACAACGCGAAGAAGGCCATAGTAGCTAGTGCTCGGTTAGGGTAATAGTATATAATTTGTAATTATATGATTATTAATTAATAAAATAAATAAAAATAAATATTTTTTGAATTTCTATATATTAAAAAAAAAAAAATTTTAGAAAAATGAGAAAAAACTTATTTCCGTTTTAATACAGTTTGTATAAATGTTGTATCTCTAAATTTGGAATTATTAAAAAATTGTTTGTCCTTATTTTAATCCAAATTGCTTATGCCAGTCAACATTATTGTAGACACGTGACCATTTTTTCTTAAGTATTGCTAAATGTTTTTACAAGATTATTGAATACTCTCATATCTCTCTTTTACGAAAAGACTGACATAAATAAAAAAACTTGATTTAGCTGAAAACGTATGTAAAGTTATCTATAGATATAGGTAATACCTGCTCGCTCGATCTTTCATCCATTTATTTGGTCACGTTTTTCATAACTAGGTTTTTTATGCATTTTTCTCTTAGTGAGAGTTGGGAATCATTAGTAGCAAAGTATCTATGTAGCAGTGAAGGGCATAACATACACTATTACATTTACGCTTGTATATGTAGCAGCAAAAACGAAATTCAATTGTTTATATTTTTATGTTGCGCGTAGCTCGACCTTGCCTCAACAAGAGTTTAACAAAAATTGACTGAGTTTTTTTTAACACAATGAGAACAAAGCAACAGCCAAAGGTTCATTACCGTTAGCCACTCGAAGATGCAAGCAGCAATTTCTAGTCTAACCCCGCGCGGGTTGCAAATTCAGAGGATACCCTTCACTGCTCTATAGCACAGTCTCTACATAAAGTATATACTCATTACACGCACTTTCCATAAAAAATAAAATATATTCTCTTCAAACTCCAAAAGTATACAAGATATTAATATGACATTTTTACACAATATAAAGCATGATATAACTAATAAATCTGCATCATTAACTCAAACATCGAGTTTTTTTTTTTTGACTTATGACAGTCTTTTAGTAAATGTGCGATGTACACAAAACCTTATTCATGTCACCCAAAATACATTTTTAAAATATTTTACATCAAAGTGTGGAATTTTTTTTTAAATTCAATATATTTTTTTACGAAATTGATCGAAACATGCCCTGAACATTTTTCTGCTCCAATAGTCAAGAAAACAACTGCAAATTTTGTATGTACCAAAAACTTTATATCCATGGAATAACATAGGAAGTTTCTGCATTATCTTAGATCAGATGCAAAAATTTCCATTTTCAATTACGAAAAAAAAAAAATGACCTAAAAAATAAAAAATCTTGTATATCAAGCTAATTTACACATCCCTCGATTTACATGAGAAAAACAAATTGTGTAAAAGTGTAAATCAAGGGATAGGTGCATTATTGTTTCTTATTTTAAATTAAAAAAGAATTATTAACAAAAAAGTCGTTGTAAAATTTTTAAACACAAGGATTTTTCAAGGAAAACTTAAAATGTCAAAGTTCAATTTTTTTTTAAGACGGCGTATGATTAATATTAATTTATGACTTTAATAGCGTATACCACTCTAGGCAACAGGAATTGCTTTGGATATGTTTACTACTATGCTGTCAAATTTATTTATAGTTTTATTTTTTTTTTAGTTAGTTCGTATGAACAGAAAAATTTAAAAAAATTACAATTTTTATACTTAATTTTATGGAATTTATAAGCAAGGACATTTCCTGAAATTTTTTTAAGCATTAGCTTTCTCCATACTTTTAAAGAAAAAGTTCTACATCTTAAATGATATTAATTAATTTTAAACTTTTTCTAATTTAATCAAAATGTCTTTGAAACTTTGTGTTTCTCATTGAATCTCTTTTAATTTAGTTTTAAAGGCCACACCATCTGTTTGGTGTGGGTTTTGGCTTGGTTTCATTTCTATCAATATCATAAATATATTGTTTCAATGTTTTCTATTTTGGTGATATTGTATCATGTGTTTTACCCAAATAACTGGCTTATTTCTTCTTCTTTTTTTTATTTATTTTTTTTTTTTTTGGCCACACATATAATATTTTGAGCGCCATGTTGTTCTTTAAAAAAAAATGTTTTTTAAAACATTTTTGTTTTGTCTATACTCTACACGCAGGGAAAAAAGTTCCATTATGTTTATAAAACAATTTCATTGGATGAAAATCTATGAAACATTGTCTTTTTATGAAGTTTTAATAACTATTTATAAAACATGCTTTATAACTTCTGGATCATTTCATATAAAAATTTCATCTACATTTCTTTTATGATATTGGACAATATCTCAAAAACTGATAGTGTTAGTGCAAAACTGACACAAGTTTCAGTTTAGATGAATTTCATATCAAAACCTATAAAAAAAGGCACATTTTGAGCCCGACCCTCTCAGATTTTGATGAAATTCTGCATACAGCTACGTTTTACATATACAGACACAATCTCATTTTTAGAAATTGTATTTTCGAAAAATTATGGGCGTGCCAAGGTATGGAAATATTTGAAAAATGACGGTAATAGGTACATTTAAGCAGCGATTACTATGGAATGGCTCAACTGATTTCAAAGCTCTTAGTGCCATTAGATATGTATAAAAGTCAGCTATCGAAAATATACACTGTAAACATTTTCTATTACACTAAAAATTTTTTTTTTAGTAAAAATAAAATTTTAAACTGGGAAAACAGTTCAAAGGCCAACTGTTTTTTTCCAAAAAAAAATTTTTTATAAAGGTCTATTTTATTTAATATATATAACATATTTAAAATCTGAAATGGCATTTTTTTTTTTTTATAAATTTTTTTAACTAAATTTATCTCTTGTTAACTTCCTTATATTTTGATATCATTGTGTGACAAAAAAGAATATAGTAGTTATACTTTGAAAGCTATACAGTTTTTTTTGTAATTCTAATAGATTAGAACAATAATCGTATTATCAAATTTTTCAGACACCCCCAAAATATGGACTTACCCTTGGTAAATTTTTTTTTTTTTTTTTTAGATTTACGGCTTGTTTTTACAATACGTGTATAATTTCAAACGAACGCGTCGCACCCGAACGAATACGTAAGAAAATGAGTTTTTATAATTCGTTCGTCTGACTTCCGTTTGAGTACGTAAAGCTTTATAGTATGTTAAACAGTAGAGATTGCCATGATATTCTTTTTATGTTTTTGTTAGCTTTTTTCATATACAAATAACTCATTTTTCGTTGGTAGATGGCAACCCAACACTACAAATGAAATATAAACAAACAATAAAAGTGGTGGTAAAAAAAACAAAAAAATTTACAAATAAAGATGAAAATAAATATAAATATAAATGAAAATAAAAATATAAATGATTATTCTTTTTTTATTTACATTTTTTGATGAAAAATATTTTTTTTTAATATTAAATTGTGTTGCCTTTTTTCTTTGACGAATACTTTTTTGTGAACGTCTGCTTTTGAAGTTTGTGACGTTTCAAACAGGGACCGTAATCATTATGAGTTTTATAATAAAAATTACACAATAATGATTATGTTATGAGTTTTAATGATTTTCTTCAATGGTAATGATTATTTTTGAGTAATAATAAAAAAAAATCAGCAATAATCTTTATTTTTGAGCAAAAAAAATAAAACTCAAAAATAATCATTATTTATGATTTTTATTTTTTTCGCTCAAAATAAAACTCACTTTAATGTAGGTGTAAATATATATACATATTAGGGTGGTGCGATTAGTATGGAAGGAAAAAAATCTTAATGGGCGCTTCGCGTTTCTGATTCTTAGGATTGTACTGAGCAAAAAAGTCCACTAAAACATACGTCTACGGTGAAAATCGAGCTTACAAATTTTGACTGTACGGCAAAAAAGCCCTATTTTGAAATTAATAATTAACCCCTTAAACCCCACCCACAAATATGATTGATGCATTAATGTGCTAAAGAATCTTCCAAAGAAGAGATTGATACCATAATCTTGGATAAGGTCCTCCTCCTTTCTGAGATATGTCCATCCCACACATTGAAAGTGAGTTTTATTTTGAGCGAAAAAAATAAAAATCATAAATAATGATTATTTTTGAGTTTTATTTTTTTTGCTTAAAAATAATGATTATGGCTGATTTTTTTTATTATTACTCAAAAATAATCATTACCATTGAAGAAAACTTTAAAAATCAGAAATTTAAAAATCATGACGGATATGCAAAGATTGTCAAAAAATAATAATAATGGTGCAATAAATTTTTTTTATGTCTCTTCTAAGTGATTGATTTTTTGATTAAAAAAAACGAGCAATAATCATTATTTACGGTCCCTGGTTTCAAATCGAAATGTGGAAACCAAAAAAAAAAGAGACGAAAACGACAGCTCTTACGTTTTCACTCAATTCAAAGTGACATTTGACAATGAATTTCTTCACCCATTTACACGAATTTTTTGAGTGACACGTCTTACAAAAACAGACCGTAAATAAAAATTTATTTCGGACGAACGTTTACGTGACGAATGCTTTTTTGTGAATGTCTGTTTTTGACGTTTGTGACGTTTCAAATCGCAATATAGAAACCGAAAAAAGAGAACGAAAATGACGGCCCTTACGTTTTCACTCAATATAAAGTGACGTTTGCGATACAAAACCCCAAAATTAATTTCTTCACTCATTTACACGATTTTTTTGAGTGACACGTCATACAAAAACATACCATTAATATATAATTTTGCGCAGCTCATACTGTTTTCTTTCGCAATATTTGCTAACTTTTAGTGAAGTTTCATCTAAAGGTATAAAAGAATGGCAGCTTTGAGTTCCTGTAATAGTTTTCAGTACAATATAAAATTTTTTCAAAAGCTTTCTAATGGTACCAAGATCTTTTAAATCGGTTCGACCATTCCGTAGTAATCACAGCTTGAAAGTACATATTATCGTCATTTTTCAAAAACTGCGTTACCTTGCCACGCCCACATATTTTCAAAAATGCAATTTCTAAAAATGAGGTTGTGTTTGTATAGGTGAAAAGTAGCTGTATGCAAAATTTCAACAAAATCTGAGAGGGTAGGGTTCAATGCGTATCGGTTTTGATATGAAATTCTTCTTTAGTGAAGCAATAACACAGTTCGGTGTCAAAATTAGAAAAGCTTCATCTTAACAATATTTTTATGAAATAAGTCATATAAATATATGCATGTTATCATAAATATGATGAAGTCTTTCCTTTGAGTGTACTTTGGGAATCTTATACAATGTTGACATTAAAGATGGTTTTCAAACATGTAGAAGAGTATTTGGTTGCTGTTATTCTTTTTTTTTTTTTGTTAGGAGTATTAAGCAACAATAGTTTACAATGTAGATTTTTTTTTTTTTTAATTTTTATCAAGGATAAACTTTGTTCAATTTTTGTTTTTAATAAAAACGGTTATGTGTTGGTGTATGTAGTCTACTTGCATACATACGTTTATATACATGCAGAAATATATGTGGAAAAATATATGTGGAAAAAAAAAGTTACCAACAAATATGAAAACTTTTTTTTTTTTTTGTTGCTGTGAGTCAAAAACTATAAAAAATTGCAAGTAATCTGCTGAAAATTCAGAAATTTCTCCATTATTCTATAGTTGTGTGTATATATTTGTGTGAAATTTTTTCATATTTTGATAAATATACAAACTTCTTTTTATAGCATCCTATTTAAACTCAAATCTAAGAATTTTTAACGAGGATTTATTTATAATTATCCACAAATTTTCAAAACTTTTTACTTTAGATAGATAGATCGATAAACGTTCTTTATTTCAAAACATATTTTTACATAGTTTAACATAATGCTATAATATATTTGCAATTTTTGAACATACGACAACGCCAATAAGTCGTCTTTCGGAGGTTTGGTTGATAACACTTAACATTTTTTAGTAAGTTTTTCTAAAATTTACCACAAACATTTAATGGGAAAATATAAAAAAAAAAATATATATGAATTATGAAAAGTTTTCGACCTTTGAAATGAATGACTTTATTAAATAATTTAGCTCTAGCTCACGTTTGTATTTATAAAATATCCTTTTTTATTTTATATATCTCCAATATTTCGTCATTCTTTGAATGACATCTTCAGGGAGTATGAACAACAACAAACAATATTAAAAACAACAAAATTCAAAGAAGGACGAAATATTGGAGATATATAAAATAATAAAGGATATTTTATAAATACAAACGTGACCTAGAGCTCAATTATTTAATAAAGTCAAAAAAAAAAATAGTTAAAATTTAATCAATTTTAAGCATATTCATTTAGGATTAGAGAACTATAAGAAACTGCACCGATAATGTAATTAACTAGATTATCTCAGTTTTCATTATTAATACCATTTAAAACATTTATTATCGCATTTTTATTCAGAAAAGGTTTTCCAAAAACTCTTAGGTTGGACATCTTCCAATAAAGTGTTGAGTATTTTCATCTTCATTCGAATTACAAATTGGGCATAGTCTTGGTTTGCTGACATTTGATACGTTGAGGTACAGTAATCCATATCTTGCTTTAAAAATCCACATTATTTTCGATCATTATATGGATTATTCAGGTAATGTCAATTCTCGCCGATATTGTTAGCCCCATTATGCCCGAATTCCAATGTCTGACCAAATTAAATTTTGGAATATTTGAGTCCGATCGGGCACATTTTAAAACATTATATATCATCGATGAAATGATTTCTAGCAAATAATTCAAAGCCTTGTTCCAACAAGGGTATACAATTCAAAAACCAAAGTGTTCATGAAAGGTTAAAAACATGGGAAACGGTCAAAAATATAGCTTTCATAAATATTCTATAAATATAGGCACCATATAACAGTGTGTACAAAATTTTATTTAAAAATATTAACCAGAAGTAGCTAAAACTTGCACTTAAAATTTTTCGTTAGCTTAATAAGGGCACACATGGGAATTTTTAATTACCATTAGTTGATACCAATGAAGATAAAAAAAAAATCATTACCATTTAATGATAATGAAATATTTTCCATTAGAAAAGCCATTATTAATGATAATGAAATCACACTAATGCATAAAAAAAACTAATTACAATAGTTAAAAAAACCATTTGTTTACAAACAAATCCTGGGTTGGTAACAGGGTAGGAAAGTAAAACTATTTATTGTTTTTAAAGAATGTTTAGAGAAAAACGTTTATTCTTCTTCTTAACCTCAACATTTCTACTGTCTATATGACGTTAAAAAAACACTGTACTAATATACATTATAAAATTTGCCATGTGGCGATATCTCAACTTAAAACGCAAAAGTTGTCAACACTGAACATAAAACCCGTACGTCAATCTGGTATCGTTGTGAAATAGAGACGAGACGGGATTAGAAAAATAAACAAAAATCTAAAAATAGAATATTTGTGTTTGTTAGTATAATATACAATAACAGAAAAGCTAATGGGAATGAAAAACTGCAATTTAGCTGCATTACATTCGATGCCATATTTGTGGCAAGTGAACTTTTATTGATTTTATGCAAAATTCATAAATATCTTGCAATTTTAAATTTAAATTTTTAACTTTCTATAAAAAAAAACTCCAAAATACCGATTGGCAGAGAAAATGAAAAAATACTCATGTTGTAGGAAAAAAGCCAAAATAAACTTAATGTTTAAATAAAAAATAAGTAAATATAAAAAATAAACTAAAAACAACTCTAACAAATATAGCTTGGACGTTTGTTTTATAATTTCAGAACTTGTGTTTAATCTAAATAGTTATATTGTTTCAAATAAAAAACAAGCTTTAGCTTATATTTGGTTTTCTTAGTTATTAAAATACTTAAATAACTGATTTAAGCAGCTGTTACAAAAATACAGTATTTTTCTTCGGATGTTTTTTTTTTATTTAATAACAACTCTAATTGCAGTTAAAAACAACATCTACTTATTACTACACACATAACAGTCATGCAGTATCCGACGCCTCCACCGACCTTATCGGCTTAAATCGGCTAAGCCGTTTGACATATTTGACCATGATTCCATTTTTTTCATATTTTATTGACCAATTCTTAAAAAAAAAAAAATCATTCATACTTTCATTTGACTTTCAAATTCCATACAAAATCTTATATTTATTTTGTGGTTCAAAAAATCCGGGTTAGCATGTATTTATAGAATGATAGTTTATAGCATTAGTAAGTATTCGGATTCTCACATTCACCATTCACCTCAATTTTGTCTGATCGTCTCCCAATTGCTAGTAATTTTCTCTTTTTTGATTTCCGATTTTTGAATATTTGTTGATTGTAAAGACACTTGGACAATAAAATATGCAAATAAAAATATTTGGGATGAATTGATGTTCAAAATCTGCGGCGAATTGTGAAAGTGAGAATATATATGATTATTTCTAAAATTAATACATAATATTAATAAATTAAATGAAACACATTTAATGCAATAAAACTTGTACAATTAAAATAAAAATAAATACAATTTTACACAAAAAAATAATTTTTGTCTACAAATAATACTTTTCCCCGATTTTATTTACTAAAATTTATGTAGTGTTTGATTGTTAAATTTAAATTAAAACTGAATGTCAGATTTGATGTCAGACATCATTGTAAGAGCCGATTGCATGTCAACCATAAAATAAAAATTTATTATCTTCAAGTGCGCTGTATTCACATGAAATAATTTTGACAATTGCTTGCTATAATTTTATTGCATGTGAAGACGCGGAGTTATAATACAAGTTTTTTAAAAGAACTATGTGTATAAATAATAACAGTTCGCCAATAACGGTTGTAAATTTATATAAATAACGATTTTTCTTTTTTAAAGTTGATTTATTCGACCTTTCAATATCTAATAAATAAAAATCTTCGAGCTCGAGGTCTAGTTTGTTATAATGATTAATTTATTTTTCAATATTTCGACACTCCTCGAATGTCATCTTCTGGAAAATATTAAAAAAAAATTTAAAAAAAAAATTTTTTTTTGTTTTTTATGTAAACATTAAATATTTTCCAGAAGATGACATTCGAGGAGTGTCGAAATATTGAAAAATAAATTAATCATTATAAAAAACTAGACTTCGTGCTCGAAGATTTTTATTTATTAAAGAATTTTCTAATGAACATTTGTTCAATATGTTTTATTTTCAAATAATATGTTTTATTTTCAAATAAAACATATTAAAAGTTTTCTTTAAAATTCATCTAACGACAAGTTAACTAAAAATTTATTTTAGTTTGGTCTTTTTGCATTTTGGGACAAAATATCGGTAATATTTTGTATTTCTTAGATTGTTTTCGTGATACTAAGTAGCGTTAACTCATGAAATGTCAAAGAACCCAATAATTTCTATATTTTTTCAAGTTTTAGCGAGTTTTTCTAAAATTTGGCTAGACTTTTCTCACTTTTCTATCAAATTAATTTAGCTATTACTAGCGATTTTTTGGGTCAGATTCAGCTACTTTTCGTGAAGAAAAGTGGGCAACAGTGTTTGCAATGTAAAAATAAATGTACCTTGCATTTTTTTGCGCATATGTTTTGTCTTTTTGAAAAAATTTTGATTTTGAACATGTTGCAACATACAAGATTATTATTAAATTTTACCTTCAGTCTATTATCAGCTGCCGCCGTCACTTTTTCCCTAATAGCAGCGGTTGTCCATATTTTGGCGACTACCGCCGATTAAGCCGCCGTCGTTGTGTGCTTTGCCTCGAGTAGCCGCCGCCGAGGTTTTGCTTCGGCTTTCATTTCTACTATCAACCTTTTGGGAGTGTAAAATTATACAAATCGTTAGTAACAAAAATATTTGAAACAATATTTGCCAATACCGCATTTTGGCTTTAAGGAATATATCACATTAAATCCATTTTTTATAAAGCAAGTTTGTATTGTTGATCTTAGAATCTACAACAATCTGCTACTATTTTTACTAGTACCATTTTGTTGTGAAACATTTTGATTAAAGTTTATAACTTTATTAATATATTTTATCTTAGGATGCGTTATTATAAAATAGTAATGGTTAAGACTCTTAACCACAGACATTTATTTGGTAAGATTTTATCAATGCTTAAATATAAACTTGGTTTAAATTGTGACAAGTTAATGAACAAATATTTTTTACACTTGTTAAAGCTAATTCAGGGGTTAACCAGAAGATATTTTGAGATAAGTTAATAGGCATTAAATTGATTTTTATTTAAATTTTGTTCTTAATTTTCAATATTTTGACTTTTTAGTAATTTTTAAGAATATATTTAAATAACTACACTCATAGAAATAAACCAGTCAGACTAGCTACTAACATTTTTTTCAAAATGACCTTACTGTAAAAACTGTTAAAATTAGCTGATTTTTTTTTTACTAAAAATTAGTAATATAAGAATATTAAAAATAAATCGCGTGAATTTACAAATATTAAGTTATATTTGAGATAAATTTTAGTTAATTGAAAGTAGCACAATAATCTGCTAAAATCAGCAAAAACATTTACTAAATATTAGACTTTTATTTTAATGAGAACAAAAGTCTGCCCTTACGAAATCAGCAATCTTAAATTTTTTTTAGCAAAAATTTCTGATGATTGATTATAGCAAAGTAAACCGTTATTTGCATTCTACTAAATTTAAGGTATTTGTAATAAAAATTTTGTTAACATTACGCTGTTTGTTTGCTATTTTGAGTCTACAAATGTTAAGTTTTAGCTAGTTTTAGAGAGTAAAATGCTATTTTCAATTAACTAAAATACACATCGAATATAACTATATTTTTGTAAAGTTAACAGATTTAATGAAAATGAAAATTATTCAAGATCGAAACCATGCTCTATATATCTTTATTAGGATATTGTCCTAACAAATAATCTATAGAATTTTTTGTTTTTAGATTTATTAATTGACCACTTTCAGGAATGTGTTAATAGATCTATTTTTGGGAATTTTCTAGGTTCCCGTAATCAGAACACGTTATGATAGAAGTGACAATCCCATGCAAAATATCAAACATTCATATAAATTGGTTTTCTCACTAAATGAGAACTATTATATGAGCTAAATGTTAAAGATTATCACCATTGATCACAAATAAATTGAAAACTTGTTTCTTATTTGCACCCTCTACCTTTGGCAGATATATAATACACGCATTTTGTTTTTCTTCTTTTTATTTCACACTGGTTTTGTTTAAACACAAAATGTAAAGGGGGAGTAAACAAGACCGTACTTTGTCTTTTATACTGTTTTATATAATTTTTATTAAAAAAAAAATATTTTTTTCGACCTTTAATTGTGCAATGAAAATGAAAATTATTCAAGTTCGAGGCCATATTCTATATTTCTTTATTAGGATATTGTCGTAACAAATAATCTATAGAGTTTTTTTGTGTGCAAATTTATTAATTGACCACTTTCAGGAATTTTCTAGGTTCCCATCATCAGAACACGTTTTGAAAGAAGTGATAGAAGTTTTGAAAGAAGTAACAGAAGTGAAGGTCGAAAAGACATAATTTATATTTATAATAAAAATTATATCAAACTTGTTAACAGATATATTTTTGTTGCTCTTATTTTATTAATATTTATTTTATTAATATTTGCTAAATTTGGCAGTTTATCTGTAAGGTAATTTTTAACTAATTTTTAGTAGCTTTTTCTGCTATTTTTATAGGTTTTTTTTTATTAGTGTATAAAACAAAACCACCAAAACACATGTTGTCCTTTTGAACTGTCTAAGACATAGATGCTCAAGGTAGTAGTATTGGTGAGAGTGACGAAATAACACTGGAAGAAAACAATTTGCTATTAATTTTATTTAGTCGTCAACGAGATTGCGACGAAAGCACATGTGTGGCGGGTGTGATATATTTCGAAATAAAAAGATTCTTCGAAAATTAAATTTTCCCTCAATTAATCATTGTTCAATTTGCAATTAAAAAGTAATGAAATATTCTATGTTGATACTCTTATTGCAGTTACGCAATTAAAGTATATTTCTCAAACTATAAGAATTCAGCTTATTGCGTATTTTTTAACCAAATATAATTCAAATCTGAAAATATTTGTTCGCAAAGATACGTTGAGGGGAAAAAAGATAAACACTTCAATGAAATCTTCTTTATTTCAGGATATATTGTACCATCCAGATTTTTTCAGAATTCTATATTGTTAAAATTATCCGGCAAATCTATTTCACTTCGAAGTATAATAAGTTCTGTTTGGATTGGAAGTTCGTACTTTAATATATTGCATTTAAAAGGGTTTTCAAAAATATCCAGTAAATGCTGAGTATTTTCAAAATCCTTAAACCTGTCATTAAAGTTATTATAAAGCGTTTCTAATATTTCCAAAAGTTACAACTTTTTCAAGATTTTCTCCTTGTCGTAAATAACAGAAGTTTTCGGAAAGTCCGAAAAGTCTTCAGAATCAATTTGAGCTGCAAGTAAAAATAGCTGAGTTTTAAAATCTGAAAGAATTTTAAACATGTCCGAAATTTTATTATCTTTTCCCTGCAGCTTCAAATTTAACTCATTCAAAATGTTACAAATGTCTGTTAAAAACGCCATGTGTAAAATAAATTGATAATCTTTTAAATATTCTTTCTGCAAGTGTAGTTTGTCTCTCCCTCTCAACATGCTGATTTCCTATTGGTTGATTGACGATCAAACAAAAGAGCGTAAGTTACGTGTGAGTTTAATTTGCTGATATCAGCTACTACTGGGCATCTATGGTCTAAGATATCTTAACATCAAGTGCTATTCAGAAAATTAAAAAATAATGTCAATAGAAAAAGGAGGAAAAGTAAGTTTACCATAAAATAGTGACAAATCGAAGAGACATACTGTAGTCAGAAGATTTTATAAAGAAGTCATAATATAGAAGAAGAGTTAAACGTTAAATTTAGAGTCAATAGGAAGGACTTTTAAATGACATAATTAATTTAGTAATTAAAGCTCAATAAACGATGTTAATAAAACTTTACAAATGTAGCGAAAATCCCATTTTTTTCAATTCATATGTAAAAATATTTATGAAACCTTTCTCGATGGTTCCGCTCAAAAATGGCAAACGATTACTCCACACAAGCAGAAGCTTTAAAGTTTATTTAAGTTTTTTTATCCCCCCATCCTTTAACCTTAACTCTAATAACTTATCGTAACTTATCCATTTACCCACTTATTCGTGTTTGTATGAACCAAAAAATTATGTTACTTTTTTTTTAAACATAAAGATGAAGAAATGCTAAGAAAATAAAGCAAGGAACAACATTTCTTTTTTTTTTGCAAAATGACAAAACCAAAAGCAACCAAATACTTAAGCCACAGCTACCAACGACGAACAAGGTCGGAACATAGCAGACTACTGCTGCTATAAGAATTTATTATTATCCTTTTCATCGTTTTTTTGTTAGTTCATATTAGTGTGAATAATGTTTTGATATCTCGCACACCCACTACTACCGCCAACGCTTTAACAGCAAAAGAAATATTTTAAGCAACTGTAAATTGTTATAATATTGTTACTGGGTTTTTATATAGAAATGAACACAATTCTTTTCGGTACAATCTTATATACAGTTGAGTTGTTATAATCATACTTTTTTTCTCTTTGAGCATTAATAACTTCCCAGGTAGAAAAATGAGACCGTTTTAAAAGCACTTCAAAATGTGGTACAGCGTTTTCAAAACATTCCGGTTTACAGGCTTAAAGCGTTTTGAAAACAACCCAAATGATAACCATATTCTACGGAGTCAGTATGGTATTTTATACCGTTCTCGAAGAGTCGCCGAAAGAAACTTTGAAATTCTTTTTTTTATCGTCAAAAGAACGTTCTTATAGCATTTATGGTTATAGTTTTTAACAAATTATACAAAGAAATACAACTTACTTGTTTGTTAATATGATTGAAAATAATCCACACACAGAAAACTGTTTTGTAAAGGGTGTTTTTTATAGAGGTATAAAACTTTGAAATGGAATAAAACAAAGATGATTTTTTTTAATTGACATGAAATTTACTTTATTCGAAAGATAATCTTCTGGCATTATAATTTAAATATGACTTCTGGCATATGACCGCCACGGCTGGCTCGGACGTAGTCTAATCTGGATGTCCAATTTTCGATAACTTTTTCCAACATTTGTGGCAATAATACGGCGAATGTTGTCCTCCAAGTGGTCAATCGTTTTGGGCTTATCGGCGTAGTCTAGCGACTGCACATATCCCCACAGAAAATAGGCCAGCGGCGTTAAATCGCACGATCTTGGGAACTATGCGGTTACCAAAGGTTTCCTTCAATAAATCAATTGTGGCACGAGCAGTGTGACATGTTGCGTTGTGTGACTTGTTGAAACCACAGCTCCTGCACATCATGGTTGTTCAATTGATGACCGAAAAAGTCAGTAATCATGCCTCTATAGCGGTCACTATTGACTCTGACGTTCTGACCAGCATCGTTTTTAAAGAAGTACGGACCAATGATTAAACCAGCCCATAAAGCACACCAAACAGTCAGTTTTTCTGAATGTAACGGTGTCTCAACATTTACGTGAGGATTATCATCACTCCAAAGCACAAAAGTGAGCTTTATCGCTAAACGAAATTCGCAAAATTAGTGCTCGATACGTATTTCGAACTGAAAATAAATTTGCATTATTTGGAAGCATTGTTCAGGCGTCAGTCTATTCATGTTGGAATGCCAAATCGAACCAAACATAAATCACTTCATAGCTGACAAAATGGCCGCCAGTTAAAAAAGTGTTGCCAACTTAAAGTTCTTTATCTGTATAAAAAACGCCATTTAGTTGCAACCGAATTTTTTGCCAACCATAGTTTTGCGGTTCCACGCACTAGCACTATTATTAAATTTGAATGGTATTGCAACAACCGACATTTATTACCAAATGTCTAATTTTTATTGTAACTATTGAATATTTGCTGTTTATGGACTGTACTATTCTATAAATAGATTCACATGCGTTCCCCAAAATGTAATTTATTAATAAAAAAAAAAAATCTTATGAACTGAAAGAAATGAGCTTGTACGGACGATCTTCCGTTTGTCAGGCAATTACCTTACCTCAAGCCTAAACAAAATTTCAATATGTTTTTTTCAAAATTTCTACCTGGAATATTTTTTAGTTTAAAATTCAAATATTTTTCTAAAAATAGATTACAACAGAAATTCGGTTGCTAATGTCAAGATTTTATTAGAGTTACTTAAACTATAAAAAAGACGTTATATTGTTTTAAAATTATTTTAATAATAAACTTTTATTATGCAGCGAACTGGGTTCGAACCGGCGATATCCTTCTTGTCAGGCATTTAGTGTACCTCTAGCCGAAACCCAATATTGAATATTTTTTTTGTGCCAAATTTAAATATGTATGTCTAAAAATAGATTTGTATGTACAACCGAAATTCGGTTGCTGATCTCAATATTTTATTAGAGTTACCAAGAAACTTTTTATTATTTTAAAATTGGTAACAAAAACCAATAATTTAGATAGAGTTATTGATTTTTTTTTTTTCAGGCGAAACTAACACTCGATTTTTACTGCAAATATGTTATTCAAGTGAAAAAATCTCCGAGAATTGGTTGGTTGTTGATTTTTAAAGTAATGCAGAAGATAATACTTTTTTCAATATTGAATTGAAAAATTAATATTTTGAAGGCTGTGACTGTGCTGAGAAAGCAAAACTTTGAAAACGCTTTAAACCAATGTTTTGACAGGGTTTTTTTCAAAAATTCTGTTATATAATTTCGTAAAAGAAAGAAATTTTTGCAAACGATAGAAAAATGTTTTAAAGCAGTGTAATTATGGAGCTTTTGTGTCTTAAACAGTTGTAAATTTTGTATGTTAAGTACTCCTAAAGTACTTTTTTCGAGCGTTCCAAAAGCAATACAAAATAATGCTTTTATACTGGCAACTGACGCTATGCAAATGCCTTTAGAGTTATGCCATCGAAAACAAATGCTTTGACAACGTTTTGATTTTTGTACCCTATCTAATTTCTATCTGGGTTACTACGCCTTCTCAAACTACATTTATGCCACAAACACTTTATACTGATATTTCGTGTGAACATTTTATGAAAGCAATTAAATCGTTTACGGTTCTATGATATTTGCTATATACTCTATTGCACACATACAAATACATAAAAATAGCAGAATGATATTAAAGCTAGTAACAAATATTTACTACCAACAAATGGGGGAACTACTGCGGACCTAAGATGCTGCTACATAGAAGAAGCTAAAATCGAATTTCTTTATATTAAAATATTTGTTAATTCAATGAATAAGAAATTGTGGAATCAATTAAAAGTATTTGTAACTATTTAATTGATTTAGTTTCAATTAAGATTTTAATCATATCAATTAATAATTTAATTGAATTTTGTTTTTCAATGCAACCAAATTTTTATTGGATGCTATTAAATTTTATTTAAAATTTGAAAAAAATCAACAAAAATTGGGAAAAAATTACCATAATTGGGAAAAATAGCCAAAACTAAAAAGTGACAATATGTAAAAAAGCTTTATAAAAATCGGCAAATTTTAATGAAATTGACAAATTTTAAAAAACGTCGAAATTAAAAAATCTTTAAAATTTAAAAAAATCATCATAATTAACACAAAAATCGCAAACATTTAAAAAATCTTTAAAACCGGAAAAACAGCGCTAATCTTTTATGTAAATCACTAAAATTTGGCAAAAAAAAAGTCGTCGCGGATACATCTCTAGCAAAATGCTTTGCCATATAGTTGGGCTAAACAAATTGGTATATTTTAAAATTCAAATTCTTTAACTTAAAATCATTTTTTGTTAAAATTGTTTATTATGTTTCCAAGTATGTTTCCAAGTACCCCTGCAGATGATGCCCTGATGATATGATATTTAGGGTTGTTGTAATGATATAGTTTATATTCACTTTTTTTGTGTATATTTGAACATTTTGCCCGTTTGCGGTTGAGTGCGAAAAAATTGCAATATCGAAACAAAAAGTTAATGGTGTTGATATTGATTAATGCGTGTTTTTTACACATCAAAACTTTACATGCTTTTTTTTGTATATTTTTTGTTATACAATATTTTATATTCATTGATAGTTTTATATTTTTATAATATTAATTTTTTATTGTGTATTTTTTTTCATTGCAGATACTAATGTTAAAAACATTTGAGCAAATTTATCATAAAGTAAGTAAAAGTAAAACAATTTAATAAAATGATGGCACATTATCGGGTTAAATGCAAACAAATTCTTAAGAACTAAAAAAAAGTAAAAAAATTACCACAAAAACTATATAAACTCCATTTTTTTAAACATGTTAAATGACAATTTTAAAGATAACATCATATTATGTGATTTACGTATGCATGTGTAAATTTTATATTTTTAATATTAATCATACGCACCGTAGTGCAAGTTGGCCTTTAAGGTTTATGTTCTAAATATTCAGGCTAGCCTGATATTTTCTTCGTTATCCCCAAACAATTCAAAAAATATCATCAAAAAATATCCAATAAGAAAACATTTTGAACAAAAAATTCTTTATTTAATTTGCCCACATTTACTAGGCTTGACAGCCACTTTTTATCGATATCAAATCAACAAATATCCCCAGAAAATCTCCAAATTCAAAAATGTAATTTTTTAGTTAAGTCAGAGCTCAAATTCATTGTTATAATAGCCCAAATTTTCTTTGTCTTTTAGCGAAGAGAAGTATTATTGCAACTACACCAGTTTGAATAGTATTTTAGAACTTATAAATTTCATAAATTATAAGTTTTATTTCGTATTTCAGAAATTATCGATTGTATTTCAGAAATTAACAATTGTATTCCAGAAATGTTTCCATGTTTTCTATTATTACATCTGAAATACAATTGACAATTTCTGAAATACAAGTGGTAATTTCTGAAATGTAATTGATCATTTTTAAAATACACTTGATAGTTTAGATAAAAAAATTTTCTCAAAAACATGTTGGTTGACTAACGACAGCGCTTTAAGAAAAAAGTGGCAAATGCCACCTACACTTATTCGACGACTTCACTTTGCCTGTGACATCCGTCATATTACTTGCTTGAAAGTCAAATTATATATCTTTACCCATTATTAAAGAGTCCATATCTTGGAAAACGATTAATAAAAGTTTTCAAATTTCCTTTATTTCTTCAGTAGAGTTTTGATTTTATTAAGGATTTAGATTAAAATTTTATTGGAGAATATCATATCTCGATTAGTTTTCAAGATAATATCCATTTTATAAAATGGATTTTTTTTTTTTAATAGCCGATATCTCCATAACTAAGGGATGTAGGGCAAACGGACAAAATGTATGATCCAGGGGAATTAATACAACCTGATAATACAAATAGACATATAAACAAATAAGACAAATGAAAAATATACACGGAGTCTTAATTACACTGTGCAACAAATTTCGGGTCATGGCAGACATCCCGGACCATTCCAACGGAAAATAAAATTTGACCATTAGTAGAATAAAACCCCCAAAGGGTTTTAAATTCTTTGCTCTTGTTTTTAGGCAATTTTTTTCACCTCAAACTTTTTTCACCTTGAAATTTTTGAGGTGAAAAAAAATTTCGAGGTGAAAAAAGATTGAGGTGAAAAAAAAAATTTTGTTGAAAAAAGTACTTGAGGTGAATATTCAACACTATTCATCTCTCTATATCTGGTTACAAAATGGACAAGTCACGTAATTTAATAAAATTCGCCAATTTGTATGAAACATTTTGAGGCTGCCTTACATTTTCACTCATAACTTTTGAGGCGCTAGACCGATTTAACTCATTTTGAACAGCACACTTCTAAAGAAGCTACCAAACAGTCTGTGTGATAATGAGCATCCTCGCTTTCGTCGTTATTGCATTTTATTTTCACCCATAGTAAAAAAAGAGCAAAAATATGCAAGTCAACTTCAAGGGCCTATAAAAACAAAACAAGAGCAAATATTTCAAAACCCTTTGGGGGTTTTAGTCTACTAATGGTCTACTTTCATTTTCCGTTTGAATGGTACGGGATGTTAATTCTTGTTGCGCAGTGTTATTTGTTCAGCCACATACTTACATGAAAATTCAAATGTACTCGTAAAAACTCCGATAATATAATGGAACATTGGGCCAAAATAAACCGATATGGAATTGAACTGGGGGAACGACTGGAATCGAAACACTTAACACATTTTTATTATCGTTACGAGTTACGAGGATTCATTTTTATACAAAGCATCCACTGAATGATTTATTTGTTTTTTTTGCTTTTAATATAAATTTATATATTTAAATTTATTTTCATCGGGATAAACATTAATTTATATAATCCGATATAACAAATTTCGTTCCCAGTTAAATACAATTTCGTTACCTGTAACAAATGTTGCAATTCCACACGTTCTCCGTTCCATTCCATATCTTTCTTCATGTATATTCCTTAAATTCTACTTATTCTCAGTTGCGTTAAATTTCGTTCCCAATGTTAAGCACTGCAATTCCATTCATTGCTTGTTTTATTCCATATTGCATCGAATTCAAAAAATTTACATTCCATCCATACAATGGCATCTTTAAAAAAAATATATGTAATTTTACTTTCCAACCCAGGATTTTTTTTTGAAAACAAATATTCTGTGTTGTGATTTCATTATCATTATTAATGATTTTTCTAATTTAAAATATTTCATTATCATAAAATGCTAATGCATTTCTTTCATTTTTATTATCAACTAATTGTAATGCAATTTCCATGGTAATGAAAAATTTCCATGTAAGACTGGGATGACTAGTTTATGCACAATGATACAAAATAATAGGGATATAACTAAAAAAGTATAATTTTCACTTTCCTGGCAATACCAAAGTGATTACATGATACAAACAATGACATAATTTTACTAAAATTAAAGATGTTTTTTAAAAAAAAAATGTATGGCTTTTCGATCATATTTCGAAAAAATTAAGCAAAATATCAGAAAAAAATGTGGTGAATGATGTAAACATGATTTTCCTTCTCCTGAGCCGAATTAAAAAATTATGCAATAAATCATAACAGTGGCGTAGTGGGCCATAACTGATTTAACAAATATTATAAATATTTTTCTCATTATATGATCTACACAACTAAACTTTATAGACCTATTTCAGTAAAAAGTAAGATACCTTTTTTTTAACAAAACATATAATTTTTTATATCTTTTCCATATTCAGCTCTTCAATGCACATCTTTTACATCGAATACGATGTATTTCAATGTAAGTCGTCATTTTTTCAAGTGAAATTTCATTTCTTTTTAACTACATTTCCAGTGCACTCAGGGAACTTCTGCTTTAAAAATATGTAGTTGTTTGGGTTGTAAAACAGTTTCTTTGTTTTTAATGTCAATGTCAGTGACTTTTAGAACACATTAATTTTTTTATTAATCTTGTAGTTCATTTAAAAAAACAAACCACATCAAATGACTGTTTTATGATTTTACATTCATTTTTTACAGTTTTTTTTTTTGTTATTTAAAAAAATAAAATAAAAATAAATGTTTGTTTTTTTTTACTACCATGTGGCTAATTTTTACTACAATTGCTAGTAATTAATTGAACAGTAAAAAACAAATGACAATGTTAGTTGAATTTACTGTAATGTAAGTCGTCCTTTCTTTAAATGAAATTTCATTTGTTTTTAAATACATTTGAAGTGGTCTTTACCTACGCACAGTGGTCAATTTCGCGAGATAGCGGTCAAAACTCTATAACTTTTGACCGGATTGGTATTTCTTTACGCAATTTGTTTTGTTCAATAGGAGGGACTTTAAGCTTCAATTTGCGTGTTCAAACGTAAAAATCGACTGATAGGAACGTAAGTAATGTGGAGTTAAAAATGCATTTTAATTTTTTGTTGAGTTTCCATGTAAAAGTTGAATATTTTGACATTTTAAATAGGTTTTTTTTTTATAATTTCTTATTTTCTTCAATCGTATTTTACAACCAATACTTATTTATTATTCCTAAACTTAATTTTGGTCAGAAAATGCCAACATTTGGCCCCTGACATTTATTTAGTCTCAATATTCACAGGGGCCAAAGGTTGGTTTTTTGGAAGAAAGCTAATTCTTGTGAGGATTAAACTGAAAAATAACACTGAAATTTCCAACAATAACAATACCATTTGGATATATTATATACAGAACACAACATCGATAAAATTTTAAGTAAACTTTTACTATTGATTTAAAGTGCACATATATTTTAATTAAATGTATTAATAAAAATTTATACTAAAATTAGAAACAAATTATAATCTTTAAACTAGTATTAATTAAACAATATTAGTAAAAATTTCTTCCAAATAGCTTTGATTTTCATTTTGCAGTAGTTGTTTAGCTTCTTCATCTAACTCTAATGAGGTTGATTTCCATTTTTGTCGAATATTGGACATATATGGGTCTGATGTGCACAACAAAATATTAATTAGATCTTCATTAGTACAATATCTGGAAATTTTTCTTGTATTGTGCTCGCGAAAGAATCTGTAGTCTTTGTTCCTTTTTTCTTGCGCTTCTTCTGAGAGATCTCCAATTGGAAGCATATTGTGCTGAATTATTTGTTCCCCATGGAACAAAATTTTGTGAACTGTGGTTGGCATATATCTCCAAGACTATTTTTCGTTATAAAGGGTTGCTGTCTCATTAGCATACTGACCAAATTTTTTTGCATCTATCTTTTTGCTACATGCTATAACTTCTAATATGATTTGGAATCGTCGTATTAAATCATAATCTACTCCAGTTATAGAAGCTACAGTTTCTGGATCGGAAAAAAATCTCCTTGCTGTGTTCCCATCATTAGAATTTCCTTCTCCTTGCTTTGGCTGGTCAATTATAAGGCCTATCTCACGGTATTTTTCTTGAATATCTTTTTTTTTTGCTTTCTTTTTTCCAAATTTTCTTTGTTGTTTCTCACTGTTTCGCCTAACGGGCCAAATTCCAAATCGTATCCCAATTTAAGAATATGCTCCATATTTTTCCATATTTCACATAATTTGAGAGTTAACAGGTACTGGAAATAATATAACAGGTACTTGGTTTTACCAGTTATTTCCATTGGTTTTAAATTTATTTGCAATTTTCAGGTATTTAAGTTGTGTAATATTAGATGGCAATAAAATCTTTTTTACCTTTTCCAAATGAATTGCTAGATACCACATAATTTGAGAGTTAACAGGTACTGGTAATAATATAACAGGTACTTGGTTTTACCAGTTATTTCCATTGGTTTTAAATTTATTTGCTATTTTCAGGTATTTAAGTTATGTAATATTAGATGGCAATAAAATCATTTTTTACCTTTTCCAAATGAATTGCCAGATACCACATAATTTGAGAGTTTTATTGTCAGTTTTGTCAAAATTTTGATACACCCTTCTATGTGGACTAGGTCCAAATATGGGCCAACTTCTCCTAATTTCAACAGAATTATTTTTTGGGTCAATAAGAACTCTTGTACAAAATTTCATCAAAATATATGCATAATAGCCACTTTCACATACAAATAACTTCTCAAAAAATATGACGTGCATTTGTGCCGAATATCTTACCTTGGGTCAAAAAAATTACTGTAGCTCAAAAAGTGCAGTCCCGATGCATGGACATGTATATATAGGAATGTAGGGGAGAGTTAGGACTACAAAATAGTAAATTTGTGTTTTGACTCAGCTTGACTCACAGGAGTTGGTCTCTATGAAGTAGGAAATTTCCGAGAAATTTGACCTTTTTTAAAAAAAATATTTTAATTGTTCTGAAAACAGTAAAGCTTCAATTTTTTTACCAGTAATAGGAAATAAGTTTAGTTACAACACAAAATTTATTTCGTCCAAAAATCTTGAAAAACCAAAAAGTTATGATCATTTAAACTTTAAAAATTAACTAAAAATATCATAAATTTACTAAATTCTGAGAAAGAACATTTTGGACCACCCTGTTCTCAGTGAAATAGTTGAAATAGAGTTCTAATTTTTTGGCTCCCGAGGTTTACTACTGTCTACTTTCATATGAGTCTAATAACTTTAAAATCGGAGAACAAAAACCAAAAGGAGTTTTGGCCGCTATCTCGAAATATTGACCACAGTGCTACGTAGTATTCTAAGTGTGGGGCTTACCTACATAGTATTCCAAGTGTACGAATATGTCTAACTTAAGAGGCGGGCATTTATAGAAGGAAGGCGAGCACATAATCGTCAATATTGTGGTTGACAAAATTTGGCAAAAAATTTGATTTTGTGTTTCACAAAAATGGCAATTTGAATTTGTATTTTTAATGCTGCAGCTTGAAAAGCGAATTTAAATTTAAAATTTTTTTTAGTACTTGCATTAGAAGTAAAAATCCAGTAAAAATTTTTACTAAATCTATTAAAAATTAGACGTTTCTGGGAAAATTGCTAACATTAGAAAAAACTGTTTGCTTAATATTAATTAGATAAATTTTGGTTATATGAAAGTTTCAAATTAATGTAATAAAATCAATCGAAATCAACGTTTTTTTTTTTGCGAAAAAAGAAAAGAATACAATTAGTAAATTTTTTTGCTAAACTACTAATATTTTGTTATTTGCATTCAACAAAATTTAAGGTAAATGTAAAAAAAAAATTGTTTTAAATTACGGGTTTTCTTGCTTTTTTGTCTACAAATAGTTAGCCAAAGTTTTTGCTACCATTAGCGGAGTAAATTGCTATTTTCAATTAACTAATATTCAACTCCAATATAACTAAAATTTTGAATATTTAACTGCTTTATTTTTGTGGGTCCTATGCTATTACTCTTTAGCAAAAAGATCTGCTAATTTTATCAGTTTTTTTGAAATGTAATTTTTAGCTCATTTTTAAAAGCTTTTTCTGCTATATTTAAGTGTTTATTTCTATGACCATAGTAATCTGTAATTTTTTATTCCTAATACAATTTTTAGCCAACAAAAAGTTATAAATTCATTAAAAAAAATCTAAATTATTTTGTTGGGGAGTCCTGCCCACCCTCCCTGTGTACTCCACTGTCTATAATATGTTATACACCATTAATGTCAACATTTGTTTGGCTAAGATTTTAGGTTGAAAACTGAATAATATCTGAAAGTACACCCTAACGTATGAGTGATTTAATATTTAAAATATAAATCATACGCTCAAGTATTAAACAAATTGTATATGTCAGTGACATCTACAGTATAATAATTTGCTTGGTAACTACTAGGGTGCTCAATCAGTTAACCGTTACTAGATTAATCGTTAATTAATAATCAAACAATTGTTCAAGTAAATCAAAATTACTAATTTCGAGTAACGAATAACTCGAAATATTTTGGTCGATTACTCAAGTTGATCGAGTAATCGAAGAACTTAAATTCTTTCGTACATTCATAAAAAAAAGACCAAAAGATCAAGGTTTCCAGAAATAAAACGTAATTTATTTATCTAAATATTTAACAAAAAAAATAAAAAATCGCAAAACTATTAGGTTATGTTAAATTCAGTTACAAGATTAAAATTGTACTTAATTCATCACCAGTTTTTTGTGCCACAGCTCTGATTGGGCCGTTCGCGCTTTTCTTTCTTTATAATCTATATTCAACATAATCAAGTGCATTAAAAAACTATGCAATTTGGGAGATTTTTACTATATTTATTTTCAAAGTTTAGACTGCTATGCAATATAATTTTTGATATTTACAAAAAATAATAAAAGTTAAATTTCTAATGTTTTCCAAAAGTTGAACTTGATAAAAACAAAAGAAATTAAAGTAAAACACCTTTCTGTATATTCCCGGCAAAAATAGTTGGATTCAAAAGTGCTTCTAATTAAGCATTTTCATCAATAAATTTAACATAGGCTTGTCATAGGGAGGAAGCATTGCAATTTGATTGTTTAGATGTTCATGACTAACTTTTTAAAAGGCTATTTAGACAAATTAATTTCCTTGGAATTTGTTCTTAAGTTTCATATTATAACACTTACATTGCTTACAAACAAATTCCAAGGAAAATTATATATATAAGTAGCTTTCAAAAAGTTAATTAGGAAAATGAACATCCAAAGAATCTAATTGGAATGTTTCCACCCTATGACAACCCTATGTTAAATTCATCGACAAAAATGCTTAATAAGAAGCACTCTGCTTTTTTGGTGGGTTATTTTCAGAGATATTTTTAACTTTATTAAAAATGACTCGTTATGACTGGCATAAGACTATTTTTAAGAGTGAAAAGCTTAACTTTCTATACAAAACAACAATAAAATTCAAATTTTATTTGTCATTTTATGATGATGTCTGTACAAAGTCTTTATTTTTTGTATTTTTTAACCCGCTAACTGGCAAACAATGTTTTGCAATGAAATTCATACCATATGGTCCACTTGCAAAACAAATAATAAGTTCTTCAACAAAATTGTTTATCGTTGCCTAATTTAGGCGATATGAGCTAAAATATTTTAGGGTGCATTTTGGAAACTAAAGCATATAAAAGAGAAGTTTTGGACAACAAATATTTCTCTTACCAAGATATAACCTCGCTCTAAAAACTATTTCTTCTGCTCCTGTTTAAGAAGATATCGGGATATAGTAAAAAGCGAAATTATTCGAAAAAGTATCTAAACTTTAATTTATATAGTTCAAACTTCAAGGCTTTGCTATTCATGATTAATCTCTTATTTCTGCAAAATTTCATAAAAATCCGTCTATTAGTTTACAAGTTAAGATGATGTCCTTTAGAGGAATCCTGATAAAATCCTGTGAGTCCTTGGACTAAAGTAAGGACTTATTATTAAAGATAAAGCTTCATTCAACTTTTAGTCAACTTAAATTGGTTTTTTAGATTTTTGAAAATTATATTTTTTTAAAAATAATTTGTTTTTGAAATGTTACGAAATTTTGATTGTGAAGCTTTCTCGCTTCCAAATCGCGGACGGCACACGAAAAATTTCTTGGCAAAATGTTTAGCAAATTTAGTTTTCTATCGGAATATATTGATTTCTAAGTATAAAACCCTTAGTTGATGCATTTCTGGAAAATTTTATGAAGACTGCCCTAAGGCAGCCATACTCGTTAAAGGTTAAACAAAATTTCAAATAAATAAAAGTTTTTGTGACTCTTGCCACAACATTTAGAATACTATGTGGAATACCACTATTACCAGTATTAGAATACCACTGTAAATGCAGTTAAAAACAAACAAAATTTCACTTAATAAAAGGCCGACTTACATTTCAGTAAATTTAACTAACATTGTCATTTGTTTTTTACTGTTTAAAAAATGAACCACAATTGTAGTAAAAATGAACTCCATATGTTAGAAAAACATAAACAAACATTTACTTTCTTATTTTTTTAAATAACAAAAAACGAATGTAAAAAATTAATGTAAAATCATGAAACAGTCATTTGATGTGGTTTGTTTTTTAAATGAACTACAAGTTTTTAAAAAATTTAATTTGTTCTATAAATGACTGAAATTTACATTAAAAATAAAGAAACTGTATTACAACCCAAGCAACTAGATATTTTTAAACCAGAAGTTCCCTGAGTGCACAAACACATGGAGAATACGATCTTAATTAGAGTCACAAACTTTTTCGTAAGAATAGGCCTCTTAAACTTTATTTATTTATTTATTTTTTTTATTTTATTAAATAATACTATGGCTATCGAACCCACAACCCCCGCACAGATAGGCCAGCACGCTACCAACTAGCCTACCGGGGCGCACACCTCTTAAACTTATTTCCTTACTTTATTTTAATTTTGATAAAATACATTTCGAAATTCCTTCATTTGTATTTATTTTGTGTTTTATTATAAACTTTTAAGGACAAATTAATTAAATAAAACTACGGAAATTATTCGAGTTTTGAAATCTTGCTCGATTAATAGAGTAAGTTAAAAAAAATCAGAATCGAGTTACTAGTTTACTCGCACAAAACCAAACCCGAGTAATTTGAATACCCTAGAGGCTACTGTTCTTTAAGATGTTTACTGATATAGAAAGCAATGTTTTCCTATAATTTGAGCTTTGAATAAGTTTCTAAAAATATTTTCAATATGTTTGTTAAAATTTACTATAATTAACAAAAGCTGTTTCAAGAATTTATCAATCATTGTCAAACTTAGCCAGCCTCAAATCATAATCCAGAAATATGTGATTTTAAATATAAAAGTAATTAATATGAAATATATAAATATGCAAACATAAATACAAAACAATTAATTTTATGTAAATGTTTATAAAATATGTGTATGTTTGAACAATAATAAGTATAAATATATTGAAAATTCTTTAAAAATATGTAAAGTACATATTTAATTAAATATTTCTATTATCCACATACGATTACATACCGACATACATATGTTTTATATAAAATTTAATCTGCTTTAATAAATGAAAATCTTCAACAGCATCATCATATTTACTATAGACATGTGTATGTGCTTTAGGTAAACATTTAATATTGTGTGTAAATGATTACATTAGTGTGCATGTAAAGGCTAAAATCGAGAGATGAATGAGATGGAGTTATATATATATAGGGACTTATATAAAATCTGTGTATGTATGTGTGTATGTAGGTAGGTAGACAATTTTCATATTAGAATTTAAACTACTTGCAACAGCTTGCTTTAAATGCCTGTTGGTAAAATAGTAAAATATTGAAATAACTACACACATATACATATGGAGTAGTATGTCCCATAAAAATAGATTTTTCATTACACTCCCCAGTTTTATTCCAAATGGAAAAAAAAATCGTGCTCAATAGCGGCAGAAAATTGTCAATTTGTGAAAAATAGTGCATTTTTATTATAATTTTCTAAAATTCGAAATTATTAAAAGGTAAATTTTTCATTTAATTTATTCATACTCAAAGAAATTCAGATACTGAAATCTCACTTAATCGGATATCATTAACCCACTTTAGCATGGAGGCAAAAAGTACCTACGAATTTGCTAAAATGTGAAAACATGTGTTTTTTAATTACTTTTAAAGATGTTTTAAAATGACCAATTCGGAGATCGATTGCTATTTTTATAATATAGTAGTTGTAATTAAAAAAAAAAAGAAAATACACTAAGAATATTATGTAGGTAAATACGACTGCAAATGTAGTCAATAACAAATGAAATTTCACTTGAAGAAAGAACGACTAGCATTTCATTAAAATCAGCTATAACACAAGGCAACAATTTTGAAAAAATTTTAGGGGCTTTGAAAACCACTATACAATTTTGATGTATTGTGGTCCCAGTAGTACAAATATGGTTCAATTTTGAAATTCTATGGAGAGGTTTTTTTTTAAAAAATTTTTAATTAAAATTATAAATTTTTTTAGACGTGTCTCCACATAATTAATGATAACTAAAAAAAAATTAGTCCGATATTATTCAAATAAATTTAGAAAAACTGAAATTTACATAGCCTTTAATCCGTTAATATATTGCGTTTCAATCGGCTCAGTAGTTTTGGAGTTATAATAAAAAATTGAGGGAAAAAATATTTTTTTTACGTGAAAATAGCAAATTTTTTTGGTTAAAAAAAATCATAAAAAATCGAAAACGGCAAAAATCGTTCAGATTTATTGCTTTATCGCAAAGCCACATGTAATAGGAACAAAATGAGATATCGATCATAAAAATCGATTGATTTTTTTCGAATTTATTCACAATTAAGTGAATTCGCTCATTTTCACCAAATTTTAGTTTTTTGTCTGATATACATAAAATTGAGTAGTTAATGTTCTTCTTTCGATTGATTGAATTTTGAAAACATTTTCCCCATGCTATGTACAAATTTTCACATCAAAAATGCATTACATAGTAACATTCGTGTATTTTTTGGCAAAACCCTACCTAGAATATACTGATTCTATTCTTCGGAAAGACATTTGTGTTGGATGAGCTTAAATGTAAATAAATAAATAAATTAAATAGTAGAAAATTTATATTTTATTATTCACATTTATTATAATAAATAAAACAAGAAAATAAATAAATAAATATGTATTATAAACTACAAACTCTGAAATTTTCTTTTAGTCGATTTTCTACTATTGTTGAATAACGAAGTGTTACTCTGAATACTCCAGCAAAAATCAGCCATCATGTGTGCATCCCAGCGACCCTGGTATCGTTCCTCCATTGTCCGGATATCTTGGTGGAATCGTTCGCCCTGTTCTTCACTCAAGTCTCCTAGATTTTCAGGAAAACGATCTAAGTGACTGTGCAGGTAGTGTAATTTGATGCTCATGTTGCATCCAAGATTCTGGAAGTGAGTTAACATCTCTTCAACGTGCGCAACGTAATCATCACCCTTGTTATTTCCTAAGAAATTTTGAATAACCCATACAAACGAATCCCATGCATTCTTCTCAATTTCTGACATTGAACTGCCAAATTTTAGATTGATCTAAACAAAATGCCACATGATAAAAATAATTATTTTATGCAATTCGGTCGATAAGGGGTTAATGTTTCCACTTTTGACCAGAAAAGACCAACTATGAAATTTGCAAAATTATTTCTTTCAGATTTTGGATATGTGATAAATGGTACTACACTCAAAAAAAAAAGTTTGTAAAGTTAGCAAAAAATTTTGCTGAGTCAGCAAAATTTTAGTCATTAGTGCTAGCAAAAAAATTGCTAATGTCAGCAAAATCTTTTGCTGAAAATCAGTGAGCTGATTTTTAGCAACAAAATTAGTAGATTCAGCAAAAGTTTTGCTAACACTTAGTAGATTAGAAATAAAAAAGCGTTGGTAAAAATGAATACATTTTTTGCTGAATTTTAGTAGACTGAAAAAAACGCAAAAAAATTTAAAAAAAAATTGTAATTTAGTTAATCTATTTGCTGAAAATCATAAAACATATTTTTGTGATTCTTTTAAAAATAATTTACAATTATTACGAAATATAAAAATTTTAATTTTCCCACATTGATGTCATGAATTAATTTAATATCTGAAAATATATAGAAATTAATATATATAACATAACAAAAATTTTCTTTCAACTACTCACATCAATTATAGTCTAAATGATGCTTTCTTTTAAAGGACGCAACTGCCGAAGATAATTATAGAAACGAAACGAAAAAATAAACAAAAACAAACGAAACGAAAAAAACAACCCTTTTTTTGCAATAAGAAAAAGGAACCATGCTAAGATGTGTACCTTTGTCTTTCGCTTTACTCTGTCTACATGTCTGTATATGTTTGTTTGCAATTTGACCACACTAGATTATTAATCTATTAACATTTATTATAGAAATACATATTAAATTTAAATATTTTCTTTTGTCTTTTATTTTATTAATAGACAATTATTTTTACAAGCCGGTGACAACGTAAAATTTAAGTTGTTTTAATCCTCAATATTGTTTTATGTATGAAAAACATGGTTGATTTTTTTATATATCTTATTAGAGTTGTACTTTTTAGTATCATTTTCCACTTCTCTACTACATCTTGACATGCCGCGACATCAGCTTCATTCTGCGTATATCTTTCAATCTGGTTGTCGTCCACACTATTAATGTGCTTATCAGCACAATTTTTTTTAGCAAAATTAATTAGTAAAACATTAGTATATTAGTAAAGCATTATTATAAAACAGTTAAGTGCTGAATAAGTATAACAAAAAATTTAGCTGAAAACACGATTTTAGCAAAAAAATTTGCTAAAAAATAGTATACCTAATTTACAAGACGTTTTACTAACTTTTGTACTAAATTATTTTTTTGAGTGTAGGCTAACGAAAATGTGCAATTATTAATCGTATCAATCTTACTTTTAAAAGTTAAAAATGTACTGTCAAAATGGCTGCAGTTAATTTTTTCCCCCATTTATTTCAACGGATTTATTCAAAAATGATTGATATCTGTTTTTGTCAAATTCCGTTGAAGGTAGTTTGAGCATCTATTCTACGATTTACAAAAAATATTTGTTGTTAATTGAACTATTTTGGGCACCACCTATTTACCCCGAAACGGTAAGATTGGTACGATAAAAAATGTCGCATGTGAGTAAGCTTTTATATCATTAACCCTTTAAAGTAAGATTGATACTGTGAAGAATTTTCACTTGTGCGTTATTTAAGTACCCTTTATCACATATACAAATTTAATGAAAATTTGAAATAAATTATTCTGTAAATTTCTAGTGGGGTTTTTGGTCAAAACTGGGAACATTAAAATTATGTGAATCAAAATAATTGTTTTGGTCAAGTGGAATTTTTTTTTTATCCATTTAAAAGCTTTTGCATTTTTGAAGTAATAGTGTAAAATAAGTTTCCTGCTGCTTTTTTGTGCCCAGGCCATAAGGGTTAAAGATTGTTGAAATTAAAGTAAAAAAATATACTTTGTGTTTGCATTCCTTTACGGGAAATTTTGTGAATATTGATTGTTTATTCAAAAACTGCTCCAAATTTAAATGTTTGCACACTTTTCTAAAAAATATGACTTCTATTTGACTATAACACTGTGCAACAAATTTCGGATCATGGCAGACATCCCGGACCATTACAACGGAAAATAAAAGTAGACCATTGGTAGACTAAAACCCCCAAAGGGTTTTGAAATCTTTGCTCTTGTTTTGTTTTTATAGGCTTTTGAAGTTGACTCTTTTTTAGCATATTTTTGGTATTTTTTTTACTATGGATGAAAATAAAATGTGTTAATATTAAACAGCGATTAGCTGGAATAAATGAAGAAACAATGATAACTAGGGACTTAACAAATTTTTGTGCTTTTATTATGTCAATGGTTATAACAAAAATAAATGAGAGATAAAATTATCGAGATGACAAAACATCTCTGAGATTAAAAACATTTTGAAATGTGAAAACATTTATTGTAGCAAAAAAAAATTTCGAGGTGAAGAATAATTTTGGTGAAAAAAGTATTCGAGGTGAAATGTTCAATACTATTCACCTCTATGTCTCTGGCTACAAAATGTCCAGCTTTTCTTATAGTAAACAAAAATTGAGGTGAAAAAAAATTTCGAGGTGAAAAAATTTGAGGTGAAAAAAAATTTTGAGGTGAAAAAAGTTTGAGGCGAAAAAAAAATTGTTGAAAAAAGTACTTGAGGTGAATATTCTACACTATTCACCTCTATATGTCTGGTTACAAAATGGACAAGTCACGTAATTTAGTAAAATTCATACATTTGTATGAACAATTTTGAGGCATCATTACATTTTCACTCATAACTTTTGAAGCGCTGGACCGATTTAGCTCATTTTGAACACCACACTTCTAAAGAAGCTACCAAACATTTTGTGTGAAATGGAGCATTCTCGCTTTCGTCGTTATTGCATTTTTATTTTACCCATTTCAACATTTTATTTTCATCCATAGTAAAAAAAAAGCAAAAATATGCTAAAAAAGCCGATACATGAGCTACAGTTCGCGTATCAACGGGGTAAGTCTACCGAAACTGCTATCCATCATGTTGTCACAACAATAGAACGGGCACTGGAGGCAAAGAACATTGGCCTTTGTGCATTTATTGATATACAGGGCGCTTTTGACAACACGTCCTACGATGCGATTAGGGTATCCATGGCTAGGAAGAGCATTCCTCCAATCATAATTAATTGGACATTGGAGATGCTCCGCTCTAGGATAATCACATTAGAAATAGGGACTACTTGTAGGACCGTGAATGCGACCAGAGGGTGTCCTCAGGGTGGCGTTTTGTCGCCTTTACTATGGACACTGGTCATTGATGAATTACTCGAGGGTCTGAACGACTTGGGTTTCAGGACCTATGGATACGCCGATGATCTTGTCATTTCCGTTGTGGGCTGGGATGACAGGACCATCTCCGAGCGTATGCAACAGGCTCTGAACTTCACTCTTTCGTGGTGCCGGGAAAAGGGGTTGTCTGTCAATCCGTCGAAGACAATCCTGGTACCATTCACGAGAAGGAGAAAACTTAACCTGTCTATGCCGGTCGTTGAGGGCGTAACGGTTGGCTTCTCTAGCAGTGTTAAGTATCTTGGAGTGACTCTTGATAGCTCCCTCACCTGGAACGAACATCTTGACCACGTCTCCAAGAAGGCCACCAGGGCATATTATGCCTGCCAGAGGCTTTTCGGGAGAACATGGGGCCTAAGGCCACAAATGGTCTACTGGTCGTTCAATACTATTGTTAAACCGATGATCACCTATGCTGCCCTTGCATGGTGGCCAAAAGTTGAACAGAGTAAGGCAAGGGATGCTCTTAAGAGAATCTACCGTCTTGCGTGTGTTGGCATTTCAGGGGCCGGCGGAACTTGCCCGACGGATGCCTTGGGGGTTATGCTGGGGATCCCGCCATTGCATATTTCTGTAATGGAGGCTGCCAGTATGGGTTCCTCTAGACTTAGTGAATTCGGTGGCATGATGGGTGGCGACCTAAGGGGTCACATGAGGATCGCGCGAATCCTAATAGATGACCCGATTTCTAAGGTTGCGGACAAAGTGTCACCGGAGTGGGTCTTTGATAGATATTTTGATGTGTTATTGTTTGACAGAGACATGTGGACCAATCAATCCTGGGAACAGGAAGATGGTTCTCAGGTGTGGTTCACTGATGGCTCTAAGCAGTCGAATGGGAACACGGGTGCGGGCGTCTTCGGACCAGGCTTCCAGCGTGCCTTACCTATGGGAAAATATCCGTCCGTTTTTCAGGCGGAGATTTGGGCCATTTGTGTCTGTGCAGTGGAATGCCTGCGAAGGGGAACTCGCAGATCTCGCATCTACATTCTTTCTGACAGTCAGGCTGCACTGAGGGCCTTAATGGCCTATAAGGTGTCGTCCGGGTTGGTCATGGAATGCATTCAGACTCTCAATAGGCTCGGTAGAGGCAACTCTCTAACCTTGGGGTGGATTCCTGGTCATGAGGGGCATGAGGGCAACGAGAGGGCAGATTGTCTTGCCAACCGCGGGGCCCGAAAGCCCTTTATTGGTCCTGAACCATTCTGTGGAATACCTGCGGGGTATGTTAGAGAAATGCTCAGGGCATGGAGAGAGTCTGAATTCTCTGGTTACTGGGAAAACTCTCCTGGTCAGCGCCAGGCTAAAAGATTGATCTCTTTTTCCAGTAGGGGGTCAAGGCGACTCTTGTCGCTTGAAAGGGGGGGTTTGAGGACCCTGGCGTCGTACTTAACTGGACACTGTAATCTCAGATACCATCTGCACAAGAAGGGTCAATCGGACACGGATTTGTGTAGGTTTTGCGAGTTGGTGTCTGAGACCTCGGAGCATGTTCTCTGCGAATGTCCCAGGCTTTGTGATAGGAGACTTAGGTTTCTAGGTGATCGATTCATTTCGCCTTCAGACATCGCGAACATTTTGCCTAATAGGATAATTGGCTTTATAGGTAGCTTAAATCTGTAGGTAACCTTAGGCAGCACAAAAGACCTACATTGGTCGCGGTGCATAGTGCCTTCTGATCTAATCTAATCTAATCTATGCTAAAAAAGAGTCAACTTCAAGGTCCTATAAAAACAAAACAAGAGCAAAGATTTCAAAACCCTTTGGGGGTTTAAGTCTACTCATGGTCTACTTTCCTTTTCGGTTGGGTTGCTACGGGATGTTTCTTCTTGTTGCACAGTGTAATTATAGTCTAGTCAAACATTTAAATTTGGAGCAGTTTTTGAAAAAAACAATCAATATTCGGAAAATTTCCCGTAAAGGAGTCGGTAAAATTACAAAAACGAAGTATCTTTTTTTTTATGTATTTTTTTTTTTTTTTTCTTAAATTACAACAATTGTAAAAACATAGCAAAACAAAAAGTAATAGAAACACTACAACTGGATGTGGTTCAAATTTTGGTTTTTAACATTGTCTTGTTATAGGAAGGGAGTTGTTCCTTTTAATCACAATCAATGTAAGTTTAAACCAATGAAAAGGATTAAACTTAAAAATAAATTTTAGCCACAAGATTTGTACACACGAACTTGGTCATGCCAAGCAGACACCCTACCACTGAGCTATCACTTTGATATACACGATAGTTTACTTTTAGCGGACTTATTTATTCTGCTTTCATGATATCCTGTAAACGAATAAATGTTTTTAAATAAAGCTGTTTTTATTTTGTAGGAAATTATAAACATAGATTTTTCTAAAGCTTTTATATATGCTTTTTTCAGCAACTTTATACGGCTTTTCTCTAAATGTTTTAAAAATTTGCTTAAATAAATAATTAACTTTATTATTAACTTTATTAAGTCTATTTAATATATTAATGATAAAATTATTTTGTAATTCAACAATAATTTTTCTGTTTAAAACTTAGTTCTATTTTCGTAAAATTTCATAAAAAATTAAATAAAGCTTAAAAATTTTTTTTTTTTTTTTTTTTGAATCAAATATTTCCTAGAAACATGTTTATTTTACCAAAAAAAAAAAAATAATAAATAATTTTATAAATAAATAAAAAAAATGTCATAGGCGGTTAAGGTATTCGAACCCGGAACCCTTTGATTACTGGGACAGCACGCTTCTATGCAACCCCCATACGAAATATTAACATCTTCTCACTCATGAAAAAGAATTCCTAATTGGCATATTTTTATTAGGGAACACTTCTTGTTGATGTATTTCGGTATTTTAAAAAATCTTGAAAATTATTCTAAATCAGAACACTTTTTTGAATTTCAAAGTTGTGCGTCACTTTTGGTTTCCAGCTAAAGTGGATAATTTCGAATATGATTGAGGAGTAAATTTTTAAAAATATTTAATTTTGAATTCTGCACGGGTTAGCGTTTTAAAAAAAAAAAAACTATATAAAAATACATATAAAGTTGCTGCTATAACATTGTGTAACATCACATAAATTGAATAAATATACACATCAAATGCTTAAATAACTAATTTACACAATTATGTCTGCAAAAATAAAATCACAAATGATAATAATCTCCGTGTTGAGAAACATGTTTTTAAATTCATAAACATTTTCACCTACAAACAGTAGTAAATTTTGATTGTGAAAATAGAAAATAACAAGAGAAAAAGAATTAAAAACTGTATTTTCCTTGTAAGTAGAATTCATAATTATAATAGGAAAATGCATAAAAAATAAGCTAAACCACAAATATAATTCAGTAGACCAACAAATTTTGTTTAAAAGAATAGCTGGTGCTGAACTTCTGCGACAAATTCATATGAAAATATGTATGTGAATATGTAATTACTAAAAAAATTATTATGCACATAATGCGTAAATTTACACACATTATGTTTAATGAACTATAGTACTAAACATTTTGGTAGACATTACAAATTAACATTAGCACTTATGTACCAATTTACACACACACACACAGTAAATTTACCCAACTTGTAGTCGGAGTACAGTTTCCTACCATAAGTTGGGTAAAATTAAACAGAAATTAATTAGGGTGTATATATATTCTTCATTTGGAAACTTTTACAATAAAACTGGAGGTGTAACGAACAAAAATCGACAAATCGGTTTTTAATGGGCATCCTAATGTGGAGTGTATGTCATATAAAACACGTTTGTATGTGTAAAATATTATATATGCTGTAAATATATAGTTTTGTATAACACAAATGAGGGATAAAAATAAAATGATAAAGTTGTTATAAAATAGAATAGAGTAAAATTAAAAGACAAAAATACATGACCAACATAGACTTTTGATATTGATTTTTCCTTATGCTTCATGTTGATTTGGACACAGAAATCCAGCTTTTATACATTCTTAATTAACATGTTCGTCATGTATTTATATATATTCGGTAATGTTGACCCACAAACACTCACCTATGTATACCCGAGTAAAAATAATATTATATAATCTTATATGATATGATTCAGTTTTGTAAAATTTATTATAGTTAAGTATGATGACATCATGTATAGTTAGATACAAGTTTACTTGAAACTGTAATTTTTCGTAAAACATCATCATGTATTTAAATCACACAAAATGTTTTACCATAGACTGGCAATATATAATTGAATTTGCTGAATTACGTTAATATTTGGGATTCAACAAAACAATGTATTGTGCCCTGTGTAAAAATATATATATTTTTTTTTAAGTTGAAATCAATAAACATCCTACTCAAAATTTTAATATCAACTTGAACATTTTCATTGAATTATCTTAAATGAATATTACAAATATTAAACTCCAATAATTTCAGTTTGATATATAAGTTTTAGATTGTAAAGCTTATGAAATTCAAATTTAACTGTACGTTAAATTAAAATTGGACTCTTAATTATCTGATTATAACATCTGACCCTTTGTATTCAATTTAACAAATTCATTTTCACTAGACAGAATCCTATCACATTATATAAAACTCAATGTAATATAATCCATTTATATTTATTAATATTTAGATAAAATTTGATATATTTCTTAATTGCATCATAATAATTTGTTTTTAATCGGGTATGCTTGAAAATGTCCAACATTACATATTGATGGTCAAAGATTGGAACCTCGTAACTGACATTTGAATTACATGATTGGTTAATCATTTGGTATCCTTATATCAATTACTAATTTCATCCTTAGTTACGAGTTATCAATTTATGACCATCAATATAAAATTTTATATATAAATGAAAAAAATATATATTACATTGTACATTAGAAAGATTACATAAAAAACACAAAAATTCTTGTCTAATTACCAGAAGATAACCATACATTTATTTTAACACTCAAACATGTACACAAATACTAACAGATATACATGCATATGAGTTTTTAAGGGGTATAACAAGATTTGACCATGGCAACAAGTGATAATGAATATTGATTGGACAAGACTTTTTTTTAATTTTTTTGTTGTTTTCGAAAAAAAAAAAACTTAATCAGGACAACTAATTTAGAATATTAATTGATAAAAATTTTAAGCTTTCTTTGGTCTTCTTTTATTTTATTCTTCATATTTTGAACAAGCTTAAGATCATTTATTTATTAATTATAATTATTTATTTCCAACATTTCGTCTCCACATTGGGTGAGTTCTTCAGGGAACAATTATTTTAATTTGATTGAAAAACTTGTTTTAATAATTAAAAACTTATATACATTAGAGCGACTCACAAAAAATAGTGTTCGATGTACCCTCCTAAAAATGAAACTTCGACTTTTTTAAGATGACATTTAAAATATATCGGCTCCAGCTTTGACCTCTCGTGAGCTGGACCATTTTGAAAATGGGTCTATTTTTGCATGTTTTGTTAATTTGAGAATCTGTTTCTTTACCAACATATACAATATGGGTATCATAGGGTATTTTGAGTCCTATTTTCATCCATACATGATCTAGAAACTAAGTCCGCTATCATATTAGAGTTACCACAAAATTGCATTTATATATATTCCAGAGCACCGTGTAAAATGCATCTAATTTGCAAAAACCTAATTTATTTACATACAAAGATGATGTACTTGGCAAAAGAAAAAATTTGATACCCATATTGCCCTATTTAAAATGAAGAGTTACCATCTATTGCATTTTTGTCAAAACGCGAACTAGCCCGAATTTCAAAAAAAGCTGAGACCCGTATTTAATTAAATCGACTAAAGATTAAAATATGTTAACACCCCGAACAAAAAATTCAAAAACAGTTTTTTTTACAGATTATCCTTAAAAAAAGGACATGGATGATCATCCTTGGACAAATTGTATATACAGTTGGACTCAAACAAACCTTTCTTATGATACCCATATTGTATATGTTGGTAAGGAAACAGATTCCTAAAGTAACAAAACATGCAAAAATGGACCCTTTTTCAAAATGGTCCAGCTCACGAGAGGTCAAAGCTAGAGCCGAAATATTTTAGTTGCCATCATAAAAAATACCAATGCTCATTTTGAGGGGGGTACACCTTGCACAAATTTCGCATCCATACAACTTGAGTGGCTCTAATATACATATAACAATTTTTTTTAAAAACGGTGGGAAATCAAAAATATTTTCTGTCAATATTATTAAAACAAATTTTCAATCAAATTGTAATAATTGTTCCCTGAAGAAGTCACCCCATGTGGTGACGAAATATTGGAAATAAATAATTATAATAAATAAGTAAATGATCTTAAGCTCATTTGAAATAAGAAGATTTAAATATTCATGGTCTTTAAGTTGTAAATAAATAAACAAACTTAATAGAATTTTTATATATGTGAGCTTTTGAAAAAAAAAATTTATATCGAAATAAGTTCTTGGTGCAGCAGTAAATAAACACTTTTTGTGTGCACTTTTTTAGAAATTCTTGTAGTATTATAATATGAGATTCCTGGATATGCGCACGAAAAGTTTTATTTCTTAACATTTAAGTCATTTAAAAAAAATCGTGAAAAAAAATTTAAAATATATGTTCTTTCGCTATGACTCGTAGCATCACCTCTTAGCGAGTTGAGCCACGGTCGACATAGCGATGAGTGTGGCTAAGAGCAGTTTTGGCAATCTCAGCATTCACAATGTATTGTTTTAATCAGAAGAGACAGAGTTAACTAATGCATATTCACAATTAATTTTTCAACTAGAATGCTTTCCTTTTTAATCCCATTGTTATTTCTTTTTCACAAGTAGTTATCACATTATGCTGCGCTTTATTCACATTCATTTGTTGGATACCAAGTGTATAGTAGAGAAAATTATTCAATTGTTTCTGGGCTAAAGTGTTGATAACCATCAAATAATGATAATTGTAATTAATTTTAAATAGTATAACAGGAAAAAGAAGAAAAATATTTTTTTTTGTAAAAATTTTAACGGACACAATGGATATGCCAGAATGCCGCAGTTTCGTCCCCTTCAAGGACTTGTCAGCGATTATTTTGTGTCAATTGAACAAAGTATTTGTTATACTGTTAAATTGCTCTATATGAAAAACTTTTTAATTTGTGTCGTAGTGAGTTTCAAACCCATAGAAAATACTTAAAAAAAGGTCATACCCCCAAATTTTAACTCACAAAAATCTGACATACTTTAGTTTATCAGTATGTATGTTTGTAAGTCAAAATGCATGTTAATATGAAATTTTATTATGAAAAAACTCTTTTTTTAAATATAACTTTTGTATGGTCATGTAGAACATCAACTAGAGCATTTTTAATATTTTTTTTTTCTGACCACAAAAATAAAAAATTAAAACATACAATGACTTAACATACATTTATTTCCTTTTCAATTTTGTTGATATCTGCTTGATATCTGTGTGTGTTTTGACACAACTGTATGTGTGTTTGAGTTAATAGTTATATATGTGGTAGTATTATTTGTTAGTTTTGTCAGCAATTGTTAGTTTTAAATTAATCTTTTGCAATATGTTGTACTCACATCTAATGATGATGAGAATTTTATATTAAACTTCAAAAGCTTAAAAGAAGAACAAATTAATTTTTGTTGTTGGTAGTCACAGTTAAAAATAACCTGAGGATATATTATGGAACTTGACAAATATTTTATTTATTTTTTGTAATTTTCATTATAAAGATTTAACTATCTTTATATACAAAAGATTTAAATTAATATTTAAAGCGAATTTAAAAAGTGTTTAAAATTTTTAGTTCTATTTGCTCATTTGTACACCCCAGAACACTACGTGGTAGAGCTATGATGGGTCAGCACAGACGTTTGCAATACCAACAAATATAGGACCAACTCCACCGTTTAATATACCTATTAACTCAGAATATCTTTGTGAGTCCATTTTTGATATGCCCTTTCATCTGTTTGTATTTTAATATATTTATGTTCTTTAATACAAGATAATTCGATTAAATTCGCTACCCCAGTAAAATCATGGTGAAAATTGTAATTTTCGGTAAAGATTTCCAATTACAAACAACTACTTAAAGATAATGTGTTAAAAAAGTACTTATTTTTACTTGAAAATACTTATTTACTGCTTATTGATTAAATATGCACTGAGAGAATTGTCTTCTTTTCAGTAATGAATTTTTTCATAGCTTTAATGAAAACTGAAACTCGTCCATTAAAACCTTCCACAGCAGGTTTCATTCAAGTCAATGTTTATGAAATGTTTTTAGGATTAATTAAAATCAAGTCTGATAGAATTTTTATTAAAAATAAAAATTATATGTTTTCGACCTTAAATTGTGCAATGAAAATTATTTAAGTTCGAGGCCATACTCTATATTCCTTTATTAGGATATTGTCCTAACAAATAATCTATAGAGTTTTTATTTTCAAATTTATTAATTGACCACTTTCAGGAATGTGTTGATAGATATATTTCGGCAGTTTTCTAGGTTCCCATCATCAAAACACAAAAGAAGTGACAATCACATGCAAAAAATCAAACATTCATATAAACTAGTTTTCTCACTAAATGAGAACTAATATATGTGCTCGAAGTTAAAGATTATCACAATTGATCAAAAATAAATCGAAAACTATGGCCTCGAACTTGAATAACTTTAATTGTCATTGCACATATCGAACAAGTTTTCAATTTAAGATATTGACCTATCTTAATAAATATATATAGAGTATGTCATCGAACTTGAATAATTTTCATTTTGATTAATGAAAATCTTTATAAAACTAATGAGTAATTCCGATAATGGAACGTTTACAGAAGTTATGAAACAGTTTCATAATTTTTTTTAATATTAAGAAGTTCTTTGAAATATTAAAGCTCTTCATATATGTCTTCGCTGCATATGAGTTTTTAATTTCATAGCTCTAAAGAAATAATGTCATAGCTCTAAAGAAAATGTTCATTAAATTTATGAAGAGAAAATTTATGAAATCGAATGAACTTTTTTTAATGAAACTATAATATTTAATAAAAAAAAATGTATGAAATCTTTCTTAATATTAATAAAGGTTCATGGACTTAAAGAAATTCTATATTGAATCTAAAAAAAAAAAATCCATTAAATTATTTCACTAATATCATAAAGAATAATTCTTTCAGTTTGTAAGTACCAATTTCATCTTGTTTTTAATCTCTTTATTAATCGGTGTAAAATCTGAAAATCGCATATGAATTAAGGTACTTTAAAATCTTTCATTCTGCGAAGTCTTAAAAATAGTTTTTTAATAACAATTTCAGATTTTGAATGTGTATTCAAATATCTTAAAATGTCTCCTCTCAACCAAAGAGCAATTCCATTTAATATCATCGTGAAATTAATCGATGTTTTCCGATTTTGATAAAAATTTTTTAGTGTGTGCGGTAGTGAACGCAAGTATTAAATTTTTTTTCTGTTTTGCAAAACTCTGGCAACCCTATAGCTTCAAATTGTGGGGTAGGGACTTCACTTAAAATGCGTGTTCTTTTTTTTTGTGAAATTTATGTTTAATTATTTTTATTTATTTTATTTTATTAATTAATAATCATATAATTACAAATTATATACTATTACCCTAACCGAGCACTAGCTAATATGGCCTTCGGCGCGTTGTAGCGAAAACAGACCAGTGCCTCTGGTGGGAATCGAACACACATTTTCTGGTGTACATAATTCTACATTTTTTCTAATAGCTCACTAAGTAAGGAGGTTTTCACTCTGAAATTTTCGGGGTGTTTATTTGTATAAAAAATTTAAAAAATGGGTTTTTTTCCAAAAATTTTTTTTTCGAAAATTTTTATTTTTAAAATAATGTGTAAGCTTTTTTTTATTTATTTTTTATTCGCCAAAACCTAGCCATTCTTATGCAAAAAAATTTGTCGATATTTTTTACACATCAAAAGTTATGACCTTTTAAGTGAAGTCCCTACCCCACAATTTGAAGCTATATGGTTGCCAGAGTTTTCCACAAAAAAAAAAATTAAAAAATAATTTTTTTTTAATACACAAATTTTTATCAAAATCGGAATACATCGATTAAGTTCACGGTGATATAAAGTGGAATTGCTCCAAACCAAATACCTGCACTAGGTCGCTTTTTTGGTATATATATTCCCTGCAGCAAAATATAATTGAATTTTAAAATTTATCGAAAATATTGTTTCAACAATACAAAAGCTAAAAGCTATTCGAAAATTAATAATTATTTTTCAAATAAAAGACTCGAAAATTATTTAAATTCTGGAAAAAAAATTGTTTATTTCTGAGTATAATTGAGTAAAATATTAAAACCAGCTAGCGTTTTTTTTTAAGATTCCATATTCCCGAAACCGAAACCGATTTTTTAATAATTAAACTGTTAAGAAAACCGGTTTTTACAAAATGTCGTATAATCGATTTCTCTTGTGCTATAATTTACACTTTTTAGGGGGGTGAATAATTCCAATGCCATATAAATGTATTACATTAATATAGAAAAACCACCAAATGGTTTGGTTCAAAACGAAGTGTAATAGATCTTTTGATCTGAATTCTGAGTTCGGATGTGCCCAAAAGAATTTTAAGAGGCATTTTCTTGTAGAATGTGTTAACACCATATCTGCAATTTTCATGTTTCATTGAAGTCCTTTTTCCAAGAAATACAAAAAAAGTGAGCTAAAACGTGCGTTTAGTGGGTTAAAATGTTATGTGGATATGTTCTGCAGCTAACTTTACTAGGAGGTGTCGAAGACGAAACCGTCTTGCGGTCATGGTAAATCACTGAAAATGTGAATTATTATTATTGAAAACAAGCGTAGTTTGTTTTGAAAACTATATAAAAAAAAGTCTGTAAGCTTAAAATTTAATTTCCTTACTTTTGCCAATTAAAAAAATAAAAAATAACAATTTAAACTCACGCTTTAGCATAAATTTTTGTCATTTATTGGAAAAATGACTTAAAGGGCCGATGAAAATTGCAGATATAGGGTTAAAATTTTCAATTTAAAAATTCCTCTTAAAATTCTGTTGGGGACATCCGAACTAAGAATTCAAATCAACAGAACTTTTACACTTCGTTTTGAACTAAACCCTTTGGTGGTTTTACTATATTAACACAATACATTCATTTGGCATTAATACCTTACAAGGAACTATTTGATTTTTACATTTAATAATTTTTTGATACAAAGAGCTTGCAAAATAAGTTTTTTGGCTTTTATCACGTTTATAAAATAAAGCCCTAATTATAATATGTAGTTACTAAAAAAAAAAATCTGTAAAAACACACTATTCTTAAAAAAATTTGTATGGGAATATGTCTCATAACTGAGACATTTGAATTATTTTTACATAGCAGTAATATATAGTGCTTTGGGAAAATTCGTCTAAATTTCACACGAGTACGAATATAGAAAAAATAAAAAATGCGCGTCCACTGGAACCTAACCCAACCATACGTTCTAGAACAAAAACCCCCAAAATTGATGTGTTTTTTAAATACCACTATAAATTGAGACACGCTGCTTTATGCTAGTTTCAAATACTTTTCATATGCCACCAAACTTATATATAGTTTCTTTGTAAAAAATATGAAAAAATCGCAAAAAAACAGAAAATTGGCGTCATTTTTGACAGCTAAAAAAAGATGAGAAGTTAAAAAAATTTGAGTTTCCCAATTTTTGATTCCTTATATCATATATAAATTTCATCGCACTCGTAGGGAACCCATGAAAGGACTCTTCTTGTGACTATTAATATTTTCTTACCGATTTGTCAGTAGTTTCTTAAACCACATTAAAAAAAAAACATTTGATTTAAGTAAAAAGTTTTTCAAATAAAATTTAATTTTTATAGATTGTATTTTCTCCTATACTTCATTTATAAAACTATTACCAAAAACTTGTATTTTTCAAAACTTCTTATTTTTAAATAAAAATGTATATCACAATTGACAAGCAAGCAGTTTTCAACAATTAATAGTTTTTGGTTGTACTATAAATTTTGTGTTAATACTACTTTAAGTGTAGTTGAAAATGTGTAATGGTAACGTATGAGTGATATTAATTGGATTTTTAATACTCATACGTAATGTGAGCCATTTGAAAATTATGAAGTCATATTCAGTTTGAAGAAATCTCATTGAGATTAACAACTAAAAAAAACCGAAAACCTGCAAATCTTCTGCTGTTCACCGTCCCTTCCCGAGATAATTAAAAATCCGGTGAGTGAGTAAAATAACACTAAAAGTATATTATTTTTCTTGTCACATTTAAATTGCAACTTGTTCGGGTATACTTATTCTCTGCTTTAGAGAAATAACATTGGCTTGCCATTACGTTTGTAACACAGAAAATATTGGTCTATGTAAAAAATATAGACGATACTTTATTAATTTTATCTTGTACTTCGTTCATATTACTCGCAGAGAAAAAGCTTCAAGATATTTATAATATTTATGAAGCATTTCACAAAATACAAACATGTCAGGTTGTATTAGTAAGGATTTAACTACTTTTGTAAAACACTTTAAAATATTTTGATATTTTTTTTTTTTTTAATTTTCAACGGCGCTACGAAATAACACCCAATGATATAACACCCAAACGACAAAATGAAATAACCCCCAATGAAATAAATCCCAAAAAAAATGAAATAAGTCCCAACAAAAAAAATGAAATAATACCCAAAAGAAATGAAATATTCCCCAAAGGTGAAAATGAAATAACACCCAAAATTTGGGGGTTTTTTCGTAATGAAATAACTCCCAAAGGAAGAAATGAAATAGCCCCCAATGAAATAAGCTCCAAAGAAATGAAATATGTCCCAAATTTTTTTTATTTTTTGTTTTCATATTTTTGATTCTTTTGTTACTCTGTTCAGTTTTTCTGCGTGGCGGCCTGCGGCCGATCTTAGGGATTTCTCCTCCATAGGACGCGACAGGTGGCTTCGCTGAATACAGTTTTCCTGCGCGCGTCTCATTATCTTCCCTAGTGTGACGCGTGCAGGGAAACTTTATTCAGCGAAGCCACCTGCCGCGTCCCATGGAGGAGAAAACCCCTAAGAGCGGCCGCCACGCAGAAAAACTAACAAATATTAAAAAAATTTCACTTTTAGCAAAATGAAATATCCCCCAAAAAATATGAAATAACCCCCACAATAATTTCATATGAAATAATCTCCAAAGAATTTAAATTTTGGGCTTTATTTCATTGGGGGTTGCTTCATAATGAAATAATCTCCAAACCGTAAGATGAAATAATCCCCAAAAAAAATGAAAAAACCCCAAACAATTTTACACAATTTTTTTGGGGGTTATTTCATTTTTGGCCGTTGGGGGTTATTTCGTAGCGCCATTTTCAAGAAGCAAAGTAAAAATAAAAAATTTTGTTGTATATTTTGTAAAAAGCTATTCAAAAAATAAAACCCATCGCAACTCTTAAAATATCAATGTTATTTAAGTTAAAAACTTCAGAACATATTTGAGTAAATTGGCAACATAGATTTTTAAATACAGTTAGAAAAAGAAGAGTGCAATACAATTACGCTACGTCATCAACCATTTAAATCTGCCCTCTAGTTTTTAAAATACATCGACTTAAAGATCGACATGTCGGACAATTTTTCATGTTTTTTTTTTTTTTTTAATTTTTAAACACAAATACAATCTTTTTTTTTTACATTACAGTAAATTCAACTAACACTGTCATTTGTTTTTTAATGCTCAAAAAATGACTAACAATTGTAGTAAAAATTAACATAAAACAGTCATTTGATGTGGGTTGTTTTTTTTAAATGAACTACAAGGTTAGTCAAAAATTAAATTTGTTCTACAAATGACTGACATTTTTATTAAAAATAAAGAAACTATATTACAACCCAAACAACTACATATTTTTAAAGCAGAAGTTCCCTGAGTGTACATTTGTATGCTTTCAAGAAAGTGCTTAACCGTTTTTCATACAATAAAGCAAATGGGAAGGCATTTGGCTGTGCTTTTCTGAAGGCATTCTATTGAAGCAGTAAAAAATGCTTACAATGAAGCGTTAATGTTATCAATATGCAAAAAACCATATGAGGGCATGAATTTATTGCTTCATGAAGGAAGCGCTTTTCACATACTAAAAAGAGACGTACCAAGTGGGACATTGCGAACAAAAATCCTGCCTTCTGGAATTGTTTCGAAAGCGATCGGTAATTAAATAACCCTTCCAGAACTGCTTCTGGGTAAGCACTATTATTTTCAATTTAATAAAATCACACACATACTTTCAAATAAATATATATACACACAATTGTTTATATTCTATACATGAGTCATTCTCTATGAAAACACCGAAAAAAATGAAAAATTGTTGCTGGACCATTTTGGATTTTGTTAAAATTTTGTGGAAATGTTCCTAAGGGTTCCAAGAACCAAAATCCAAGAGGATTTAATTTTTGCAAACGGCACTACCGGTTCACGCAAAATAAAAAAATTAAAAAGTCTTGTTTTTGTGCGTAGTGGTTTGAGCTGGTAAAATTTTTCTGCTAGAGATATCTACATGATGAACACATTGTTTTAAAGCTGAAGTATTATAGTTTCTATCAAAAATATAAAATTTGACTTAATTCATACACCCGAAAAATAACGCGGTATTGAAAATAAGCATATTTCATTGGCTTTTTGTGTTTTTCAATGAACTCCAGTGTCGGCGCTAATGAATATAAAAGCATAATAATTCTCAGATACAAATTAGACATGTCGGAGAAAAATACAAAATTAAAATTGGCTCAATCTGGCAACTCGTTATGAAAAAATCGTTACTTGAAATTTGAAAATTTTGAAAATTTGCATATTTCAGGCTACAATTTGGTCATGTTTGTTAGCAGATACAAACTTGAAAATTACAGAGTATTTACTTCCTACTTTTAACTTTATAACACTTCAAGACCCGTTTAGTTATTTTCACTCCTCTCGGATTTACAGGGTTTTAAGGAAAAGCCTTTTTGATTTTTTGTATGTATTTTTATACTTCCCTCAATTGTTATATACAGAGAAATTAAAATAAAAACAAGTAGTATTAGGAAGAAACAAAGAATAATTATGGACTACAAAATGTATTTAATAAATTCAGTAGATTTTTTATGTTTACAAAAATTTTACAAAAATAAAAAAATTTTTATCTACATTTGTCATCACAAAGACGATTTCGGCTTAGAAGCTGATTGGCACTTTTTTGCCCCTTCTCATGGCAAAAGTCCTTATGACGGAGCAGGAGGTACAATTAAGCAGACTGTAAGGAAAGCAAGTCTACAGCGAATTGCGGATCATCATATCCTAACACCCACAGCAATGTTTCATTTTTGTTCCACCCAAATTCCTGGCATAATTTTTTTTTTTGTATCCATTCCTGATGTTAATGCTATCGAAAACTTTTTGTCAAAAAGATTTATTGATGTTTGCACAATTAAAAATACAAGAAACTACCACAGTTTCTCTCCGATTTCTCACAGTCAGTTAAACGTACCACTGTAAAATTTTTTAACATCAAAAATCTAACGAATTTATTAAATATATTTTTTAGTCCATAACACAAGGCAACAATTTTGAAAAAATTTTAGGGGCTTTGAAAACCACTATACAATTTTGATGTATTGTGGTCCCAGTAGTACAAATATGGTTCAATTTTGAAATTCTATGGAGAGGTTTTTTTTTTAAAAATTTTTAAGTAAAATTATAAATTTTTTTAGACGTTTCTCCACATAATTAATGATAACTAAAAAAAATTAGTCCGATATTATTCAAATAAATTTAGAAAAACTGAAATTTACATAGCCTTTAATCCGTTAATATATTGCGTTTCAATCGGCTCAGTAGTTTCGGAGTTATAATAAAAAATTGAGGGAAAAAATATTTTTTTTACGTGAAAATAGCAAATTTTTTTGTTTTAAAAAAATCATAAAAAATCGAAAACGGCAAAAATCGTTCAGATTTATTGCTTTATCGCAAAGCCACATGTAATAGGAACAAAATGAGATATCGATCATAAAAATCGATTGATTTTTTTCGAATTTATTCACAATTAAGTGAATTCGCTCATTTTCACCAAATTTTAGTTTTTTGTCTGATATACATAAAATTGAGTAGTTAGTGTTCTTCTTTCGATTGATTGAATTTTGAAAACATTTTCCCCATGCTATGTACAAATTTTCACATCAAAAATGCATTACATAGTAACATTCGTTTATTTTTTGGCAAAACCCTACCTAGAATATACTGATTCTATTCTTCGGAAAGACATTTGTGTTGGATGAGCTTAAATGTAAATAAATAAATAAATTAAATAGTAAAAAATTTATATTTTATTATTCACATTTATTATAATAAATAAAACAAGAAAATAAATAAATAAATATGTATTATAAACTACAAACTCTGAAATTTTCTTTTAGTCGATTTTCTACTATTGTTGAATAACGAAGTGTTACTCTGAATACTCCAGCAAAAATCAGCCATCATGTGTGCATCCCAGCGACCCTGGTATCGTTCCTCCATTGTCCGGATATCTTGGTGGAATCGTTCGCCCTGTTCTTCACTCAAGTCTCCTAGATTTTCAGGAAAACGATCTAAGTGACTGTGCAGGTAGTGTACTTTGATGCTCATGTTGCATCCAAGATTCTGGAAGTGAGTTAACATCTCTTCAACGTGCGCAACGTAATCATCACCCTTGTTATTTCCTAAGAAATTTTGAATAACCCATACAAACGAATCCCATGCATTCTTCTCAATTTCTGACATTGAACTGCCTAATTCAGTATCGTTCAAAAATTTGCGAATTTGTGGGCCATCAAATATGCCTGCTTTCAGCTTTTCCATACTTAGATTGGGAAACTTCCTTGAAATATACTGGAAACATTCACTATCTTTGTTAAGTGCTTTAGCATATTGTTTCATCAGACCAAGTTTAATGTGAAGAGGGGGTAATATGATGCGATCTCGGGGCACTAGAGCCACATTTATAACATTTGGCGTACCTGGAACTAGTGTTTCCCTAGAAGGCCATTGTTTTCTCTTCCAATGTTCTGTTTTAGCTCTGCTGTCCCATAAACATATAAAACAAGGATATTTTGTAAAGCCGCTTTGTTGGCCTAAGATGAAATTTACCATCTTAAGATCAACACAAATTACCCACTTATGTTCATCATACTTTATCTTCTTCATGACCAATGCAATTACAGAGTATTCTTCTTTTACTTTGGTTGAATGTGCGATCGGCAAGGAGTGAAATTTATTTCCATTATGCAAAAGGACACACTTCAAGCTGCGTTTTGATGAGTCGATAAATAAACGCCATTCGTTTGAATCATATCTCTGTAAGCCCATGGCAGTCATCAAACCAGAAAAATCTGTGCAGTACACAAAGTCATCCTCTTCAGCAAAATAATGAAGTAAGTCTTTTTCTCGAGTACGGTAATACGAAACTTTAGTTTCTTTAGTTATGAGACCTGTTTCTTTCATCCGGGACGCAAGTAATTCAGAAGATCTTTTCGACAATCCAAGGTCTCTAATTACATCATTAAGCTGATCTTGATTCCATGGTCTCGGCGAGAAATGTTTGTGTGGGATGAACTCGTCATTTTCAGCTGTAGATGGTAGTGCTGGATCTGACATATCTGATTGGTAAGACATACTTGAGGTTGAGTGTCCTGGTGAAGATGAAAGCACATGACTACAGCTTGCACCCCGATCTTGAGCATATTCTATTTCTTGTGAATGTAGAACTGCAAGTGTAAACCCATCAGCAGACCTCGTTGGGTAAGACCATCGCATATGTTTTCCAAAACCGCTTTTAGTACTTAAACAAAAATAACACTCGGATGCGTGGTTCGCTGTTTCTCTCCATAGCATAGGCTTCAAAATTTCCAAGTGCCGTCTGTAAAATGAAAAAAAAATTGAAATCAGGAATATGAAGAATTCAAATTTTAATTAAGAAATATTGTAATTATAAAATATTCCAAATCTATTAATTTATACTTACTTTACGTTAGAAGACTTCATAGATAAATTCAATCGACATGGAATGCATATAGTACTCGGTGTCCAATGCTGGTTCAAATTGTGCGGATAGATATTATAGCAATCTTGATATGACTTTTGCAATGAAGTTAAGAAGCACTTCCGTTTTTCCCGGTGATATATTGGCCGCACACATAACAAAATAAATCTGGATTGTTTTTACATAAAAATGTTCTGGCTCATTTTTATTAATATTTGAAAATTGTTTTTAACTTCTAAGCTGTATGACTCTAATTTTTGTGTAGGTATTAAATGATGTTTGCGTTATCGCAAACACTTCTTGAATGAAATAAAAAGGGTCAAGGAGATCTTATAAATACTGATACTATAATTTGGGATAACCCTTTGTGTGGATACAGTTTGTGTGTGCTGCAAATTTTTTATTATTCCCAAGAATCCTAAAAAACATTAAGGACTTTTATGAAAAAAAAAAAATCATCCGTTACAGGTAGCTAAAGGAAAATAAGAGCACTTCAGCGTACACGCACATTTATGAGCGTTTTATTACTATCCTACCGCAATCGTATAAATTAAACAATCTTTTGTTTATTACTTATTTTTTTTTTTAATTATTAGAATCATAAAAATGTCATAGAGGTTTTTCCCAAAGGGGTTTTGCCAAAATGCGTGTCGTAAAATGCACGTGAGTTTTTATGTTCTGGATTTTCATTATATAGTAGGTACAATTTTCTACAGTGCTTGTAAATATGCGATACCTTCAATTAATTGTAAATAAAAATGTAAAGCATGCATCGATTTTTATGATCCATATCTAGTTTAATTCGCATGATATGTAGCTTCACTACAAAAAAATAAAAAGTAATATTTTTTGCAGTTTTCGATTTTTTCCAGATTTTTGTTTTTCAAATTTTTTTTTTTTTTTTTAGCATTTTTTTTTCTAACAATTTGTTTCATAACTTTGAAACTATTGATCGCATTAAAAAAATTTGTACACGTTATTTAAAGATATTGTAAACCTTAATTTTTGTAAATTTAATTTGACAAAATCGGACTAGTTGTTTTTGAGTTATGACAACATAAGTGGAGAAATGTCTCAAAATATTGTCAATTTTACTTAAAAAATTTTTAAAAAAAAAATTATCCATAGAATTGAAAAATTTTACCATTTTTGTACTTAGGCAGCCATGATGCATCAAATCTATATAGTGGTTAGTCTAGCCTTTTTTTGCTGTTGACCTGTGTAATTATTCTTTGTTTCTTCCTAATACTACTTGTTTTTATTTTAATTTCTCTGTATATAACAATTGAGGGAAGTATAAAAATACATACAAAAAATCAAAAAGGCTTTTCTTTAAAATCCTGTAAATCCGAGAGGAGTGAAAATAACTAAACGGGTCTTGAAGTGTTATAAAGTTAAAAGTAAGGAGTAAATACTCTGTAATTTTCAAGTTTGTATCTGCTAACAGACATGACCAAATTGTAGCCTGAAATATGCAAATTTTCAAAATTTCCAAATTTCAAGTAACGATTTTTTCATAACGAGTTGCCAGATTGAGCCAATTTTAATTTTGTATTTTTCTCCGACATGTCTAATTTGTATCTGAGAATTATTATGCTTTTATATTCATTAGCGCCGACACTGGAGTTCATTGAAAAACACAAAAAACCAATGAAATATGCTTATTTTCAATACCGCGTTATTTTTCGGGTGTATGAATTAAGTCAAATTTTATATTTTTGATAGAAACTATAATCCTTCAGCTTTAAAGCAATGTGTTCATCATGTAGATATCTCTAGCAGAAAAATTTTAACAGCTCAAACCACTACGCACAAAAACAAGACTTTTTAGTTTTTTTATTTTGCGTGAACCGGTAGTGCCGTGTGCAAAAATTAAATCCTCTTAGATTTTGGGTTTTCAGACCCAAGATATCATTTCCAGTTAGTTTGAGTAAAATCTAAGATATGCCAGCTTTGCCGATTTGGTGATTTCATACAGAATAACTCACATACAAACAAACGAATCACTTTAGATTACACAAAATACAACAATAGACCAACAAAAATAAAAATTTGCAAAAATGTAAATGCACTGATGCATTTTAACATCACACAATGATTTACTTTTCTATTCAGTCATTCATTGCATGCGTGTGTGTGTGTTAGTATATAAGTAAATGCGTAGCTAAGTATGTATGTGTATACTGGGGTGCCCCTTGAAAAAAAAAGTTATTATTAAATCCATACGTTTTACTCAAATGGTTACAAATGGAAGAAATCGATTTTTGTTTTGAAAAAACGTGCTAATGCTGACTACATCGGATATCATTAAGGGGTTTACTAGCTTTAGAAAGCAATAAAAACGACAATATTTAAGCAATTATAAAAAAATGAATAACTGGTTTATTCAAAAACTTCTTTTTGATATAGAAGAACACAATAGTAAATATTATTTCAAAAATTATAATTTAGAATTTGGACTGCAATGGCAACCCTGGTAACCAATTCATTATATAAACTTTTTTTAAAAGCAAAATCGGGTGAGACACAAAGACAAATTTAACTATTTGTTAACTGAAATGCGATTACTACGATTCAAATTCAGTTATTACGAATTTCAGTCGGTTGGTACAACTGAACATTAGTTTTCACAACAAAGTTCGGTTAATTCAACTTAATTTTAGTTGCAGCACCAAAAATATTCAGAAATCTATTGTAAATATTATTGTACTAACTGAATTTATAAGTTGTTACTATTAACATATGCTTTTCAATTTGGTTGGCACTTTATTTCTCTGTGCGTACTCATCTGAGAAAAATGTTAGTTTTGTTTAACACACGAATAAATTCTAATGTAGCCGGATTTTCAATTAAAATTTTTTTTTTTTTTTTTTTTCAATTTATAACGAGCTTTCAACCTCCGTATATATACAAAAATAAAGCAAATCAAACATATTAGCTAGGTTGATACTAGTATTTCGATCTGGCTAAAGATCTCATCAGAACCCGAAGTTTTACAAAAGTTAGAGCCTCCATAATAGGCAGAACTTTAACAAAAAACCTATTAATAATCAATTTTGCTCCATTCTTGTCTTCTTAGTAATCAAGCACGTGGTTAGGTCTTTTCCTAACAAGCATCATGACGTCACTAAACTTTGAAGACCAAAAATGTTCTATTTATATAAAAAAATTTTAGTTTGTACTCTGGCTCAAGTAATATTTTTTACAGTTATATTAGTTTTTTGTTTTTATACACATCGAGATTATTTTTATGTTATTTTCAATTTATAACGAGCTTTCAACCTCCGTATATTTACAAAAATAAAGCAAATCAAACATATTAGCTAGGTTGATACTAGTATTTCGATCTGGCTAAAGATCTCATCAGAACCCGAAGTTTTACAAAAGTTAGAGCCTCCATAATAGGCAGAACTTTAACAAAAAACCTATTAATAATCAATTTTGCTCCATTCTTGTCTTCTTAGTAATCAAGCACGTGGTTAGGTCTTTTCCTAACAAGCAGCATGACGTTACTAAACTTTGAAGACCAAAAATGTTCTATTTATATAAAAAAATTTAGTTTGTACTCTGGCTCAAGTAATTTTTATTTGCATTAAATTGGTACGAGGGTAAACTCAAAAATTAAAAAAAAACACACAAAAAAAACGTTGATTTTTATTTAAAAATAAAAGTAGTAGGCAAAAATTTAAAAATGTCTCTACTTTAGGGACTTAATTTTTTAGTCCTCTACAAAACAAAAAAAAAATACTTGCTTTGGGAGCCTAGAAAATTCCCGAAATAGATCTATCAACATATTCCTGAAAGGATCAATGAATAAATTTGAAAACCAAGACTCTATAGATTATTTGTTAGGACAATATCATAATAAAGAAATATAGAGTATGGCCTCGAACTTGAATAATTTTCATTTTCATTGTATAAATATTATTTTTTGAAAATATTCGTCGACATTTTCAAATTAAGAATTTTAAAAAATCTTTAAAATTTAGTAAAGAAAACACATTTTTGCATTATTATCAAATTTTGTGAGTCATGTTTCTTTCCAGGCTAAAGTGGGTTATTGATATCCGATGAAGTCAAAATTACTTTTTTTTATTTTTTTTTATTTTATTCATTAATAATCATAAATTACAAATTATATGCAGGTTGTAGCGAAAACAGTGGGAATCGAACCCACGACCCCCGCACTGATAAGCCAGCACGCTACCAACAAGCCTAGCGAGGAGCACTCAAAATTACTTATCACAATAGTTTTGAGTATATAAATGAAAGAAAGATATTTTCTTTCACAATATCGAGTTTTGGAAATTTTTAATAAAAATACACTTTTTCAATTATGTGTCACTTTCGGTCAAAATTCGGCACGGGTTTCACAAAACAGAAAATATATGTTTCTTCCATTTAGAACAATTTGCAATAAAACTGAAGGATGTAATAAGCGAAAAATCGTTATGTTAGGGGACATTCTAATGTATATAAGTTAGTTTTCTATCTAAAGTATGTTATATATCAGAGTAAAAGTATTCTTTGGTATGATTTAACGATAAAAATCGATTTACCACAATGTACACATTTGACAAAATTTTAAAATAGTATAATGGTAACAAATCAACGAAATTTTTCAAGTTTTTTTTTATTTCTATTGACATCAGTTCAAATACATTTTCATAGTATTTGAAAACATGATTTTGCACAAGCAGTAAAACCAGTGGGGTCATTAGGGGACCAGGCATGATTTAAATGTTTTGTTTGGAAAATTGTTACCAATATTTGAAAATGAATACATATGCAGATACACGGAAGAAATTACTGCTAATAAAATCTCAATAAAACTTTTATTTGATTGCAAACTCACTTTCAATTAAAAGTACGTGGTGTCCGCCGGGAAGGTATACTACTTTGTTTTGCCGCCATTTTGGTAAACATTAGTCTTGACAGTTCATATTTGGTAGTCGTGAAGTAGACATGTGGTAAATTTGTTATGGAAAAATATTCGATAAACCAACGTGTTTTAATCGTTGAAACATTTTATCAAAATCAATCATCGATTACTGTGACGATGAGAAAGTTACGTGTTATTTGAAGTTATCTCAAGAAATGGTGATGTTGATTGTTGGCCTCCACGGTCGCCTGATTTGACTGCTCCGGACTTGTTTTTGTGGGGATATCTGAAAAGCAAGGTTTATGCAAGCAAACCAGAAATGCTTGAGCAACTCAAACAAAATATTCGTGATGAAATTAATGAAATACCGCGTGAAATGTGTGAGAATGTAATGAAAAATGTGCTTAAAAGGGCTCGCATATGTGAGGTTAACAGAGGCGGACATTTATCTGATTCTGTATTAAATACATAATTGCCAACATTAAATAAAACATTTATCAATATAAGATCCATTCTTTTTCATTTAATCAAAAATTATAAACAAACAAAGTAGTATACCTTCCCGGCGGACACCCTGTATAATCGAATAATATATATTAAATGCTTAATTGAAAATAAATTTGGTACAGATAAAATTTCTAACTTTCATAACATGTAATGACAAACACTTTACGATTTTTATTTAATTATTGCGATTTTATGAAATTTGTTAATTTTTTCTAATTCAAGCGATTTTTTATATATTAGCAATTACTTTTTTTAGACATTTTTTTTAACTTTCGACGGTTTTGCTAAATTTTGTCGATTTTTTTTTTTTAATTTTTGGCTATTTCTTTAAAATTTTGTTTTTTTTTTAATTTTTGTGATTTTTAATTTTAATTAAATTTATAAAAGATATGATTAAAATGTTAATTGAATCTAAATCAATTGAACACGTACAAGTTATTTTAATAAATTCAACATTTCTTAATAGGACCTGATTCTATTAATATTTTAATCCTTTTTACAAATATTTTAATTAAAACTCGGTTTAAGTTTTTTCTGTATACGCAAGCATTTCAATGCAAAGGTTGTTACTATGATATTTAAAGTATGTAAGGAGATTTTTCAGTTATTGGTTACATATATGATCATCAAGGCAACCAGAATTCTGCTCTTACAAGTCGATTTTATGCCCAAATGCCCCAAAAAACGGGAAATATTCTCTTACATGCTCTTATATGCTCTTTACAAAAAAACTCATTTTTAAAACTTAGTTTACAGTACAAGCACCAACTGCAGTTGGTGCAACTTTTATAAATTTATTTCAATTGCAAACTAAAAATGAGATAAAGGAATAATTATACCTAAGTACAGTCTTAAAATAATAAATTCAAATTTACAAAAATTTCTTGAATTTCCGAAATCGGCTTGTCAAATCCTATAAGACATTGAAAATTTTGTTTTGGAGATTGGTTTTTATTGAAAAATAAAATTATTAGATAACGAAAAATAAAAGAAGAAAAAAATTCTTTAATAATATTCGTTTGTTCCAAAAAGTAAAAATATGCTCAAAATAAAACTATTTATCAAAAGTAATCCCCAAAGATCAACATGTGCGAAAACGTGTATTTAAGACTAAATTTTGCAAAAATATGCTTTAACAAATCCATGCTACAATTTGTCAATTGTTTAGAAAAGGACAACTATCTCACCCATTTTTCAATACGACATGATACTGCATATTTTTGGTTGCCCTGATGATCATATAATAGATTTAAGTCAGTAGTCAGCACTACACAGAGAGAATACCTTTCACTAAACTAATAAAGTTTTCTTTACAATGTGAATGAAAAAATTCTTTAACATGAAAAAGCTTCATAGTTTTAATAAAACTATTTTCAATGAAACATTTTCATTGGTCGTATGAAATTTTGAATTAATAATATGAATTTTTTCATTAAATTTTATAAAAAACCGCATTAAGTTAAACTTCATGAAAAAGCTTCATAGTTTTAATTAAACTATTTTCAATGGAACTTTTTCATTAGTCGTATGAAGTTTTTAATTAATCATATGAAATTTTTCATTAAATTTTATGAAGAATTGCATTAATTTAATGAAAAGTTGCAATGTACGAGTATCCATTATCAGTGACAATTCATAGATCTAATGCATGTCATGCTGATAATGCTCTCAGTGTACTACAGCAACATCAGCATGCATGTTCAATGATTATATTGATTGTCATGCATAACAAAAGCACATCACATCCTCTACATGTTGATGTTTAGCATATCAAATTTCTGATGCCTTTACATTGTCCCCGTTTGGAGTTTGTTTTATTTTGTTAGTTTGCATGTAAATGACTTGGAGTGAGAATATAGTTTGCTATTCATTTAAAATGTTTTTGGTTCAGTTTTGTTATTTGCAAATTGAAGACCAGAATATGCGGTAGATTTACAAATTTATTTTTGCTTTTGTAATAAAAATCGTTCATTAAAATTTGATTTTTGTGAAAATTTTTGTGTATAGAGACTGTAAAACAGGAGCGGATCTTGTTATTATAACGGAAAGATTTGATTATATTTAAAGAAAAAAAATAAAAATTGACAAAATATTAATTAAATTCAAATTTCAGCAATAAAAAACATTTAAATCAAGAAAATGGATTCGATGTCAACCGAATTAAGACACAGAGAAAAATGTTGTCAGTTTCCTACTGAAATTCAGTTGGTACAACGAAAATCGGTTGCTTTAACAGTATACTGGGCTTTACAACGAAAACCGGTTGAAGCAACAGAATTTCAGTTGTAACACCGAAAATATTCATAAAATACATTAGAATATGTTTGTGATAGTCAAATTTATAGGTTGTGGAATCTAAATTACATTTTTCAATTTTTTTGGTTCTTTATTTTTCTGATTGTATATATAATTGAATGATTTAGTTGGGACAATATAAAATCAGTAAAGGCAACAGAAATATGACTGTGAAGATGGAATTTAAGTTGACTGTAAAAAAAAAAAACTATATTTAGTGGTTGATCCTTGATAAGAGATGTCTAGAAATACGCTTAAAAATGCAATGAATATGTTTTTCATTAAATACTATTTATTATAGAGCCAAAGTGCATTTAATAAGGTTAATTGTTTTTATTAATAAAATAAACTTATAAAACAAAGAAAACCATAGCTATTAACACTAGTTACACAAAGAATATTAACAAATACATATAACAAATTTTCAAAGTTTTCCTAAATTCCCCAGATTCTGAGTATTTTAAAAAAAGGAAAATGTCGTTAGAGGTTTTCCACATAAAAAATCCCTTTGGGTCTAAGTGATTTTAAAAAGAAAAAGGAAGAATTCTTCAATATCTTAGCACTTTATATAGCCAAAAGTCTGCAGATTTTGATTTGATTTTGTTCGGAAATAGTCTTTAGAATCTGACGAATCACACATCTAAATCTAAAGTGTTTTCTTAAGAAAAAAATCATCAGAGCATGAGTGTTTTTCTGAAAAAATGTTTATAATTTGAGCGTTTTGCTGTAGAAAAGATTCACCGGGGTTAAACAAAAAATATTCAAGTATATAAAAAGAAAAAAGTCATCACAATATAACGATTTTCTATTGTAAATTTATTTAGCATCAAAATCAATAGAATTTCTATGTTTTTTGTTTAAAAAGGTCATCTGAGTATATGCTTTTTTATGAAAAAAGTTCTTAGAGTCTTAAGGTTTTCTATAAAAAAAAAGTCTCTCGAACTCTTAGGATTTTTCAAAAAATTTCTACTGAGTTTTTATGTAATTTTTCCTAAAGAAAACCTCTAGATTCAGATATATTTTTGTGATAGAAACTCCCAAAGCTTGGGATAACTTTTTCCTATATAACACCCTCATAATCTGAAACCTCTTTTCCAGAAAACATTTCATATTACAAATACTTTTACCCTCCAGAAAAGCACACTGATTCTTAAAAATTTTTAGTAAAAACAAACCCTTTAGTTCTAAAGACTATTTCTATTTCTTCTGATGAGATCTTTAGCCAGATCGAAATACTAGTATCAACCTAGCTAATATGATTGATTTGCTTTATTTTTGTAAATATAAGGAGGTTGAAAGCTCCTTATAAATTGAAATAAACTGTGCACGGTAGGCTAGTTGGTAGCGTGCTGGCTTATCAGTACGGGGGTCTTGGGTTAGATTCCCACCTTGGAGGCCAATTCACGGCTCCGAAACTTGAAATTATGCTGTTACCAAACGTTTCCTTCAATAAATCAATGGTGGCACGAGCTGTGTGACATGTTGCGCCGTCTTGTTGCAACCACAGATCCTGCACATCATTTTTGTTCAATTGATGAACGAAAAAGTCAGTAATCATGGCTCTATAGCGGTCCCCATTGACGGATAGACTGATTGCGGTCTTCATCTACGCCATGCTCTATAGCAGCATCTACGCTATGATCTACGCACTGTACGACGTCTCTGTGGATGCATATTATCATTATAGTAAACGTGGTGCGAAAACTCGAAACGTAGTTAATCGAATTAATTTCTCTGTTAGACGATTATGTTCACCGTAAAATTGACGTTGTGCGCGTATGTTTTTCGAACAAAACCATGATTTTCAAAATAAATTTGCACAATTTGTAAGCATTGTTCAGGCGTTAATCTATTCATGTTGAAATGCCAAACCAAACTAAACATCAATCACTTAAGAGCTGACAAAATGACTGCCAGTTAAAAAAGTGTTGCCAATTTAAAGTTATATGCCTGCATAAAAACACCCTTTACATATTCCTCTTTTTAAAACAATTATCTATATGTATGAATAATGTTTTACTAGGGTTAGGTTAGGTCAAAAAGAGGATTCGGAGAAGGCAAATGCTTTCCTAATTCGACTCAAGTCCCTGAGGACTTACACTTAAGCCAGAAAAATCGGTCCCATGTATATTTCCTACCCCAGGAACTCCGTCGCGCTGACTAGAAGATAAAACCAGTTCAGGAGCCCGAGCAATATAATTAACCAGCGTCGGCAAGCTTAACACACGGTTATCGGAAATGATTTTTGACCACTTCCTTTTGAATACACCCATGTTAAGCATTTATGACAGCATGAAATGTACTCTTTTAGCCATATCTGTTTCCTATTCAATTTTCTTAGATAACGTTTTTCAGAATATCATGGAGTTCAGTATATGTAACATTTTGAAATTATTAAAACATTAGCAAAATTTATGTTAAATGTACTGACTTTTAATTCATTGTTTCGTAGGTTTCCAACGTTTGTCTTGCATAATTAAATTAACGTTTTGGAGTCGGTTTCTTGATTTGAGCTTAAAAAAACCGTAATATGATATTTTCTAATAAATTGCATTCCATTTTTATTTGTATTTTTTTTGTTCAAGTTTTGATATTTTGGCTATTAGTTTTTATGGTAAGTACGATATAGTTACGCATATTATTTCTTATATGAAAATTTAGGCATAATGTGTGTAATTATAAAAATTATATGTTTAGTAACCTAAGAAACATGTATTCAAATATTCAAAATACTATACTTGTGTGTGTTTTTGTAGAGAAAAGGTTGTACACATTTTGTGCCTAACGTTTCGCATTTTGTGCAGTCTTACACGAAACCTTACTATATTTAGAGAAGTTATTTTAAACCCATTTTTTAGAGTGTATGATATTCGAAACCATAGTTAATGTTTAGCTTTCAACCCCTCCTTAAAAGTCCACCCTTCTGCTATTCAAAAATTCTATTAACAAACTGTTTTCAATAAATGCAAACTGTATTTACTTTGTTAACTTCTATATAATGTTGACTTAACAACGAATAGAAAATGTTAGCCTTCAAACCAAAAACCAATAGAAAATTTCAAAAGCTGGCAATGTCAAAAGAAAATGAAACCTTTTTTTTTTAAATAAAACCAAAACTAAAGTTAAGCCAACCACAAACAAAACTCTCTTTATAAAACAAAGAATTATTTAAATCACTTTGTAGTCATTGAAAAATTTTAAATGTTACTCTCTATCAAATAGACAATTACAAACTGAATGAATGGCATAAACTTTTATATAAAATAATGGTAGTAGTCTACTTCACATACATAGACAGTGGAGCAAAAAATAAACATTGCAATTAAATCAGGGCGATAAAATAAAATAGAAAAAAAAAATATCATACCGCCAACAATGAATATTGACAATTTATTCATTACGTTAACAAACACAAATATTTCACTTTTCTATTATAACCTGATTTAAACAAATATTCATGAACACACACATACACACTCACATGTGCACCATATATTCACATGCTGAGCCTGTTGTATTCTCTGACATATACGATCATACATAAGCATAATAAAATGCACTTTAGAGTGTCCCGCATAAAGAAAACAGAAATACCACTCAATCGATGGTTATTAAATAGATAAATATGGGGAAAATAAGTAAAACATGTTTAAAGTGGATCTTAAGTTCTAGCGATTGAAGTGACCGGAAGTAGTGCATTTTGACAAAAAAAAATATTTGAATTTTTTTTCGATAGAGCTCAAAAGTTTCGTAATCTTTGGCTTATTATTGGAAAACTATTTTTAAATGTGCAGTAGAGTACACTCAAAGGAAAAGCTTCATCATATATATGAAATGTTTCATCAATGTTTATCGAGTGTAACGTTTCATAGTAATTATAAAACATTTCTTAAAAAGCTAAGTCCATTTTAACATATTTATGAAAATCAGGTATTTATGAAATGTCTCAGTATATACAGTGACGAGCAAAAGTGTAACAGGGTACACAAAGTTTTTAAATAGTCCCATATATATTTTTCATTATTAACTAAAACTATAAAGTGTGTTTGCAAAAAAGTTTTGTTTTTTATTATTAAATACAAAAAAAATACAAATTAATTATAGTATAATAAAAAAAAAAAATATAACTCATTTTGTAAAATAAGAGAAGTGTTATACTTTTGCACTCTCTTTTTTTTCACTAGTTTCCTTCCATTATCAGCGTCTGTTTAGTATTTTGTCCAATAACCCTTGGCTTTTTGAGTGCTTCTGCACGGTGGGCATACTATTACAAAAGCGTGATACCATATCATTGGGAATTGCCGACCAAATCTCTTGAACTCTCTCCCAAAGGTCTTGGACGCCACTTGGAGCCTCTGGGAACTTGGCGAGCTGATATTTTATATGACTCCAAAAATTTTCTATCGGATTCATATCCGGTGACTGCGCTGGCCACTTCATAGTGTCAAATTCTTGACTTTTGAGCCAATTTTTGACGATTTTAGCCTAGTGCTTCGGGTCATTGTCATGCTGAAACACGACGTTTTCAACAGCAAGACCCGTTTTTTCTATTGCAGCCGGTAAATTTTGTTGTAAAATTGAGAGGTATTGTTCTTTTTTCATAATGCCATCAATTTTAACCAGTGGGCCCACTCCATTTTTTGTTATACAGCCCCAAACCATAATGGAGCCACCACCGTGTTTCATGGTTTGAGTTACTCCATTAGAGGTACTGCTGTTTGGGTCTTTGGACCAGGACCAAGCTCGACCATCTGACTCAAAACGTTTAATTTTAGTCTCATCAGACCATATAACCTAAAAAAATTAAACATTTCATTCATATTACCTGAACTTTATGACTTAAAAAATATATGGCGTAAAACTTACTTTGCTCCAGTCGGCATCAGTCCAGTTTTGGTATACTTGAGCGAATTCTTTACGAAGCTTGATATTTTTTTTGGACAAAAAAGGTTTCTTTTTCTGAACTGCTGCCTTTACACCCATTCTTTTGAGACTGCGACGAGCTGTCCACTCGCTAGCGTCAATATTAAGCGTTTTTAGAGCCGCAGCTGGTGTAATTGCATTGTCGCTTATTACCAAATATGCAAGATGACGACCAGTTCGGTCGTCAATCTTTCTGGGACGTCCAAGAAGAGTCTTTGATGATGTGATATTTAGTTTCTTTTTTATTCTTTGGACCTTCATGTGGCGAGCTAAGAAGAGAGGGCATAAGTGTAACACTTCTCTTATTTTACAAAATGAGTTATATGTTTTTTTCTTATTACACTAGAATTAATTTGTATTTTTTTTGTATTTAATAATAAAAAACCAAACTTTTTTGCAAACATACTTTATAGTTTTAGTTAATAATGAAAAAAATATATGGGACTATTTCAAAACTTTGTGCGCCCTGTTACACTTTTGCTAGTCACTGTATATTAATGATATTTTGTATTAGTAAGGATTTCATTATTTTTGCGTAAACAAAATTCATAGAGACCATGATATGGTCAATATAATTCAGGTTGTTAATGATATGTTTCATAAATATTGATGATGGTATTACACTGGACTAAAATTTATATATATGATATTAAAGGGTGTTTTTTATAGAGGTATATAAATTTGAAATGGAATAAAACAAAGATGAATTTTTTTAATTGACATTAAATTTACTTTATTCGAAAGATAATCTTGTGGCATAATAATATAAATATGACTTCTGGCTGGCTCGGACGTAGGCTAATCTTTAGGTACAATTTTCGATGACTTTTTCCATCATTTGTGGCCGTATATTTGCAATAACGCGTAGACAAACGACTTCACATATCCCCACAGAAAATAGTGCAGCGGCGTTAAATCGCACGATTTTGGAGGCCAATTCACGGGTCCAAAACGTGCGGTTATAACACCTTTCCTGCACTAAATCAATTGTGGGACGAGATGTGTGACATGTTGCGCCGTCTTGTTGAAACCACAGCTCCTGAACATCATGGTTATTCAATTGATGAACGAAAAAGATAAAATCATGGCTCTATAGCGGTCACCATTGACGGTGTAACGTTCTGACCAGCATCGTTTATAAGAAGTACGGTCCAATGATTCGACCAGCCCATAAAGCACACCAGAGGATTATCATCACTCCGAATACGGCAGTTTTGCTTATTGACGTATCCGTTTAACCAAAAGTGAGCTTCATTGCTTAATAAAATTCGCTTATGAAAATTGTGATCAATATATTTCGAACAGAACCATGGTTTTCATAATAAATTTGCACAATTTGGAAGCGTTGTTCAGGCGTCAGTCTTTCCATGTTGAAATGTCAAAGCAAACTAAAAATAGATCACTTGAGAGCTGACAAAATGGTTGAGAATGTGCTGCCAACTCTGTGTTCTATACCTGTATATAAAAAACCCTTTATATTACTATATATAATCATATCTGAAATTTGAGTCTATCCAATTATATCTTAGTTAATGTATATATATATATATATATGTAACTCTATATATATTTATATATAAAAATATCTAAATAAATATATTATTATATCTGAAGGTATATATAAATATATTTGAACTCTGGTATAATTGAATAGGCTAAATTTTGGACTTTATATGATTATATCTGGCGATATTTAAGCCTTTTTGCTATTAAACTTATTTCTGTTTTGGCCCACCTGATGTACAATTTTACTTGGTCTAAATTAAAAAATCCTCGGTTGGACCAAACCTACTCTACAGCAATTTTGCCAGTAATAAGCCAAAAATTATGAAACTTTTGAGCCGTATTTAGAATAAAAATATAAGAAAATATATTTTGGTTAAAGTAGTTACACTAAAATCGTCAACTTTAATCGCCGGTAGGGAACTGATGATCCACTTCAAAAACTTTTTATTTATTTTTCCCATATTCAACTCTTTAATATGCATCGATTGAGCGGTATATATAACCAATTCGAAAAAGTGACATACTCGTTACACCCTAATACACATACAGGAGCATTTGTTCTTTGCATTTACTGAAAATTGTCCTCTTATAGTATTCTATAGTTAGAATGCACATAACATATAATGCAATTGTACATGTGTGCGAGAGAGTGTGTATGTGTATAGAGTTGGTTTTATTTGCGTTTGTTTATTTCTGCTTCCGTCAAGCATTTTAATTGATGTTTAGATGCTGTGTGCTTGTACATTCAAGTGTATTTGTATATGAGTATGTGTGTGTTTGTTTTGTTTTCTACTATGCCATTCTGTAGTAGCAGGCAGTATGCGTTTATTTTTTTTTTTTTTTTGCAAAAATACAAGTTTTAAACTAATGGCTTTTGTGTATATGTTGTTTGAGTAAATCGATAAATTAAGTGACTTTTTAAATGGTGAATTGTATGTGAATTCGAGTGTACAACAATACCTCGATTAACGGCTCTAATGATTCTTTAAATAGAATGGAAGGAGAAATAAAACAAATATTTTTCATACAATTTTTGTTAAAAAAAATGCTTAAATCAAAAAAAATTTAACACAATTGTAAAGTGTTAAACGAGTGCTCCATGTTAATATATTTATGTTTATTGATTCTATTAAAACATTTTCATTCGTTTTTGTGTGACTTTATGTTTCATTATAAATAATGCAAAAGCTATTTTTAAATTAAAATCTTGCAAAACAGCAACATCTGTTTACCATTTTTGTTCCTAGTTAAAGCCAGCAAACGATACTCATTATTAAAATGTTTGATTTAGTTTTTCTGCTATTCAAAGTTCAGCTGTTTAATGTTTAAAGGGCATACTCGTATGTTTACTTACAAACAAACATTTTCTTTTTGTTTTACTTTAAACTCTTCGTAGAGCATTTACTTTATAAATTATTGCCTTTGTCACTTGATTAAAAATTTATATTTTTTAAGTTTGACGAAAGCTTTTGACTCCTTTGTGTATGCTAACTTTTTTTATAAAAGTTTTATATCATACATTTATAAAGAGTATGTTTTTTATTAAAATTTTAAAGCGATATATCGAGAGCCTATATTCAATATCGTGTATTTTAAATTTTCACGAATGCGTGAAATATTCAGTAGAATATGCTCCATCTATGGTGTGAGGGGAAACATATATGAGAGGAAACAAGACTTCGAGCATAAAACTTTTACTATGTGTCACTTGAGAAATGAAAACTAAAGATATACTTTTTGGTTCTTTGACAAAAATCTTGCCACATCTTAGGGAATGGCTTATGCAAACACCTTTACAGCCAAATTACTGCTAATCATTTTTTTACCGCTAATTTAAAATTTTAAAATTCTTATTCATATTGAAAATATTAAAAATTACTTTCATAAATCATTAAATTGTGATATTTTTAAAAACATTGCATTGATTAGTTTGAAAATACAAAACTGGTTACAACTGACAATTAAGCTTTAAGAAAACCTTACAATGTACAAAATTTGCTATAGTTAAAAGAATTCGGTAAACAAATCGATGTATAGCTCTAATATTCAGGCTTGCTGCATTTCATATTGTTGGTATTCCAATGCCTATTGTTTCCTGTTTCAATGCATTTTGTTTCCATTTTTAGTGTT